>JAJMDD010000036.1:0-101732 GCA_030573355.1 Helenozyma rhizophorensis
GCTGCGGCGGCGCCAGTCGCCGCGCGAGCCGTTGGCGTCCGGGGCCTTGGGCGCGAGCTGGAGAAGCGCCTCCGCGCTGGCCATGACGTGGGTGTCCAGGTTGCGGCGCTCGGGCGCGGCGTCGGACGCGGCACTACTGGGTGCGGACAAGTCGTCCGTCTTGGGCAGGCGCTTCTTGTCGTCGTCCTTGTAGGACGAGCGCAGCACGAGGCGGATGTTGTGCACGGTGCGGCAGTGGCGCTGCAAGAGGTCGCGGCGCACGAACGCGGACGTGCAGTAGAGGCACTGGAACGGTTTTTCGTTTGTGTGGGAGCGCTCGTGGCGCTGCTTGTGCTCGGAGCGGGTGAAGGCGCGGGCGCAGAAGCCGCAGATGTACTTCTTCTGTGCGGGGGGCATCACGTATCCGTTAAAGGTTCAAGTGTGATGTCCGATTTGTAGTGTGTTCAAAGTGTGTTGTGTGTTCAAAGTGTGTTGTGTGATGTCCGATTTGTAGTGTGTGATGGTGTGGTGTTGGTGGGTGATAGCGAGGTGTGAGTGGTGTAGGTGGTGGTGATGTATGGTGGAGTGTGATTTTGCAGCAAGGCACCGAGGATGCGGCGAAGGGGGCCGCAGACTAAAAACAACCAGAAAAGGTCGCCGGACGGGGTGGAAGGAAGATGACCAGTGGTAGCGGGCGGTACAAGTCTGACCGATGGTGCAACGGCTTTGGGCCCACCCCGCATTTTTCATGCGACTCGCTGTGAGGGGGCCCCACTTGACCCCCGGCGGACCCCTCGAAATACTCCGTTTGTCCGTGTGCAGGACGCCGCTGTTTCCTCCGGTTCCCGTGGCCGGGGCCGTGTAGGGCCCGCTGCGGACGGAGCGAGACGGCTAGGAGCGGCCGGTTGATGGTGCTTCTTAGCGTGGAGCGGGCGCTGGCTCGGCGCCGTGGGCGGCCCCGGTCACGTGCCACCCTCGGCGCACGTCTGGGGCAGTTCCGAGTATAGGAGGCACTATCGATCGGCAGCAAATCCGGGCGATTGTGCGCGCCCACAATGCCAGGCCGACGAAGTTGCAGCCGGCCACCTCACCTCTGCACCTCTACACCTCTACACCTCTACCTCCTCTACCTCCACCTCTCCTGCTAGGCCGACCATCTGTGGCGCAGGCTAGCACGGTGGTTATCTACACTTACCCGGCGTGCATTCCCCTCGCCCCGCTGAGCTGCCCCGCAACGAGATTCCTCGATGCGTTGCGGTGCCCTTTGCGCACGAAGGACAATTCACACACGTGATGCACAACGTATGGAGCCGCACAATTGAGCGGGCACTGGGCACGAGCGGCACGAGCAAACGAAGTGCCGACAAGTTGAAATTGGTAAGCACTTGATGCGATTGGATATTTCCATTCGTGTAATGGTGCGGCTTCGTGTAGTCGGGGCTTGTGTTTGAGGCTTCGCATATCACATGGGCTCTTCTCGGTTTGTAGCGACGGTCCTACGTGCGACGTCTGTCGCTTACATCAGAACGCGGCCAGGCCACCGTATATATTACTCAGCCCGTCAGGTCGCCCAAGCAGCCTCCCACAGCAGAAGGTCCAGACCTGAATCGGGAGAGGGACTAGATGCCTGGGGAGATGTAAGGACTAGACGGTATGGGGAGATGTGAATGGCACATGTGTCTTCAGAGAGACTGAGAGAATGCAACATGGTGGCAGATTGCGCGGCCGAATAGAAGTTGCGCTACCCGGGTTTGACGAGCCCTGGCATACCCGGCCTCTGAAAGTGACTTCCGGTGGCCCGAATGGTGGTGGTTGGTGGCTCGGTGGCAGGTCCCCACAGTTTCCTGCACCAGCTCATCTCACTTCTTCATGAGACGGCCCAGCGAGGACAGTCTCAACACGCTCGTAACCGAGGCCGCCGACGACAATGCGTCGGTGTTCTCGGACGAAACGCTCTCGGCCGGGTCCACGCCCATTTTCGGCCGCAGGCTCGCGTCCTACACCCGCATCAGAGAGTTGCCGGTGGTGGCCGGCACCTACAAGGCCGAGATGGCGCTCTATGCGTCGATGAAGGCGGTGGCCGAGGGCCACGCGCCGCTCCTTCTGATCCAGCTGAACAAGCTCCACTTTCTCAAGAAGAACGCGCCGCTCCTCACCACCTACTTGCACGCGGGCACCGCCAAGACCGAGCACTGCAGAATCTACTTCAAGATCTTGCAGAACAACCTTACGTGCTACGTGCTCATGTTCGCGACGGGCCCGAACGTGGTGCTCTTCAACAATGCGTTGAAGCCACACACCGACTTGATCTACAAGGACTCGAAGATCCGCATCTACGGGGCGTCGGGAGCAGCTTCCACATTCGGCAACGGCGCCATCAAGCTCTTCCTCTTGCACCAGAACTCGCCGCTTTTGGCGGACGCGCTCGACCCGGCCGACTTGCAGCACATGGCCTCTATCAAGGACTTCCACCTCCGCACCCCGGCCCAGTCGTCACCGCTCTACGACGCGGTGGTGACCCAGCAGCGCAACGAGATCCTGCGTCTCGTCAGCCAGGCCGAGCCCATTGTCAACGTGCCGTTCGCCGCCTACATGGACCATGGCGACCGCAAGGTGGACGGGGTCAAGGTCCACGGGTGCGTGCGGTTGTTCGAGTCGGTGGAGGGCTCGGACGAGGCGACGCTCACGGAGGACTCGTTGATCGTGGCCACGGTGATGCTCGTGCTTGTGGAGCAGGAGATTACGAAGATGCGGGGCAACAACAAGCCGTCCTACGTCCTGTAGAGGTTGGTTCGGACGAAGAAAAGTCCGAGCCAACTCCGGCCGAGCCCCCGGGCCGGGGCGACATCCGGGGTGCGCGCGCGACTTCCGGCCGCGAGATCAACCGCCCCGCGACAACGTTGCACTCTACCATAGTGATCTCAGGAGATTTGCGGGCGGCGCCAATGATTATAGTGCACAGTGGTGCGCATGCCCGTATTGTCTGTTGCCGCACATGGCGATAGTGCCACAATAGACATGCTCGGGCGCTCAAAATGGCACAGGGCGAAGATCTGGAGCGCAATTCTAACTATAGCAATTGCGTTCCATCACGCATTCGAGGCAGAGATGGGGAGATGGGCCAGCCGAGATGTGGGGGCAGCGGTGGGGTGTGGGGCGAGGTGTGGGGGAGCATGGTGCACGCAGCCAGACTCAGTAATGAATAAACCACGGTCAGGTCGAATTTTATATTGTAGCGGATGGTGCAATTGTAGCCAATGGGTAATTGTTTGTAGACTTTCTGGGAGTATAGGTGTCGCATTCCCCTTATGTCTGCACGTTTCGTTTCCGCTTTCACAAATCCTCTCGGTGGCCAAGCTGGCTAAGGCGCGAGACTGTAATTGAATTGTAATCTTGAGATCGGGTGTTCGACTCACCCCCGGGAGATTTGTAGCCTTTATGGCCAAGTTGGTAAGGCACCTCACTAGTAATGAGGAGATCGTCAGTTCGAATCTGGCTGAAGGCATTTTTTTGCATCCATCACCCCCTACTCATCCCCTACTATCCAACGTATCCTTGTCTTTGTGAACACTCACATTATTGGGTGCAACTCGCAATTACTTGGAGCAAATCGCGCACTTACTTTGGTGCGCCTTACATTTTTGCACCGAATCTGGGCCGCCAGGAATAAGGGAATTACTGAATCTCTGTCTATCTCTCGTAGTCTCTTCTGTGCACTTACTTCACTTTCAATGTCTGGTCGTCTTGGTATGTAGCCGTTAATATGCATTGTGCATGACTTGTGGTCGCGCGACTCGCGAGGGCTGCAGCCCTAGTGCGCCGTGATCCTGCCTGCATAGTGTCACGGGACCCGCACCCACAACTTCACAAAAATTTTTCCATCTCAGTTTCTCTCTAGTTATCATAAGTCACAATGGGTATGTCGAGACCAAACACAATTTGCCGCTGAAAAGACACTAGCATCACCGCTAAACACATGGATCACAACACCAGTGCGGAGGCCACTCCAGAATCATCCTTTCCAGCTGTGCTAAGCTTCACATCATGAATTTTCCAGCCTCGGCAACAGGCTCCTAATGAATCCCAGAGCAGAAGCACCATGTCTATGAATGCGTGAGAGTTCACGTCCTTCTGTAAAGCAGCGTCCACATGTCCAGTACTAACCTCAGTTAACGTTCCCAAGCTCAGAAAGACTTACTGCAAGGGTAAGCAGTGCCGCAAGCACACCCAGCACAAGGTGACTCAGTACAAGGCCGGTAAGGCTTCCTTGTTCGCCCAGGGTAAGAGAAGATACGACCGTAAGCAGTCCGGTTTCGGTGGTCAGACCAAGCCCGTTTTCCACAAGAAGGCCAAGACCACCAAGAAGGTTGTGTTGAGATTGGAGTGTGTCAGCTGCAAGACCAAGGCCCAGTTGGCTTTGAAGAGATGCAAGCACTTCGAGTTGGGTGGTGACAAGAAGCAGAAGGGTCAAGCCTTGCAGTTTTAAATGTCATGTACAGCCTGCGGGTATAGCTAATCCATACAGAACCTTTGAACGAAGTAGACACCACTATTCGCAGCTACGTTCACGTATCCACGTAATCCTGAATGTATCAATAAGGTTCATGAATCAATAAGGTCCACGTATCAATAGGGTCCATTAATGTACGGTCAACGGCCAATGTAAGTCAAGTACGGTCAATGAGCGTTGAACAATGGCGTCGGACAATACGTGCACGTGACTCTGGCCGCTTCAGCGACACATGGCGACGGCATTTCAGCCTCACCGTATTGGTTTTCACCGTGTATTGGTGCCTGTTCACGTCTGACGTTGCTCACTGCCGTTGTAGGTACGGCGTGATAAGTGGGATGTACGGGTCTGCTTGGCCAGGTCGCCGCCAACACCGCCCTGCTTCCTGTGGGCTCCTGTAGAAGCGAAATCCAGCGTCTCGTGCGAAGTGACGCGTGACCCAACCAAAGCCAAGCCTTTCCGCCTCTCCTTGCTTGCTAAACACGCATTGCGCTGCACACCCGTGCCTCCTGATTTCTACACAAGCCGTGCCGCCGGCTACTCGTGTCGTGAAGTCCACCTACTCTTTTCGCCATGGACCAAAACTACCAGAACTCAGACCTGCTACGTGCAGACCAGGGCTATCTACATCTGCAGCAGATCCCCAACTTGGGGTACCGTCCGCAGCAGCACCAGTACGAGGAAGACAGTTTCATGGAAGAGGACACCAACAACACCATGGTGGACACTGTGCCCCAGTGGCGCGAGCTGCTGTCGCCCGTGCAGCTGCGCCACGACAACGCGCAGCAGATCGCATACAACCAGCCACAAGTGCACCTCTCGCCCACGTTTTCCGGGGGGAATCACTTTGACGACTACAACCGCCAGAACTTCCAGCTGGTGGACTCCAACAGCTCGTTGGCGTTCCGCCCGCCGACCGCGTTCACGGCGCTCAACAACGCAAGCAACACCAACTTGTCCGAAGCCAGTTCTGGCCTGGCGGCCACGTCTTTGGATGCGGGATCATTTGGTGGGAACGCCAGCGGGCTTTTCAACCCGCCCTCGCTGCTGCCCGAGCACCAGCTGCGTCAGCTCCAGCAGCACCAACAGCAGCAGCACCAACAACAGCACCAACAACAGCAGCAGCAGTTTCAGCATCAGTTGCAGCCGCAGCAGCAATTCCAGCCGCGAGAGTCGCCTCACACGCCGCCTGCGCAGATCACCGGCGACGAGGAAAGAAGCAACTACGTGCACTTTGTGCGGCAGCCCAACTTGATGAGCAAAACCACTCAGGACAAGGCCGCGGCCATGAAGTTGCGCGTGGAAAACTACTACCACATGTCGGTGGCGCACGCCGTCGAGCGCAACACGCGGCGCTTGGACTTGGAGAACAAGATGGCGGAGGAGCCCACCATGAGCGGCGAGCGCAAAAACCGCCAGTGGCAGAACTTGGGCAAGAAAGAGTCGCAGTTCTTGCGTCTCCGCCGCACGAAGTTGTCGTTGGACGACTTCATCACCGTGAAGGTGATCGGCAAGGGCGCGTTCGGCGAGGTGCGCTTGGTGCAGAAGAAGGACACGGGCAAGATCTACGCCATGAAGACGCTTCTCAAGGCCGAGATGTACAAGAAGGACCAGTTGGCGCACGTGAAGGCCGAGCGTGACGTGTTGGCCGGCAGTGACTCGCCGTGGGTGGTGTCGTTGTACTACTCGTTCCAGGACGCGGTCAACTTGTACTTGATCATGGAGTTCCTTCCCGGAGGCGACCTCATGACGATGTTGATCCGGTGGCAGATCTTCACCGAGGACATCACGCGCTTCTACATGGCCGAGTGCGTGTTGGCGATCGAGGCCATCCACAAGTTGGGCTTCATCCACCGTGACGTCAAGCCGGACAACATCTTGATCGACATCCGCGGCCACATCAAGCTCTCGGACTTCGGGCTCTCCACAGGGTTCCACAAGACGCACGACCTGAACTACTACAAAAAGCTTTTGGAGAAGGAGCCGTCGCTGAACACGTTGAGCGTTCCCGGAAAGGGCGTCAACCGCAACTCGGTGATGGTGGACGCGATCCACTTGACCATGTCCAACCGCCAGCAGATGCAGACGTGGCGCAAGTCGCGGCGGTTGATGGCCTACTCGACGGTGGGCACGCCCGACTACATTGCGCCCGAGATCTTCATCCACCAGGGCTACGGCCAGGAGTGCGACTGGTGGCTGTTGGGTGGCATCATGTTTGAGTGCTTGATCGGATGGCCGCCGTTCTGCTCCGAGACGCCCCACGAGACGTACCGCAAGATCATCAACTGGCAGGAATCGTTGGTGATTCCCGAGGACATCCACTTGTCGCCCGAGGCGGAGGACCTCATCCGCAGCTTGCTCACGAGCAGCGACAAGCGGTTGGGCCGCCACGGCGGTGCGGACGAGATCAAGCGGCACCCGTTCTTCCGCGGCGTGGACTGGGACTCCATCCGGCGCGTGGACGCGCCTTTCATCCCGAAGTTGCGCTCCATCACCGACACGCGGTTCTTCCCCACAGACGAATTGGAGAACGTGCCCGACAGCCCTGCCATGAGCCGTGCGCACCAGCAGGAGGAGAACGGCAACGTCAAGGAGGACCTTCCTTTCATCGGGTACACGTACTCGCGATTTGACTACTTGACGCGCAAGAACGCGCTCTAGCCGTCATAATCAACGCCATACGAAATGCGTGGACATAACGAAGAAGCCTATGTGTTGCACCACCACGTAGATACGACCAAGTAGTCGACCACGTAGCAAGACAATGAGCCAATCGCCGGGGTATCGCCGAACTACACTCCCAGTCTATTGTGTGACTACCATTTACGAGATCACCGCGGCCATAAGACGGGAATTGTGCGGTTCTACACGGACCACTCCGTTCTATATCGAGAGACCGATATAAATAGCGACCCCGATAAAAATAGAGAACCTGATACAGAGGGATTTGCGATACGAGCCAGGAACCGTAGATAGTGATCATCCAAGGCTGTGCTTCTACACCAACTGAGCCAATGAAAAACGACATCGCAAGATCATGTAGGCGATTCGATCGCCTACACTGCAACAAGGTCACTCCGCCACCTGTGACGAGGCCGGCTGATCACATTCTTATCGCTAAGGCACAATCACTGCCTCACGTTGCCCTCTCTATACAGGCCTTGTGTCTGACATTAGTAACCGCGGCACCGAAGAGTGCACTCTGCTCATCTCGCCTCAGTAATGCTGGCTGATGCCCCGTATGCATTCCGAGCAATGTCAAAATTCCACGTGTTTCACCACACTATGTTCCCATTGTAGCGCTCCTCGAACATCGCCGGAATGGCGGTCTTGGCAGGAATGGCCTGAGAACGGCCAAAGTCATGGTTTCCCGTTTAGCTAAATGGCCCGCAGGACGCAGGCTCGTAACGCACTGCACGGAATGGTCGCGGAATGGAGCGGCAGGCCACTCGTAGGCTGCGGAGGGCCACCGGACAAGAAGGAAACCAAAATTCGCAAATCTGTTTAGGCACCAAAGAGCATTGTAGATGCAAGCAGAAGGCAAGAAAACAACGTCGCCGGAAACAGCCAAGATGGTTGCAGGGTCTAGCGGATAATCATTTTAGTGATCGGGCATTCGGAACCGGCGGAACTCTCGGCTCACGTGACCCACCTTGGCTACTTAAATATCATCTACCACCGCTGTTTCCGGCAATTGCCCTCCCTCGTCATCCCCCCATGCGCCTCCTCCTCCTAATAGCGCCCGCACTCGCCATGCAGATGGCGCACACCACAGCGGCCGGCGAGCCGGCCAATTCGGGCGCCCCGCTCGTGCCCGTGCCCCACCTTCCGGCTCATCACCACGGCATGCCCATCCTCGAGACCAACCTCGCGCCCGAGGAACGGCTCTGGTGGAGCAACTACTCCACCGCCACCTACTTCAATGCCGCGCCACACACCGGCGCGTTGTGGACCCACATTCTCTCGTACACGCTGCTGTACGTGCTCGTGTACCCCCTTGTGCTCGTGCTCGCGGGCGCCCGCCACCGCTGGTACCTCCCGCTCTTGTCTGTGCATACCGCGCTTGTGGCCGGTGCGTGTGGCGCATGGGCGCTTTTCGCAGCCACGGCGCCCGCCCTCTACCCGCACGCGGCGTTCGGGCCCATGACCGCGGTGCTCTTCGTGGGCGCCATGGTGCACTGGGTGGCGGCGGTGCTCGCCACCGCGGCCGACGACGACGACAACGACGACGACCTGTTTCTGGTGCACCTGCCCGACGACACGTTGCGCGGGCTGTCGGGCGACTTGGAGCTCGAGGCGTACCCGGCGCGCGACCCGAGCAGCTCGTTCGAGGTGTTTGACGCCGACGCGCACCTCCAGACCAGCGCGGGCGCCATGCTTCCGCGGCGCATGCTGGCGGTGACGGGCCTTTTGGCGCGGTTCCCTGCGGTGGGCCGGGTGGCCCGCAAGGTGGGCGGCGCGGCCGCACGCTTTGTCGCCGTGGCCAACTGGGCGTCGTTCGCGTACTTTCTAATTTATTTTCCCGCCGGCGTGGCCACCTACGCGGTGTACGGCACCGACGGCACCATGTTCAACTTGCTTGCGCACTGGATCAAGGGCGGCGTGTTCGTGGTGCTCGGCGTGGTGACGCTCGCGCGCTACTGCGGCGCGTTCAGGGCCAAGGGCTGGGCGTGGAACCACCGCTTCGTGGCGGCAGGCGCCGACCGCAAGCTCCAGAGACAGGGCCCCGGCCTCTGCACGATGGAGCTCGTGGAGGCGGGCCTCATCTGCTTCTACGGCGCCACCAACGTGTTCTTGGAGCACTTGGCTGCGCCCGGCGGCGCGTGGACCGCCAAGGACTTGCAGCACGTGTCGATTGCGCTTCTCTTCTTTGGCTTTGGGCTCTGCGGCGTGTTGCTCGAGGTGAAGTTGGGGACGTGGCGGCGGCAGCGCGCGACGGCGGACTTGGCGGCTGTGGACGCGAAGGCGGCCGCGGCGGTGTCGCAGGCGCTGCCCGGTTTCTCGCCCAACCCGTTCCCCACGCTCACCATCTACTGGATGGGCACCCTCATGTCGCTGCACGACCAGGCGTCCGAGTTGTCCACCACCATCCACAAGCAGTGGGGCAACTTGTTCGTGGTGGCGTGCTTGTTCCGCGTGGTGACGTACGTATTGTGCTTGGTGCAGCCTGCGCCGCGGCGCTTGACGCAGTCGGCCGCGCCCATGTCCGAGTTGGTGGTGGCCTTCGGCTTGCTTGCGGGCGGCTTGGTGTTCATGGAGTCGTGCGACCCGGTGGTGCACACGTTGGAGTACTACGGCTACACGGCCATGTTCACGCTCAACTTGTGCTTGTGCGTGGTTGCGCTCGTGATGGCGTGGGTGATGGCGGTGTTCTCGTTCAAGGACCGCCTCCGCTAGACGTCACCACCACTACTCCATGGCAAGCACGCCCCACCAGTTGACCGGTTGTACCAGTCGACCAGTAGTACCAGTTGACCAGTTGTACCAGGTGAGCAGTTGACCAGTTGTACCAGTTGTACCAGTTGACCGGTTGACCAGTTGTACCAGTTGACCAGTTGACCAGTTGTACCAGTATGGCAAGCACGCCTAAGTTTGTGCCAGTGGCACCGTTTGTTTTGTTGCATCTATGATTTCTGTCCTGGCTGGTTAGCCGGCTCTGCCACTGCATGCATTGCTGTGCTATTCAGTTGTTGGCGCCTGGCGCCGCCCTCCGAGGAGCGTTAATAATCTATAGCATCCCGAATAACAGCTACCTCGGCCGGTCCCGTGCTGCAGCACCCGCCCACCACCCGTACGCTGGGCTCCGTAAGCCACTCCCGCACCGCCTGCGCCCACCCGTCGTTGGACGACTTGAACGCGTACTGGCTGGTGTCCGACATGTCGTTGTCAAACCCCAAGTTGGGGTACACCACGAGCGGCAACGACACGCCGTGCTGCTCGCACACCGAGCGCACGGTCTTGATGAAGGGCGCCACAAGCTCGTACGCCACGCAGTTGCACCCGGCCGCAACAAAGCACTCGCCCACCACGCCCTTCTGCGCGAGCATGTACTCCACCACGGTCTCGATCGGGGTGCCGTCCGCCAACGTTGTGGCGTTTTTGCAGCTCAAGCTCATGTAGAACTCCTTGCGGTAGCCCTCGCTGTACATGCTGTGGAGCAAGCCGAAGAGCGCACGCACCTCGGCGAAGTTGGGCACGGTCTCGAACGCAATCACGTCCACGTCGCTGTTCTCGACAAAGAACCGCACCTGCTCGCGGTGGTACTCGGCAAGCTCCTGCTCCGAGAGCCCTGCGTAGTCGCCGCTGTACTCGGCGCCATTGGCCAAGTATGCGCCGTACGGCCCGACGGACGCTGCGATCCACACTTTCTTGCGGCCGTCTTTCTTGTCTGAAGCCTTGACGTCAGACTTTGTCGCTTCGTTCTCAGCCTCCGTGGCCTGGCGAGCGCAGTCCACCGACTGCTGCCACACCGCACGTGCAGCTTCAAGATCCATATTCTCGTGCTTGAGCAACGTCTGTTGCGACGCCTGGTAACTGGCCGTGATGAGCATGTCGCAGCCAGCAGCGACGTACTTGCGGTGGATGTCGGTGACCCAGGAGGGCTCGCCCAAAAGGACCTTGGTCGACCAAAGGGGCAGACCCTTGACCGAAAGCGGGTGGCCCTCGGGTACAAGGGCCTCGAGCTGCGTGCCCATGGCGCCATCTTGGACTAGCCTCGCTCTGGAAAGAGTTTCTTTGAGCGACATGTCAGATGCACGGATAGGTCAGATAACAGTTAGTTAAACGTTCAGATAAACCAATCAAGTATACAGCCAGAAGCGAGTCTGCACTTGGAGAAGGTGGTCAGCCAGGTTGAGGTTGGTGATGTCGTGGTATGTGCAGTGCTATCCAGATAGATCAGGCACAAAGCATACGGCTGATACGGCAAATTGTGTGGGGACGGGTCCCCAGACTGGCCCAAACATAAATTCTCTAACGTATTTGTCTAAGCGTGTTTTCGTCGAACTTTGGGCCTCTTACTGATTTCTTTCTAGTGTCTTCTGGGGCACTTGGTATGCTGTGGTGATAGATTGATCCACAGTGATCGTATAGAGATTCTAAATGAACTCTTCCGTTCCTCGCTACTTCAATTCAGATTTGGTTTGATAGCACGGCAATACAATTTGTGTTTGCAATTCTTTCAATTGTATCTAAATGGATAATGCAACTTTTCGCAATCGTAGAGCAAATTCGTGAACCTGGCTACTGGAGTCTAGTGAAAGTTCAACTGGCGACCAAAAATCGAACATCGGCCTGAACAGTTCAAAAACACAAATACGTAGCTAATCACCCACATCTCTTGTCCTCCTCAAAGCCTTCGATTCTGTGAGTCCATACAGACAGAGTCCATCATCTCCTGCACACTTCATTCTTCTTCAACAACACTATGGAGTCGGCAAAAAGATCCAGAGACGAGTACGAAGAAGGTGCGCCGTTCGACGAGTACGATGACCCCTCCAAGAAGCAGCACGTGGACCCTGTGGCAGAGTTGATCACCAACATCTGCAAAGACATCCGTCGCATTGGTGAAAACTCCAACTTGGCCAACCAGGTGGACGACATCTCGTACATCTCGAACCCCATTGTGGCCGAGTTCGAGAAGATTGACAACTTGCGTGACGCCATCTTGTCCACGTTGTACGCGGTGGTGCGTGAGCAGCCCCAGAAGATCCCCAACATCAGTGTGTTGGTGTTCATCTGCAACGCCAAAAACTTCTTGGTGGCCAAGTACGTCATCGAGTACTTCCACGCACGGCTGCAGGAGCTAATAGACAAGTTGCGGACGGCAGATGTGGACATGGACGCTGCTGAAGGCGCTGCTGAGCCCAGCACCGAGCAGCAGAGCGAGAACGCGGGCATTTTCAACGACTTGAAGTCCGTGTTCAAGTTCTTGGCCGCACTCTCGCCTATCATCGACAGCGGCGCGGTTGTCGGCATCTTCAGCCAGTTTTTGGAGGCCGCGATTGCTTTACAGAAGGCCTCCACCGGTCGCAGCGGCATTGCCGAGGAAATCTACTACAACGTGCTCATCCTGACGCCGTACTTGTTCGCGAACGACTACTCGCAGCAAACGATGGACCAGGCGAACAAAATTGTCGACTTGGCTGCGCAGTTCGACGTGGTGGAGAGCGACCCAGCCAGGACGATTTCCATCTTGGAGCCGTTCGACACCAAAAGCTCCAACTTCATCGAAGAGTTGCCTTACAAGCCGCAGAAGATGGTCAACTTGATTTTGCCTGCGTTGAAGGAGTTGCAGACCGAGAGCAAGGACTGGTCCGGCTTGAAGGACAAGTTGTTTTTGGATTTCTCGGAGCTCGTCGAGCCCATCATCGATGAGGCGTTGAAGTCCAACTCCATCTCCAGCGAGTTGGTCAAGCACGCTTTGCCCCAGTTGTCGATTCCCTCAGTGGAGGACTTGGCGAAGTATAAACCCGACGGCATCATCGACACTTTGTGGTACGAGCATCCTCGTGTGCTCTTCCAGGTGTACAACACCACGACAGACTTCGAAACAGTGCCTCCTGTGGAGTCGTACTTGGGCTTGTTTTTCAAGGACTTGGCGTTCGACATCTTGACCAACATGTCGTTCAACCAGAAAGAAGCGTCCATTCAGTTGTCCATCTTGGACTTATTCTGCTCGAAGAATCTCTTCAGTCCTCCCGGATCATCGGTGGACCAGTTGTCGCTCATTGCGAAGGACAATGCAGCGGGAGAGAACAACCCTCCTCTTTCGACTTGGAAGGTGGAGGACGTGGCTGTGGAGAGTATCTTGACCATGATCTTCCAGCTTCCGAAACCGTTGCACTTTGAGATCTACTACTACACGGTGTTGATTTCTTGCTGCCGCGAGAGTCCGGAGTCAATCGCCCCAGTGTTTGGAAGGGCGATCAGATTTTTCTACAACAATTTGGAAACGTTGGACTACGAGCTGAAGATCAGATACATGGACTGGATGACCACGCAGATTTCTAACTTCGATTTCAGTTGGAAATGGGACGAGTGGGTTGGTGACTCGATCAAATTCGCCAACTTGACCTACCACCCGAAGAAAAACTTCATCAAGAATTTGATTGCCAAGGAGATCAGATTGTCAAACAAAGCCAGAATTAAGGACAGCTTTGTCACCATGTCACAAGGCGAAGACGGTGAAAGTAGGCTCATGGCGTTGGATGAGTTTTACAAGTACTTGGATATCTCCCTCTTCCCCAACCCCACGGAGTATATCATCGAGTACGACTACGATTTGTATGGTGGTGAGAATGAGGAACTCAAAGCAACTATGACCACTGCCATCCAGCACAGAAAGGAGGCAATGTCGGAGAAGTTGATGGTCTCGCCCCAGGAAGAGATGATCTATGAGTTTTCAAACCCCCAGTTGCCTCTCAACGAAGTTGCTAACAAGCTTTATGACTTCATTATTGCCAACTGGAGATCCAACGAACAATTTTCTGACATTGTAAGCGAGACTTTGGAAGCCATCAAGTCTTCTGTTGTCAATGTCAACACCGAAAAGATCTTGATAAATCTTCTTTTCCAAACATATGCCTACATTGGGTCGAGATCTATTTACTCAGTGGTGAGCATCCTCAATAGAGACGTGGCGAAGTTGAAATACATCGGTGGTATCGAGGTGACGGAGGAGGACTACAAACTCAGTGGAACAGACTTCAAGTTCACACCTTTGGAATTGACTCCAGAGCAGTTCAGCGATCGTCAGCGGTGGATCATTGACTCCATTTTGCGAGTGTGGATTCACCAGCCTCAGGTTGCTTTCTTGATTCTAGAATACCTCATCGAGTTCGGGATCTTAAAACCCACCTTCCTTATTCGTCAAGCCCTTGACAGCCAGCACAACCTTATCATCAACAACGTCTCGTGTATGGAGTCCATCAACCGTGTTTTGAGTGCGTGCGCGAAGGGCGAGGATTTCAAGCAAATCATTCTCCAATTGTTCACTCTCATTGTCAGCAACTTGAACGAGATTCTCGATTCTCTCGATTTGGAGAACCCCACTGACGAGGAGGTGAAGATCACCAAAGACTTTTCCGAAGAAGAACAGCAAGATGTTGAGTTGATGAAAAAGATCGACCTTCAGTGGTTATTCTTTGAATACAGAGGCTTGTTAAAGACATACTTGAGGAAGTTCAACTTGCTACACGTTGATTATCTGGACGACGTCCAGAAAGTGTTCCAGGACATTAAAAACGGGCCAGTTAGAGATGACGTTGTCAACTGGATAAAAGAGTTGAGTTACTAAGGAGAGTTGGGTCATGCATTGACCAGATTAGAAATCAATGGATAGGATGTATCATTCTGAGTAGTTGTAAATACAAGATGACTAAACGATCGGATGTCTTGTCATTTCGACATCACAGCTGACACCACAGCCCTGCACACTGTGGCTATCAACGCACATCGGATCTCCATTTCTCTCCAACATGTCCGAATACGCCGTGGAAACCAAAAGCCTCACATATGTCTTCAAAAACAACAGACGAGGTTTAGAAGACATCAACTTGCAAATACCGTGGGGTACCACTAATCTCCTAGTCGGGCCCAACGGAGCAGGAAAGTCGACGTTACTTAAGATCTTAGCAGGAAAGACGTTGATCAAGCAAGGTTCGTTAAAGCTCGGAGGATTTGACCCGTTCGAGTTCTCCCTGACCAGACACGAGCAACACAACAGCGACATCAACAACTACATCTCGTACTTGGGCACAGAGTGGGCCAACAACGAGGTCGTTAAGAGAGACATTCCCGTAAAGATCTTAATCTCGTCGATCGGAGGCGAGACATATCGCCAGAGAAGAGACGAGTTGATCGAAATCTTGGACTTGGACCCCGAATGGTCCATGGCGCACGTTTCCGATGGAGAACGGCGGAGGGTGCAGCTCGTGATGGGGTTGCTCAAGCCGTGGAAATTGCTCCTCTTGGACGAGGTGACGGTGGACTTGGATGTGATTGTGAGGCTGAACCTCTTGGAGTTCTTGAAGCGCGAATGTAGAGAGCGTCAGTGCTGTGTTGTGTATGCGACGCATATATTTGACGGGCTCGGAAAAAACTGGTGTGACCGAGTGATCCACCTCAACGGAGGCCGGAAGACCGACGACGTCGACATCGCCAAAATCGACTTCGACAAGAGCACGGAGCCCGTGGAGATCGAGCGCAAGGGCGGGCTCATCTCGCACATCAAGGTTGCGTTGGCCGAGTCGTTGCACCCGTTGGTTTTGCACTGGCTCCACGGCGACTTGGAGGAGCGCGGATCTCGAGAGGAGGAGAAGCAGCGGTTGGCGTCGAGTCGCAACGACTGGGACAACGCCCGCGATGGGCATTACTTCCAGGACTCGCGCCTCAACGAGTACTTCCTGGCGACCAGAGGCAAGCCGGGGCAGCCATAGACCTAGAACAATATAGACCAGGCATACCTGAACATACCGTGGATGGTACATGAACTCTAGATCATCGGCTTCGTACTTCGAGTCGTGAGCTCGTACACACCTTGATTCAACTCTCCATGATCAACACAGCACGAACTCAGTTCGAACGCGCAATTCAATAAGTAAGGGGCTATGAAAAGTCCCGCTCGAGCAGAAGGAACGCCGTGAGCAGCTTCTGGCGCTCGACTTCCCGCTCCAACATCCAGATCTTGTACTGGGCGCTCATCAAGGAGGCCTCGTACTTGGAGTCTGCGGCCCGCGCAAACGGGGCCGCGTTCGCGTCCTTTGTTTCAAACTTGTACTGCCTCTTGTTCTGGGCCTTGGGCGCCAACGGCGTGGACGGGCCTCTCTTCTCGGACATGGTGGTGGAAGGTGTTGTTGTGGGCACGTGAAGCACCCGTGCCTCCGGGTCGAGGACAAGTGCGGAGGTGCGAAAAAAAATTTCACCCAACCACCATGTCCAACAACGAGAGAACCTTCATTGCCATTAAGCCCGACGGAGTGCAGAGAGGATTGATTGCCCCTATCATCTCGAGATTCGAGAACAGAGGCTTCAAGTTGGTGGCCATCAAGTTGGCCACCCCCTCCGAGGCGTTGTTGAGAGACCACTACGCCGACTTGCAGGAGAAGCCCTTCTTCCCCTCCTTGTTGTCGTACATGCTCTCCGGCCCCGTGTTGGCCACCGTGTGGGAGGGTAAGGACGTTGTCAAGCAGGGCAGAGCCATCTTGGGCGCCACCAACCCCTTGCAGTCTGCCCCCGGCACCATCAGAGGTGACTACGCCATCGACATGGGCAGAAACGTGGCCCACGGCTCCGACTCCGTCGAGTCTGCCAACAAGGAGATTGCCTTGTGGTTCAAGAAGGACGAGTTGGTTGAGTACAAGCCTGCCTTGTTCGGTTGGATCTACGAGTAAGTGCTTGCCTTACATAGCAATAGTATCTCTTTCTATCATGTGTAGTGTAATTGGGCAGTTCGCCGGACACATCGAATTGGGTCTGAAGGGCGGTTATATTCGTCAAACGGGGCACGTTCATTGGATGTCTGGGTCTACGCAGTGCGATCAATAGCCGACTATTGAAGTTCGAGACACGTTGCGAGGAACCTTAGACATGCTCTTGGTAGAATGGACTCAATTGACTCCCTTATTGTCTAACGGAATGTACAGCTTACGCGTAGTGCCTGTCCTATACCTCTAACTAGTACTTCGTGCGTTACAAGTACTTTGTACGTCGTGTACTTGGTGGACCGTGCGTTGCTTGTGACGACAATGTTGATCTGATAGTCAAATGACCAGAATAGTCAAGCTGGAAGCCAGCCAGACGTTCGCAGTCCATCATGAACTGTGCTGGCAGTGCTCTGATGTTATAGCGTGTAGAATATGTAGATTCAAGCACCCATCTCAACCGACACACTCAATCGCTTCACAAGTACAAACTCCTGGGTACATCCACGAAACATACACTTCTCCGTTATGCGCCTGCCCGTACTTTGTACTTGGACTAGACCTGGTCGAAAGGTGGGGTGCGAACTTGCACCCATTCTCATCATCACCTGCATCACCTTCACTTGACCAAACTACCCACTACCTAACTCATACACACGCGTCCAATCATTTCACAGCATGTCCATGGATGATGATCTCTTCAATGTCGCCAACGACGACGACAATGTAGAAGAGGATACCGAGAACTTCGACATGGAGCTCGACGCAAACGGCAACAACGCGGAGAACGACGACGACAACGCGGAGAACGACGACGACAACGACGACAACATGGACGAGGACGAGGACGACGATAATGAAGACAATGAAGATAACGACGAGAACGAGAACGATGAGAACGAGAACGATGAGAACGAGAACGACGAGGTTGAGAACGAGAACGAGAATGAGAATGAGAACGAGAACGACGCCGACGAGGGGGACGAAGGTGACGAAGGGGACGAAGGGGATGACGACGACGACGACAACGAGGAGAACGACGACGAAAACGAAGACGGCAACGACAACGAAGAGGAAAGCGGCAGCACGCAGAAAGACTCCGCAAGCAAGTCCTCACCTGTTGGTGCCAAGCCCAGCAACGTGAGCATCCGAGAACAGGCCATCTCCGGCGCCAAAAACGCATCTGGGTTCGACATCGTCCCCATCATCGCCATACCCTACGCGCAGCAGTGCCACGCGCTAGCTGTCTCTGAGGGCCCCAAGTGGATTCTCACCGGAGGGGAAGACGGGTTCATCCGCAAGTACGACTTTACGGCGTCTGTGGAGGGCAAGGCGCCGCTCACGGTTGCGCAGAAACACAACTTGATGGACAACATCAACAACGCGGGCGTGATTGGGTCGTACTGGGAGAACGAGCAGCCCATGACGCGGAAGCAGGTGCTCGCCCGCAACCCCAAGTTGAAGGAGTCGGACTTTACCAGCGGCTCGGCCACGTACGAGCCCGTGAACAATCCGGTCTACTCGCTTGACGTGGAGCGCAACGGCTTCTGGTGCGTCTCGGGCTTGCTCTCGGGCGGCATCTCCCTCTACACCATGATGTACAACGAGGGGGCCATCCACCACTACTTCGCACACTCCAAACGCAACAGCGAGCCGTCGTTGCTGGGCGGCCACCTGGACGCAGTGTCCGTGCTCCGACTCAACCACGAGCAGAACCACTTCTTGTCCGGCCTGTGGGACAAGACTATCCGCCAATGGGACCTCAACACAGGCAAGTGTGTCTCGTTGCTCCGCGGCAGCACGAGTCAAATCTCCAGCATCCAGTACCGCCCCGTCGGCGTGCTGGACCTCTCTTTCTCCGGAGACAACAGCGATGTCGACTCGCTCTTCGGCAGCGACGACGACGAAGATGGCGAGCGCGCCAAGGACCACACCTCCAGCAAGACCGCCACCAGCAACAACATATTCATGAGTTCCAGCATAGACGGCACCATCAACATCTGGGATGCGCGTGCCTCCAGCAGCCCCATTCTCAAACTTGGAGTTCCAGAGGGGGTGCCTCCATGGTGCATGACCGCCATGTGGTCCAACGACGGCGACAAGTTTTACGTGGGCCGCCGTAACAGCACGGTCGAGGAACTTTCTCTCCGCAAGCCGCACGCCCGCGGCCCCAACACGACGGTGGTACCCAACGTGCTGAAGCGGCTCTTGTTCCCCAAGATCTCCGGGCCCGTGAGCGCGTTGTCGGTGATGCCGAACGACAACTTCCTCCTATGCGGGTCCAACGACAACATCAGACTCTACAACCTCGGATTGTACCACGAGTTTGCCGAACAGACCACATCCAAAACGCGCGCCACGCCGTTCTTTGTGATACCGGGCCACCACGGCGGAGTATTGAGTAACTTGCACGTGGACGACACCGGACGCTTCATGATCAGCACGAGTGGCAATCGTGGATGGGGCCATTCGTCCTATGCCGACGTCGTGTTGGTGTACTCCATCGACTACCAGGGAAAGTAGCATGGAGGTATGTACTATAGACTGTGTCGAGAGGGCTCACACCGGCAACCACCAAAACTGTATAGACATGTACATTTAGACGTATCGAAATGTACTCTTCAACCATTCATAATGCTCGATTCTACTGTGACCTTGCGGTGTCTCCATATATATTCTTTTTCTCTCTAGTGTACAGTGATCGTCAGTGGAGCGTGCCAATGGCGTAGATGGAACTGCGTAACGTTCCGAGCCCAACCTGGGTCAAGTCGAGGCCCGAGTTCACTACCTCGGAATCTCTGACATACGAGAACACGTCGCCCACGGCGTTGGTGATCCCCGAGACAAAGTAGGAGCGGATGTTGGTGCTCCTGAGGGCGGCCATCGGTGAGTCCAATAATTGGTGGAAGGTGCGGAATGGAAGTCTTGTATCCGCATGCTTGATCAAAAAGTGGAGCACAAACCCCACAAAACCCACCGTCACGCCAATCTTGTACAAGTTCAAGCTGCTCTTACGAGGCTTCTCCGTTTCATCGTCATCTAAACTGAAGATCAGCTTGAACAACGCGGACGATTTTCTCGCCAAAGACGACCCGAGCCCCGAAGAGGCTGCGGTCAAACTCGACAACGAAGACGAGAGCAGGTTCTTGGACATGTATCCATCGTCAAGCGAGTTGATCGAAGTGGCCATCGAATCCTGCTCGAGGGCCCTTTGAAACAAGTCGATCTCGTGGAGCGCCTCAGCTTGCTGCTGGTGCTCCTGTGTATCGAGAAGCGTGTCCAAGTGTTCTAGGTCCACCAGCTTAGCCTCACCGAGACTCGAGGTCGTCATCAAGACGGAGTCAGTGTTGAACTCGCCAAACCACACGAGAAAGGTGGACTCTGCGTCGGGAAGCTTCTCTGGCGGGTAGCGCTCTATGAGCGAGGCAGCGATCGTCAAGATCTCGTCCAAGTTGTCGTCCGTCAATCCCCCGAGGAGGTTGGTGGGCGACAAAAGAGTGTGGACCAAGTCTGGGTCCACCGCGGTGACTTCGGCGTCGTGGAGGTTCAACTTGGCGAAAATGTCTTTCTTAAAGTGCATCATCGCCGCCACGTAGACATAGAGCGACGTCGCCACGGACCTGTAAGATAGAATGAAGTCCCAGAGCACCGCGAGGTGGCTGAAGTTGCCCACGTCGTGGCTGTAGAGCGTCAAGATGGACAGCAACGCCTGGTAGAACTTGTAGTCGTAGTAGCAGCCGTTGGTGGTCTGGAAGGAGTTGCTCGTCAGACGCACAAGCTCAAAAAGCTCACGGTCGGCGGCCTGCGCTATGAGCGGGATGAGCTTCAAGTGGTTGATGGAGAGTCCGATGTCTGCGATCATAAAGTCACGCAAGTGGCTCAATGTGAGGCGCTCCAAGAGAAGGAAAGCCTGCTCGTCTTGGGCGCCTTCTGCCTGGAGCTCGTTGCACACCAAGAGCACCACACTCGCCACATCGTGGTAGCCCTGGTAGTAGTTGAGGGCCGGGTGCTTGCGCAAAACACGCACCATCAAGTAGAAGAGCCTTTTGCGCATGGCCTCGATGTCCTCCGGCGAGAGAATCGTGGTGTACAGCGAGTTGATGTGGTTGAAGATGTTCATGTGCGACATGACCGTGAACAGGCGCTTGATGTCCAACATTATCTGGTCCTCGTCCTTGTGCGGAGACAAGTCGTTGGTGAAGAGCTGCGCCACAAGCGGGTCCTGCGCCACGAAGAGGCGGTCCGATGTGCCGCTGGCGGCGGGCGCGGTGGATGGCGGCGGGGCGCCGAGTAGGAGCGGCCACGCCATGGCGCGGAGCAGGTTGAGGAGCAAGCCGCCGCTGCGACGGGCGTGCTGCGCCACATCGTCGCCACTTGCCTCGCCACAGGCGTCGCCGATGGCCCGCACGCGGCGGCCATCTGGTTCCCTGATAACGGAAAGGTTGCCAAAGTCCACCCAGTCACGGACCAGGTGGGTGGACGACTTGCGGCTGTCGGCCGCTGCAGGAAGCTGTGGGGATGCATCCACTGCAACAGACATGGCTGAGCAGGAGGTGCAGGCTGAGGCAGAGATGATCGCCAGGGGTCAATGATGCGACTGATAAAATCATCATCCTGCAGACTCAACAATGCTATGTGTAGCGGGCATGTGACACACCCAACGGGCTGAAGGAAGGTGTCAAACGGAAAGGGGAATGTCGTCTAGACGTTCAGAGAGTTCACGGTCATAGAGTGGTGGGGGTATGTGTCGTAGGGGCTCGCTATGTGGTCAGGAGTGTGCAAGTAAGAAGAGTCAAGGAGGGAAGGAGAGTCAAAAGTTCTCTGACAGGAGGACGTCGGCCAGAAGGCATCTATGTGGCCCATGGATGTGACCTTCTTGTCGCTAATGCGCTCCCCTAGCCATCTTATCGCTAAGGCACGTCAGATCGCCTCATGCGCAGCGGCTTCGCTCATGCACCGAAGCTCGCTTACATGCTGCCATTTGCACCCACCATCTCGACGGCCCACGCACGTAAGGCTCACATCGGGACAAGGACTAGCGTCGTCGATGATTCGCCGCATGGGCCCACCCGGCTCCTGCATGCCGCACGGAATCTCCACGTCCAGCGGAATCTCCACGTTTCGGCACGATCCAACTGCACTTCCGACTTCCGGACCATACACTTGATTTGAAGATGGTTGCGACTTCTGACAGGCTCACACTCACGCTCCCCGCGGGCACCTCTGCGTTCCACTACATCTGGTTGCGTGACAACTGCCACTGCTCGGAGTGCTACTTCGACACCACCAAGCAGCGTTTGCTCAACTCGGCCACCATAGACGAGAACATCCACCCCACAGATGTCAGCGAGACGGATCTGGATGTGACCATTGTGTGGAGCCAGAACGGTCACCGCTCCACGTACCCCAAGGCGTGGTTGCAGTTGCACGCCTACAACCCACCATTGGTGGACGCCGAGCTCAAAGTGGCTGGCGCCAAGGAAAAGCTCGCCCAGCAGTTCTGGACCACCGCCTCCATTAAGGACAACTTGCCCACTGTGGACTTCAACGCCATCATGGCCAGCACGGACGCTGACGAGGCAGCGATTGCGGACTGGGCTTTGAAGATCTGGCAGCACGGGTTTGCGTTGGTGGACAACGTTCCCGTGACGCCCGAGGCCACGGAGCAGCTCTGCGAGAAGTTGATGTACATACGCCCCACGCACTACGGCGGCTTCTGGGACTTCACGTCCGACTTGGGCAAGAAAGACACGGCCTACACCAACTTCGACATTCTGGCGCACACGGACGGCACCTACTGGAACGACACGCCCGGCTTGCAGCTCTTCCATCTCTTGTTCCACGACGGAACCGGTGGGACGACTTCGCTTGTGGACGCTTTCCAGTGTGCGGAGCAATTGCGCGAGAGGGACCCCGCCAGCTTCGACCTCTTGGCCCGCGTGCCCGTGCCTGCCCACCTGGCCGGCGAGGAGAAGGTGTGCATTCAGCCGGACGTGCCCCAGCCGGTGTTCAAGCTCGATGCCAACGGCCGCTTGCTCCAGGTGCGCTGGAACCAGAGCGACCGCTCATGTACGGACTCGTGGGCGGACCCTGAGGACGTGCCCCGTTTCTACAAGGCGATTCGCCTGTGGTACTCGATCATCAGCTCGCCGGAAAACGAGTTCTTCTACCAGTTGCGTCCGGGGCAGGCGTTGATCTTCGACAACTGGCGGTGCTTCCACCTGCGGACCGAGTTCACGGGCAAGCGCCGTCTCTGCGGGGCGTACATCAACCGTGACGACTTCATGTCGCGCTTGAAGCTCCTCAACGTGGGGCGCCAGGCGGTGTTGGACTCGTTGTGATATCACGAGCATCAAAGTTTAGGTTGAGTAAGAGCAGATCCTTCAACTACCTTTCAAAAGTATAGTACTTGTTGCACGAATTTACGCAGCCCAGAACAAGCGAGTAGCAAAGACAGTACAGACAGAGAGCCGCCTACATTCTAACGTAGACTCTATGTTGGTGCCATCGCACAAACAATGGATAGCATGATGTCATATTGAATGCGACTGCTTACAGTGCGAAGCGAGTGTCATGACTGCTGGGTAGAGAGGTGAGTACACTGGCTAGAGAGAGGTATGCATGGGAGGACCCGCCGTTGATATCTATTCAAAGATAGGGATCTCGTCCCAGTCCCAGGGGTTGTTGAAGCGCAAGCCGATGTCCAACTTGGCAATGGCGTCCAACTCGGCCTGCGTGAGCTCAAAGTCGTTCACGTCCAAGTTCTGCAACAAGCGCTCGGTCTTGTTGGACTTGGGGATGATCGCGAGCCCGCGCTGCGTGGCCCAGCGCAACAAAACCTGGCCCGGGCTCCGTTCGTGCGCCTTGGCGATCTTCACCACGGTGTCTTGCTCAAACAATGTCACCACGTCCTTCACCTTGGGGTGGTCCAACTCGACAAACGACTGGGGCCCGAACGACGAGTACGCGGTCACGGCAATGCCCTTGTCTTGCACCCACTTGATCAAGCGTGGCTGCTGCAAGTAGGGGTGGTGCTCGATCTGCAACACGGCGGGGGTGATCTCGGCGCCGCGGAGCAAGTCCAAGATCAACGCGCCGTTGAAGTTCGAGATGCCGATGGACCGGATCTTGCCCTTCTTGACGAGCTTCTCCAACGCCCTCCAGGTGTCGAGCAAGGGCACGTTCTCGTAGTGGAACTTGTCGCCGTCGCCGCAGTAGAAGCCAGGCGGGTACTTCTCGTCAAAAGGCACGAACTTGAACGCAATGGGGAAGTGGATCAAGAACAAGTCCAAGTAGTCCACCTTCAAGTCGCTGAGCGTCCTGTCCAACGCCTTTTCCACGTTGTCGGGGTGGTGGTAGTTGTTCCAGAGCTTCGACACGACGAACAACTCGTCACGGGCCACCAATCCCTCGTCCAACGCCTGCTTGATGCCGTCGCCCACCTCCTTTTCGTTGCCGTAGTCTTCAGCTCCGTCGAACAAACGGTATCCGACCTTGATGGCGTTGTAGATGGTGTCTGCGCAGGTAGCCTTGTCGACTTTCCAGCAGCCGAAGCCGACCTGGGGCATGTCGTAGCCGGAGTTCAATTTGATAGTCGCCATAGTTCGCAATGGGGACCGTCGGAGGAGAGCAAGCCTTATATATGGTGGGGCAGACCTGCACAATGGCGGGCTAAATGGGGAAACATGGAGCAATGTGGCTCGGCCCCGCGTTAAGACGTTGGTGCGCAGCATTTACCGAGAAGGTGATGCTGCGCGGAAGAAGTCAGCAGTTGTAGTCCACGGCGGGGCACTTGGGGGTCGTCCTGTATGGTTGGCCGGATCGATCTGATAGGTGCAAGTTGTCGCAACCCCACATTCATAGAGGAT
Organism: Helenozyma rhizophorensis; assembly: GCA_030573355.1. Taxonomy (NCBI): domain Eukaryota; kingdom Fungi; phylum Ascomycota; class Pichiomycetes; order Serinales; family Metschnikowiaceae; genus Helenozyma; species Helenozyma rhizophorensis. The sequence goes on from JAJMDD010000036.1 coordinate 24,780, forward strand.
GGTGAGTAATGAGGAGATCAATAGGAGTTTCTGATTGATGCACGCATTGGCCAGAATTTATGGGACTGCGCCAGAATTGATGCGACTCCTCCAGTGAGCTATTCCGGTATGGTCCCCTAGTCAGAATGCGGGATGAATGTTCAAACTCCGAGTGCTCCATGAGGAATACGAGCTGGCAATTATTTTGCCTCTACCGGTCAATTTCGCTTGAACAGTGTGCTACGTTGAGAGTGGTCACTTCGTCTCGTAAACCGATGACATTCTCTATGTGACAGCTTTTATCATGAACACTGTTTCGATTATCGCTCATAACAAACGTCATCGCAGCCCTATATTCGCACTGTAGACTCAAACTAAGCTAGTACTCAATGTAGAACACCTTCACCACTGCTTCCCAATATGCTTGGTGAAACTAATTTTACTGAGAAATTATGAGTGTTACTGAGACATCGTGATTGCTCTTCATAGCTTCCTCTTAGATTTATAGGCATTTCATGTAGGCACTTGGCTCAGCATTCTCCCAGTTATGCATACATTGCAATAAGCCCGTACATTGTGTTCGTTCAATGTGGTTCGTTCAAGGTGGTTCGCTCAATGTTGTTCGTTCAATGTGATGAGACTCATTGAGCTCTCACGTTTTCGTCCCAACACTCTCTGCCCGCGCCGCACCAAAGTTTGCCTAATGCGGACCAAACACAAACAAGGTGCACGGCTATTATCTCAATGAGCATCAACATCTCAAACCTCATGTCCGCACCGTTGTTGTTGAAGGTCAAGGCCGTTCAGCCGAACGCGGATGCTCATCCCCAGTTCGAGATTCACGACAACCAGATCTGCTTCCAGCAGAAAAACTACAAGTTCTCCGGAATCGTGGACAACAGCCCCGAAGTATGGGAACGGCTCACCGCGTCTCCTGCCGTGTTGGTTCTTCTTGGTCCATCCGGAGGCGGCAAGACCACCACCTTGCAGTCCGTTCTCCACCACAAGTTGGCCCAGAAAAGAAGTGCCTACTTCTCTGTCTGCGAGGTTGCCGAGAACCGGTCGTTTGTTGATTTGCTCGACAACAACTCCAGCAAAAAGTACTTGAGCACCATGCCGTTGGACAGCCAGCTCAAGAAATTCAAGTTCTCCGAGGCAATGGTGGCCAAGATGCTCAACCAGCGCAAAAGAGGCGCAACCACCTCCAACGCTCAGCTGAGCAGGTCGTGCTTGATTGTCAACATCTATGAGCCCGAAGATAACGTGGTCACCGTTGTAGATATGATGGGCAGCGAGAAGTACGAGGAGGCCAGTTCGAACTCGTTTGCCAACTCGAACGTGTCGTCCTTGACCCACCAGCTCTTGGGAGCGTCCAGAGCGAGGTCGTCCAACTTAGTGACCAACTTGATCTTCCACAAGATGCCTTTGACCAAGATGAAATTCATCTTGCACTTGGATGCGTACGGCAACCCAGACTTGATCAAGTCCGCGTTGCACAACATCGTGGATGCGATCAAGGGCTTCAAGATCGAGGCACAACAAAAAGTTTCCACGGGCTACGCTTCGGGTAAGCTTCCTAGCTACGCCAGACCCACATTGGCCTCGTCCAGCCCGCGAAAGAAGGCGAAGGCCGCGTTTAGAGTCACAAAGCCTCGTGTTCTTGACACGAAGGTGCTCCAGAGAATCCAGTCTGTGAAGGGCGACAGAACCTCCAAGAGAGGGATTCTCGATTCCCTTGAAGCGGAAGTTTCTACCAAGCAGAAGCTGATTGCAATGTTGGAAGAGGTTGTTTCCTCGAAAGATAAGGAGATTGCGTCGTTGAAGGAGCAGATCTCCGTCAGCGTGAAGGACGTCATCACCTTGAAAGATGCGTTCGCACTCAGGCTCGAAGAGATCGAAGCGGAGAAGCAACTCGAGCTTGACTCCATGAACAGCAAGTACGCCATGAACCAGATGAAGCTCGAAAACCTCAACGCCACGCTCAACAGCCAGCTGGAGAAGTTGGCAGCACAAGATAACGAGATTTTGAACAAGACAGCCGAGTTGAAAGAAAGAGATCTGAAGATGAGTGTATTGGAGAACGAATTGGAGTCCAAAGCAGCTCAATTGGAGGTAAAGATGCAACTAATCCAGACATTGGAAGAGTCGACTGCCTCCCAAAAATCCAACCTTGAGTCGGTGACATCTACGGCTGAAGAATTACAAACGAAGATCAGCCTGTTGTCGGCCGATGCCGTTGATAAGGATACCCTCATTTCGCAACTACAGGGGCAAGTGAAAAAGATGGAGGAATTGTTGAGCGGAGAAAACGAAGCTTCTCGCGCAATGACGACCGAAATCGAAGCATTCAAAGAGGTGGTTTCATCTCGCGATGCTGAGATCGATTCTTTGAAGGGCGAGCTTCGCTCTGTGGTATCTAACCTTGAGGAGTTGGGTGCGGACAAATCGTCTTTGCTTTCCAAGTTGGCGAGCGTCGAGGAGGAGAAAGCTTCTTTCGAGCGGCAGTACCTCGAGCATAGATCTGCTCTCCTGGCCAAGGAGACTGAACTGCTCGCCCAAATTGATGCCTTGAAGGCTGAAAGTGAGACTAAGGTGAGAGATCTCCAAAAGACTGTTGAGCAGCAGGAGGTGACTATTCAAGAAATGTCAAGCAGTTTGCAGAAAGCAAAGGTGGAGGCAAGCGAAGCGAGAAGTCTCCAACTGACTGTCGAGCAGCAGGAGATGGCCATACAAGAAATGTCAAGCAACTTGCAGAAATCAAAGGCGGAGGCAATTGAATCGCTCGCCAAGGCTCAGAGCGACGCATTTAACCAAGCTACAAAGGTTGAAGGCGAGCACAAGCAAGCTCTCGCAGAACTTCAAGCTGCCTTGGATCAAGTGCGGCATGAATGCGAGGAGCTGGTCAAACAAAGCGAGCAGTTGAAAGCACAGCTTGACCACATGGAAATTGTGAATGCTGTGAGTCACACTGCGTCGGGAGCAGAGGTCAAGAGACTCGAAAGCAGAGTGCAAGATCAGGAGGAGAGCCTCAAGCAGCTCGAAGATGTCAAATCCAGGTACGCTGACTTGGAAACGAGCGCAAAGAAATTGAGAGAGGAGGCGCACGAGAAGAATTTGCACAACGAGCAGATCATCAACAAGCTCAACGACGAGATCAGAGAGCTCAAGTCCCACACGAACCCGTACACGATCGGCAGCGAAAACTTCGGCAGCGACCTTGCGGACGACTTGAGCGAGTCGCTTGGCGGCGACTTGTCTGAGCACACGTTTGGTTACAACCCCATGGATTTTGCTGGCGTTACGTCCGCGTTCTCACCGAGCGAGATCTTCCAAGACAACTCCTCGCACCGCGATTACATGAAGATGGCGAAGAAGGCAGTGAAGGGCAACTTGCACAAGGCCAACGCGTTGAGAGACAGCTCCAACACGGTTGTGTTGCACGACAAGAAGAAGGTGAAGCCCAGGACCCTGGCCAATTTCTCGGCCCCGAGTCCCAAGGCGACGCAGACTCACTGATAGATAATGATTTAGTTCGATAATGTTGTTAATATACCTGTTTCACGAATCTCTGTCCACAGGGGCGACACAGGGACGAGTCTACGCATAACTCGTCTACCCATGGGACCAATGAGAATCTGCTCTTGAGGAAGTACCCCGCAGACAATCTACCCAAGAAAGTTCACGTGCTTGCAACAGTGATGAATCGGCTACCCGTTCTTGTTCGTGATTTGATCACATTTGTGTACTTCACGTTCATTTGTCTTCATGTATTCTTATACCGTCCTCCTGTCAGAGAAGAATCTAACCACAGGCCCCATGCCCGTCACATCGACGGTCTTTTCGAACCAGCTCAACATCAACGCACCCTGCTTGGCGCCGTAGGATGTCGCCATGATCTTGTAGATGTACTTAACCAACGTGTCCTGCTCGTCGGAAGACAACTGCTTGACAAAGCCCGCAAAGTCTCCCACACTGTGGTTGTTTTTTATCGACACGAGCACCTCGTAAACAGTCTCCGCGTGCAAGCTCTTGGTGGCTTCTTCGGCCACATAGGGAGGGGTGTCCAACGCCAATTGCAACGCAGGAAGAAACTGACCGGATGACAATTGCTGCTTCACCTGAGTGGCAAGCGAAACAATCTCCTGGTGCGACACAGGAGGCAAGTCTGGCACCAAGTCCTGCTTGGATAAGTGGGTGTCGGGCTCCAAGGCGTCGATATCTATTCTTCTCCAGTTATCCATTGTAGTTCGTGGGAGTTGTGTGAAGGATTATGATCGCGGCGGAGTGGTGGTTTAGACCGGTAAACCTCCGAACATTCGAACCGTTTTACAGTGTAGATACGTAATACGATATGCACGAATAAGAATTTTCATGCCAACATGAGTTCTTGAACTTATTCGGACGGAATGGGAGCACCAGTCACGACTTTCGGATTCGTTCAGGCGCCACAAACAGACTCGAAATCGGCACGAGCTCCGGTAGATACATACTCGTCGTCAATTTTCGACTTCGCGAAGTCGCTTCTATCCCTGAGCATTTTCGTCCATCCGAGAGCCGAACCTGTTCTCCTTCTTAATTCATGTGGGGAGAAGTTGACGACTCTATGTTGCTGCAGAATTCGCCTTGCAGGTCGACATCTCTCATTCTCCTGCTTTATCCTTTGTATTTGTTACGGTGACAAGTTTTAGAGTGAAAATTGATTATGTAGAACTGTTGCGGGCAGCACATGCAATCTTGCGGAGTGTTCGCTCACTTCAAGCTAGTTGATGTGTAATGGCCTATTACGGTGAGATCTAATTCCACGAGATCAACGAATCCCAATCATCAACATGCCCTCTCTAATAATCTGACTCACAGTCTGTGTTTCATGGAAGGCAGCACTCGAACTCCTACCTCTAGATCCCGATCTGGCTGGGACATCCGCAACTGTTTAGCCTGTACTTCTGACCGCGCTGCAAAGGTGGTTGTTGTTTGATTTCCTACTTTTCTAAGTGTGATGATTCATTGTACCATCAAGAATGGGAGACCAGCTTAAGCCTTAATCCGGGCGTGCGCTTTATGGATGCACCTCTTATTTTAGGAAGACTTCGACTGAGAGCTGAAAATTGAGATGGAAACGGTAGTTTATATTGATCCCTTTAGATGCTGCCGGCTGTTCCGTAAACACGGGAGATTTAAAACTGACTATTATCTCGATAGGGTACGCTAGCTCCGTATCATAATTGAAGAAGCTTACTTGGTAACTCAAATTCCATTCCGCGCTCATAATTGCAAATATGGCTTTGAACCTCTGGCTGCAAAATCACCGTGACGAACTTCTTGTGGCGCTATTGTTGTGGCTGCGTTTCATGTGACCCAGGGCTAGTACTATACAATTGTGCCCGGATCCACTGGCTGCGCTGCATGTGAGCCATGGCCATTACTATATAACGTGCACTGATCCTCCGTTCGGGCCATGACTAAGGTTATCATCACTGGCGCTAACGGCTACATCGCTGCCAACATTGTAAAGCAGCTTCTCGAGAAAGAGTTCACGGTGGTGGGCACGGTCAGAACGGAGGAGAAGGGAGCCACTTTGGCTAAACGGCTCAACAGCTCCAACTTCTTGTACGAAGTGGTGCCTTCCTTTCTTGACGACGGTGCTTTTGAAGAGACAGTGAAGAAGCACCCAGACACTGTCTACTTCTTGCACACTGCCTCGCCGGTGATCTTCAACGCCAAGGACAGGGAGAGGGACGTGATTCTTCCCGCGATCCACGGCACTTTGAATGCGTTGAAGGCTGGCGACAAGCACGGGAAGAACATCAAGCACTTTGTGTATACTTCGTCCTCGGCCGCAATCTACAACGCGCAGAAGGACGGAGCTTTTGAAGCCAGCGAGGCCACTTGGAACGACATCACGTACGAGCAGGCATTGGCAAACGACTTGGCCGCGTACGCGGGATCAATGACGTTTGCAGAGAAAGCTGCTTGGGAATATGTCGAAAAGAACAAGCCGCAGTTTACTTTCAACACAGTGAACCCTCTGTATGTTTTTGGACCGCAGGCGTTCGACGAGGACGCCCGGGGCCAGTTGAACTTTTCCGCCGGGATAATCGAACAAGTGCTTCGTTTAAAGAAGGACGACCCCATTCCGACCGCAGCAGGCGGAGCAGTGGACGTGAGGGACGTTGTAGCGGTGCATATTGCGGCGTTCGAGAACCCTGCTACAGCGGGCAAGCGTTTGGTGGCCCTGGAGGGCTTCTACACGTCGCAGTTGTTGCTTGATCTCATTCGGAAGAACTTCCCCGAGCTTCGCGACGGCTTGCCGGTTGGGGAGCCTGGCTCGCATGTCGAGAGGGCCAAAACCACAATCAGCATTGACAACAGCTCCACCACAAAGCTCTTGGGCATCAAGTGGATCCCTTTGGAAAAGGCTGTTGTGGACCTGGTGAAGCAGCTCCGCGCAAACGAGTAATAATGGAGACACGGAACGCACTGGGAGAGATTACCAGGTGGGAAGATCGAGTTTGAATTTATGAGCTTGGTACAATCGGTCGTCAGTGTCCTTTTGATACAGCCGAGGATCAATTGGAAGCCGACTACGAGGGCTCTAGATAATCAACTGAAGAGCCTAAATGGAAAGATCTTTTACTTTTGAAATCAATCAATGCAAATTCATTGAAATTCAATACTTCAACGCGCTGGCACGGAAGAGTGCATTCGAAAAGTGATGACGCTGCAGTTGATAACTTACTATTCTGCAAAGAATTGAGGGTGCAGCTTGAAGATTTGCAGACCTAAGGAGCGCAGACTCTAGGCGTCGTCACTAGCTACGCACAGCCTTAAAGCGGCAAAAGTCGGCCGTTGGCTTCAATAATAGGCGCATGTATACGCAATTTTTTGATTGAAAATACTGGCAAAAAACCCAGGCTGTCTTCCTTCAGCACGTAGCTGTCCATAAACGTGAGCTCCTTTCGAACTAGATGTTAGAGTGATGCAATCAGCGTCGCCCGTCAAGTCCATGAATCGCACAGTTTTCAAGTAACAGTTGGCGACCGCGAGAAAGAGTTGCTGAGACTTCTCCTGGTCATGGCCAATTTTTAAGTCCGTTGTCGTCTCCAAGCCGTGTGCAGCCCTTAAGCACTGTAGAAAGACGAAAAGCACACCACTGTTTCTCCCTGGAGCTGAGATATGGCGGCCTGTCCACCTCGAGAGCCATTCGTTGTATTGATGAAATGTTTAATTGTGAAAGATGCCTGGTTGTGGGCTAGGCACACATCAGTCGGGCGTCGAGCCTGACTTCAATAGGCAGATACCCTCGCTTCAAGAGCGCCCCTTTCAAATGCAAGCTTCATTGGCCAGTCCAGTCCGACAAATGAAGAGCTGGCCAATGATGGCTCATGCAACCCTAAGCAATCCCGCTTAACTTTGGGATAGCCAGAACCACAGAGCCGTGGCGAAGTGAACCTCCTAGTTTTTCGCCTTTTTCGTCACCACCACGTCCTCTGTGTTGTTGTCGATGACTTCCTCAAAGTCGTCGATGAACTTCAACACATCATCCTTCATCTTCATCGAGTCCACAACAAAAACCACCAACCCGTCGCTGCCCACCTCGTACTTGATGTGGTCCTCGTTCGGGTAGGCCACCTTCTCGTCGAACTTGTCAAAGAAATTCTCGACTTCCTCAAACGTCTGGATGCTGTCGAGCATTCTTTCTTGCATGTCACCCTCTGGTACATCGGGCAGATTGACCACGACAATTGCTCTAAGAGGATTGTCCAAGCCGTCCTGCGCAGGGTTTCCGTGGGATGGGATGTCAATTTCCTCCGACATGAGACTAGATGAGATGAGATGAGATGCCCTGTACAAAATGCGACGATGTAGCTCAGCGATATGAGCAAGCAAAGATGATTTTCTTCTTTGAGGCCGGTGTAATTTCTGCTACCTAGCTGAATATGGGGTAGAACACGATAGATGCTACTTAATACTATGGTCTTAGTAGAGCTTGCATGAGTACTATAGGTGCAACAGAGCGAAAATCAAGCGTTACAAGCTCCACTTCTTGAACTTGTTAATCAAGCCGTTGGTGGAGGCATCGTGCACGGACACGTCGGCAGCCACGTCCAACTCCTTGCCGATGACCTTGGCCAACAGCTTGCCCAACTCGACACCCCACTGGTCGAACGAATTGATGTTCCACACGGCGCCCTCGACGAACGTCACGTGCTCGTAGTAGGAGATCAACGCACCCAAGGTGGCCGGGGTGATCTTCTGGGCCAAGATGGAGGTGGTGGGGCGGTTGCCCGAGAACACCTTGTGGGGAATCAAGCCGCCGGTGGCGCCCTCGGCCTGCACCTGCTTCTCGTCCTTGCCCACCATCAACGCCTCGGCCTGGGCGAAGAAGTTGGACGCCAACATGCGCTGGTGCAAGTTGGCCTCGATTGGGTTGTGCGACTGCGCCGCGAGGATGAAGTCCGCGGGGATCAACTTGGTGCCCTGGTGCACCAACTGGAAGAACGAGTGCTGCGCGTTGGTGGCAGGCTCGCCGAACAAGATGGTGCCGGTCTGGTAGTTGGTGAACGAGTTGCCGCGCGTCACCAGCTTGCCGTTGGACTCCATCAGCAACTGCTGCAAGTACGCGGGGAACCGGTGGAGGTACTGGTCGAACGGCGCCACGAGGTGGGTCTGCGCGCCAAAGAAGTTGTTGTACCACACCAGCAACATGCCGCCCAACACGGCGATGTTGTGCTCCAAGGGCGCGGTGGTGAAGTGGTGGTCAAACGCCTCGGCACCCTTGAGGAACGCCTCAAAGTTGTCAAAGCCAATGTAGATGGCCACCGAGAGGCCGATGGCCGACCACACCGAGTAGCGGCCGCCCACCCACGAGTCGAAGCCGAACATGTTCTTGGTGTCGATGCCGAACTTGGCCACCTCCTCCGCGTTGGTGGACAACGCGGCAAAGTGCTTGGCAATGTGCGCCGAGTCGCCGGCCTTGGCCAAAAACCACTTCTTGGCCAGGTTCGCGTTGGTGGTGGTCTCCGCGGTGGTGAACGTCTTGGACGCCACCAAGAACAACGTGGTCTCGGGGTCCAAGCCCTTCAACGTCTCGGCCAAGTGCGTGCCGTCGATGTTGGACACAAAGTGCACGTCGAGCCCGGGCTGCGAGTACGCCTTGAGCGCCTCCGTGACCATCACGGGCCCGAGGTCCGACCCGCCAATGCCGATGTTCACCACGTCGGTGATCTTCTTGCCGGTGTACCCGACCCAGCGCCCGGAGCGGATCTCGTCCGAGAACTCCTTCATGTGCTGGAGCACGGCGTCCACCTCCGCGGCCGTGTCCTTGCCGTCCACGGCCATGCGCTTCATGCCGCGGTTTCTCAACGCAACGTGGTACACCGCTCTGTCTTCGGTCTCGTTGATGTGGGCGCCGGCGAACATCTCGTCGCGCAACTTCTCGACGCCGGCCTCGCGCGCCAACTCAATCAACTCGGCCTTGATGCGGTCGTCGATGATGTTCTTGGAAAAGTCAAACAAGACCTCCAGGCTGTCGTAGTTGACAAAGAGCTCGGAGAACTTGGCAAACCGCTCGGGGTCCGCGGCGAATTGGTCCTTGACCTTGAGCGTTCTGCCCAACGATTCGTAGGTGCTTTCAAGCTGCTTCCAGGCGGGCAATTCCAGCAGGAGATTGAATGGCATGGTGTATGGTTAGTACTAGTGGTGTAGCGATATTGCTGAGGTGCGAATCGGCACACCCTCACCCAGTCACCTGAGCCTGCACCTGCCTGCACCTGGCCTGCCCCACTACGGCAAACGTGGGAGCCTAGCTGTATGCGCTTGTGGGGAGTCTTCAGGGTCAATTCTCCGATGCCCCGATGCTCCGATACTGCCGAGAGGGCCGGATGAGAGGGATGCCGAGATGGTGCCGGGGTGCTGATCGGTAAGCGCATGGTGGTATGCGCTTACACGGAGTATGGTCGTACAGTCGTAGAGTGCAGCTTAAGTGCAATTGAATCAATGCAATTCAATTGCATTGATTCATGCATTGAGGACTAGTGTGGCCTGGATTGGTTGGGCTGCTCATCACGCCTGAACCCGGGCTCATACCCCGCAATATCTGGGGCTGCCAATACAGGTTCAAGCGGTCCGGGTGACGTCGTGTCGTACCGTTCCATTCGTATCTTCGAACGAGTCGCAGAGTGCATTTTCGAGCTGAAACGGTACCGTCGGAATCGCGAATGGTATCGGTGCCTAATGCAATGCGAGCCGAGAAGCATCGCTCGGAGAGATTAATCCCCAACATCTATAGAGGATCGGTGGGAGTCAGGATCTGTTCGATGGTGCAACTCCGTTGGATAATCAGGATCGGTCTATGGAGGGCAATTGCGCTGGTGATCAGGATCACTTCATAGATGTGATTAATGAGGATGTATAGATGGCATGGATGTCAACTACGCGGGAAATCAGGGTCCGCTGTGTTCACAGATGCGTCACAACGGCAGATATGGTGCAATTGTTTGGACAGCTCTTCTCGGATCTAGGCGAGGATGGTGTATCATGAAGGGTGTGGCTGGTTCACTGTTGGTGAGAGGTGCTATGCGCGAGCCAAGACAGACTTGGAACTGAGTTTGAGTTATGCTCTTCACAGGTGCGGAACATAGCATTTGACGTCAACGTATCGATTTGAAACATAACGAAGTATTGTCTAGATAATGGGAAGACTCGCCTGGTGGGATAAATGGTGTCTATTCGGTGGAAATGCGACGCTTTTCGACGCTAACCAAAATCTGCACTGAGATCGCGGTGCCTGCTGATCCCTGATCATTCATCCAACAATCTGATTTGCTTCGACACCGAGTTAGCCTCTTGTGTCTTCCATGAACCGTGCAGTGAAGACGAACACTTCCTTCTCCGCTCTCCAAGCGGCTTCACGTTACCGTGGCTCGAAACTCGTTATGGCGGCCATAGAGAACGCCTCATCATGCGCTTCTTGCTGCCCTCTCATTGTTCCAGATATTGTATGTTTCGGCCTCTCCATTGTAAGCAGAAAATGTATGGCCTTCTATTGATAGCAAGGTTGTATGCTTCGCACGGCACCAATGTATCTTATCTCCAATGTAATCTTATCGCAAGTAACAGCTTGTGAAAGTCACTTCCCATACTGTTCAGGGCGAGCTTCGTCTGATGTCATTGTACATTTGATGTGCATGGGAGCAGTGTGGCTCAGGGACCTTATAATCGCCGGAGAATTCAATGCAAGCGAGATGAGCTGGACAAAGAGAAATATCTGGAGAAGACGGAAATGCGGAAGAGTGTCCACGGTTCGTTTCTGCCTGCTGGGTAGGAGGGTGTCGCAACAATGTGGCTGCAAAATCAGGTTGTGCACACACTCCACAACCAAGAACATTTTAGGTAACAAATGAATTGAATATCTTGGCGCTCACGAATTCCGACGCAAATCGTGTGTGACTATCGGCAATAAGAGATTCGCATCAAGCTGCCCCATATATCTACCAAATGAGTGTTGACCTTTCTGAGAAGCTGACGACAGCTGTACGTAATGAAGCGGTTATCAACGTTCACCTACACATGTCACTTTTCGGGCCCATAAGAGCCACATTTATTACAATACAGTTGAAGCCTTCCTTTCGAACGGCTCCGATTTGTGTTCCATGCAATCCAATGTGATCGACAAAGGGATATGACCATCTTGCGACCCGGGGTCTATTGTTCTTTCGATAAGCTCGTTTTCGCGTTCCCTCGGCTCGTACAGGTGTTTTAGTGACAATAGGTATATGGGATTCAGTGGACGGGCGAACACTTGCAGTACAATGGAGTTGGATGTTTTCTTGGTCTCAACACTTTGTTGTGTCGCATGGTACTACATTCCCGGTTTACAACAATCCATGCCGAGGCCGAGCATGGGTCCCGATTACGAAATGTCGAGATCGACAAGGCGATCGGGGTGACATTTCTTGGTATTCCCTCTTCTCTCTGATGCTATAAGGAAGGCATGCATCGCATGTCAGGAGTGGCTCAACTCACATGACTTCGAGAGAACACGAAGTGCATCAGTTGAGGAGCATTACCTCTAACGCGAGCCGCTTGGAACCTGAAGCCCATGAGCTTAATTTGGATAGTGCCAATGTCGGGAAGATTGGTCTCGACGATGTCGCTGGTGGTCTTACCTATGACGACAAACTTTTCGCCTTGAAGCGTCTTCATTACAATTTTTTGGAGGACTTCAGCGATTTACCTTTGGGAGCGGTTTTCATGTTGGAGAAAATCGCCGGCTTAAGCGCGGATGAGTCGCTCGAAATTTTGCAGTCTTTCTTAGTTGAGCATAAAGATGATGTTAACATTCCCATCGAAACCTACGACCATATCGAGGACTTGGTACAGAATAAAGAATCAATTGATGGTGCTTCGAGGTCATTGAGTGAAGCTAATTCAGATGAGGAGAAGCAGCATGTTAAAGTTAAGGACTCGCCAGTCCATGAGCTTGAGTCACACTCAGGCTCAAGTAGTTGGCTATTGCAAGTGAAGACTGAGGCAGCCTTGATTGCGTTTCATTCACCATATCCCGAGGTCAGATCTGTTACTGACCCTTTCGACGACACCTCCCTCCCGATCGAAACGTTCAGAGTGTACTTGGTTGGGATACTTTGGACTTGCATTGGTACCATTGTCAATCAATTGTTTGCAGAAAGATTTCCTGGTATCGGTTTAAATACGGCTGTGGTCCAGCTCTTGATCTATCCAACAGGCGTTGCCGCTTCTTTTGTGCTCCCCAAGACGAAAATAAAGTTATGGAAGCATGAAATTGATTTGAACCCTGGGCCCTGGAACCACAAGGAGCAGATGTTGGCCACCATTTTATACTCTGTTTCTGACCATATTCCATATGTCTCTTACAACATCCATGTACAGAGACTTGAAAGGTTCTACAACAACCAGTGGGCAGATTGGGGCTACCAGATTCTTTTGGGCCTTGCTACCAACTTTATGGGCTTTGGCCTTGCAGGAATCATGCGTAAGTTTGCAGTTTATCCGATTAGGTCTATTTGGCCCACCATTTTGCCTACGCTTGCTTTGAACAAGGCGTTGGTGCAAAGGGAAGGCAAAGCCACCATCAATGGTTGGTCCATATCCAAATACCGCTTCTTTTTCTTTGTTACTTTAGGATCATTCCTTTGGTACTGGGTTCCTAATTATCTTTTTAGAGCGTTGTCCACCTTTAACTGGATAAATTGGATTGCGCCAAATAATTTCAATTTGACCATGGTGACTGGTATTCAATCTGGATTGGGATTAAATCCACTTCCAACTTTTGATTGGAACGTCATCAATCACAATGCGCCATTGATGCTTCCCTTCTACACGACGGTCAATTCATACATTGGGACCTTTTTTTCATTCTTCCTTATCTTGGGTCTTTTCTACTCCAATTACTACTGGACCGGCTACTTGCCCATCAATTCGAGTGCGTTATTCACTAATACGGGGACCCGGTACCTGGTGAAATCTATATTGGACGAACGCAGTCTCATTGATAAGAAGAAGTATGAACAGGTTGGACCCCCGTTCTATTCAGCCGCGAACTTGATTGTTTATGGATCGTTCTTTGCGTTGTACCCCTTTTCGATTATCTACGAAGGATTTTCCAATCACAAAGCAATGTGGTTTGCCATTAAAGGCATGGGGAACTCGTTCAAGAATTTCAGGCAATCTACGTTCGAGGGTTTTAACGACCCACAAACTGTTATGATGAAGAAGTATAAGGAGGTTGCTGACTGGGTGTTTTTTGTGGTTTTGGTGATAGCCATTATTTTGGCGATCATTTGCGTCAAGGTCTACCCTGCCGAAACTCCCGTGTGGGGCATCTTCTTTGCCCTTGTTTGCAACTTTTTGTTCTTGATTCCGCTTACTGTTTTGTATTCTGTCACTGGTTTCAGTTTTGGTCTCAACGTCTTGGTTGAATTGATTGTCGGTTATGCGTTACCGGGAAACGGCCTCGCTTTGAACTTTATCAAAGCCTTAGGATACAACATCGGTGGTCAGGCGCAAAGCTACATCCACGACCAAAAGATGAGCCACTATTTGAAGCTTCCCCCAAGAGCGGTTTTCAGAGTGCAAATGATTTCAGTCTTCATTTCCTTATTCATCAGTTTGGGTATCATCAACTTCATGATTGATTCTTTCGATAACTACTGTCAGCCTGACAACAAGCAGAAGTTCATCTGTCCCAATTCACAAGTGTTTTACTCGGCCTCGGTCTTGTGGGGTGTTATTGGCCCAAAGAAGGTGTTCTCTGGACTTTACCCAATCATGCAATACGCCTTCTTGATCGGAGCGTTGCTTCCCATTCCTTGCATACTTTTCAAAAAGTATGGGCCAAGAAAGGTCGCCAAGTATTTCCAGCCAACGGTTCTCATCGGGGGAATGCTCGACTACGCTCCTTATAACTTGTCTTACAACACTGTTGGCCTCTATTTTTCGATCGCGTTCATGTACTACATCAAGAACCGGTTCCTTCCATGGTGGTCGAAATACAACTATGTGTTGTCGGGCGGTTTGGATTCAGGAGTCGCTATCGCTGCGGTCATTGTATTCTTCGCTGTCCAGTATCACGCGGTGGACATTGAGTGGTGGGGGAACACCGTCATGGATCAGGGTATCGAGGGAGGGGCTGGTCAACAGAGTTTGTTGAATGCCACTCTCTCGGCACCAGAGGGATACTTCGGCCCTAGGGAAGGACACTACCCTTAAATGGAGGTTGATGCTGGCTTATGACCATCTGGATGTTCTTCTGCGTCAATCGAAGTCAAACTTTAGTTCACAGGGCTCAGCGCCAACTATAATAATGGACCGACGAGCCACGTCAAATTTCTGAAGGTTGTAGTGGTCGAAGTAACCGATGAATTGAAATGGATCCGTTGAGGTGTACTTGTAATTTCAAATCATTCAACAATCACGAGACAGATCGAAGAAGCGGTGGTGCACTGGTAACCGCCTGGTGACCCGATCATTAGCACATTTCATTACCAGTAAAGCACTTCATGACATAATGGCGTAGGTTCTCCATCTACTTGAGCCATTATTTCCTCGCCGCTCTAGAATTCTTTGATCGAGTTTCTGTTTGAGAATAGCTGGACTCCAGGCAGCCGTAACCTGCCAGGAACTCGCTATCTCACCGCTTCCGTTCACTTCTTCCGCCAGAACCGCTCCAAGAACGGTCTGCGCGAGTAGTCGACTTCACCCAACCGGTGGTTGATAGCCCCGCAAACGACCTTGAGCAAGTAGCTCCCGTCAAAGTTCCGCCCACGCACCTTCTTTGGATACCACGGCACGGTGTCGACAATGTCCCGCGTCACGCCCTCTTTAACCAATTCGTTCTTCAACCGCTCCAACTCCTCTCGCGCATTCGTTTCGTTGCCAATCTGCACAAATTGAATGCCAATCTGGTTCAGGGTGGCGCCTACTTGGTCGAGCTGCTCGCAGATCCACCGAATCACCTTCGATACGTCGTCCGTGAACGCTCCGTCTGTGATGGCCAAGATGTTGAGCGGTGGAGTCAGGTCGTTGTAAGTTTTGAAATAGTTGCGAGCAACATTCATGAGTACCTTGCCCATATTGGTGTCGCCGTCCGGAACGATACACGAACACCGTTCATCGATCTTGCTTGCGGTGGCCCCGAGCTCGGGGAAGGGGTTGTTGAGGAAGTACAAGTCCTGGCCATTTGCGGCCCATTCCTCGCACACCTTGGCCATAGTGCGGATGGCGGCATGTGCCTGTGGCCACCGCTTCGCCTTGGTGTCGGGGTCCACCCACCCCATCAGCACACTGTCGTCAACAATATATACGATATCGTAGCCGCTAAGGGCATTGAGTTGGCAGTCGGGAATGTCGCGCTTGATGTAGTTGGCTTCCTTCTCGAGCTTGCTTTGCTTCTCCAGACCACCTTTGAACGACCTAACGGGCGTACTCTGGGGCAAGGCAGAGTATGGAACGGGTGCATCCTGGAGCAGGGCAGAATATGGCGGAGGCTCGTCATCGTCGAAGGGCCTCAGAAAATTCAAAAAGGTCATGTCAAGTACCTAATTGAATCTGTGATTGAATTTGTGATGCTGAATCTGTGATTCTGAATATGATTTGGGGATTAAAGTCGAGCTGTGATTTGCTGCTCACTGGAGTTCGAGTAAGTAAGTCAATTGATTCGTGTCGCTGCCACTTAGCATGGGAGAGACACTCCAAGACGTCTTATAGGCATCCCTGACGTAGTCATGGATCTGCGAGTTGCAGCCGAAGGCAGGCCAGATTGCCCAATGTCCTGCACACCTTCCGTCCTCGGCGCTGTGATTGGATCGCCGTCTGCACGTGTACCTTACTTCCGCATGGCGCCCCACTGAAGCACCGTTTACGAGATAGTGCGCCGGCATGGTGAGCGTCTCGTAATACATTCTCGGTTCTTGGTCACGTTCGGCTCTGTATGGTGTAGCTCCTCCCTGAAAGAAATTCGCATTTGAGTGACGTAATCTGCACTCGCTCTTTGACATCCGTTCATCATATCTGCATTGGTTAGGTGTCCGTTGATGACCAAGTCTGCAGTGGGAAGATCAGTTTCAGTCATTTTTCATGTTAGGTGCTGTAGTATCTTCACTTTTATCGCTATCGCTAGTCCTCACTTTGCAGGATTGCAATCCACCCTTACGCAGAGCTCGGCATTAGCCTAGGCAAGCAGAAACACAATTTCCCCGAACCTCTGCCTCCGGGTTATATGGCTCCGAGTCGTATAGCTATCAATATCGAACCGAGGCCGTCGGAATCTCAATTGTCCCTCTAAAGGCATCTGCTCTGCTCGATCCTACATGGAGCCATCTCATTGCTCAACCAGCACTTATCCCCAGAAAACACTCTTACTCCAGAAATGGCCGGCCTTGCCTCCAAATGGGCCCCGGACACTGATTTAGTCAACAGAGCCGTCAAGCAAGACAAGGTGCCGAAGAGAGAACAACCGACAAAGCTCGTGTCGAAATGGGCCGACGAGAAGGTGACCCAGAAGCCCGAAAAGCACAAAGGCGAGGGCAAGCACAAGGCCGTGGAGGAGAAGAAACACGACGAGAAGAAACACGACGAAAAGAAACACGACGAGAAGCTGAAGCGCAAACCCAGACCAAAGAGCAGGAACCGCCGAAACTCACTGGAAACTCAAGCCACCAGCCCTTCTGCATACCCTTCTCCACCGACAACTGCAGATGGCAAGGAGAAGAAGAAGAGCCATGAAGCGGAGAGCGACGACGAAAAAGGGCCCATGACGAGCTCTGCAAAAGTGTTGGCAGCACGACTAGGTGTAGTGGAGCCCAAGTCGCCGAAGAAAGCCAAGCCAAGAAAAGAACGCGAGCAGCGGCACAAAGAGCCCGAGAAGAAGCCCATGACTGCGGCAGCGCAGTCGCTCGCGCTACGAATCGGGGCCGTCGAACCCAAAAACGCTCATGAAGAAGACAAGCCGGTGAGCTACGCTCAAGCGTCACGAAGGCCAAAGAGCAAGTACCTCACCCCGCGGCAGAAGAAGGACATGCAAGAGCAGGAGCAGAGGGCACTGGAGGACGCTGCTCGCGACGAGAAGCTAAAGGCAGAGGTACAGGCGATGTTCGACAAGATGGACAACAAAAGCTCCAGCTGGGCGGACATCGACTGGGCCGACGAATAGACACGAATAGACAGGGAGAATAACCTAGCGCCATGACATGGCTAGAGTGTAGCTTATGGTCATTATGAAAGGTCGAGTGGAATGTAACGCAACACTTCATCGACAGTAGAGGGTACTATTGGCTATGAGCGGGTGATACCAACGAAGACGGTAGTAGCAGCAATGATAAGTAGCAATTGAGGCAAGAGACATTGAAAGTTGAGCTGTAGTTGACGTCAAAGTTGAGTATGAGTATCAAAGTGAAATGTAGGAGCTGGCAGCGACAGTGTGGGGAGCCAGCGAATCATAAAAGTACTGAGGTTGAAGAAGAGAAAATCCTGATCTCACTTGCTTCCGGTCTACTCACTTGCTCTATCAACTCTATCGTTGTGAGTTTACCCATTCATTGACCTTTCTAACATGGACATCTGGTGTACATGCATCGCACTGATCTCCCCACATTTCCCCCATGCTTTCTCTCCGATCTCTCACAAAACTCCAAAAATATCCCGGCTTCCGGCCCAATTTACTGGCCAATCCCTCCAAAAGCTGTGGATCCCGCCGCCTTTTTACTTCTTTTTCTGCCCCCTGCCGCAAACAGTCCCCAAACGACATTAAGCAAACGTTGGCGCGTCAAAACCTCATCAACGAGATCCAAAAGAACCCGCAAATACTCCAGAATGCAGGCGCATCCTTGGGCGGCCGCCTGCTATCGTGGAAAACAGTTCTTGTGCTCGTTATCTCGTCCAGCACCCTAACTATGGGTGTCTACCTTGCTGTGCAAGTGTATCAGGTGTCTCGCGCCGAGCCCGACAGCAAGCCACGAAACGTGTTTCTTCCCCTTTGGGTGAGCTTCGATTGGCCCTATCAGCGGCGCTACGCTTTCCCGAGCTACTTGCGGTACGTGGATCCGGAGTTCTACTCTCATGTGGAGAGCACCGACCGCTACGCCGAGCGTCTCCACGAAGAGAACGTCCAGTACCAGATTCTCGACGGTCTCTTCCGTCTGCCAGCGATTCGGGACCGTTTCGGGATACCGTTTTCGCTAAAAACCTCTGAAGCAGACTCCTTCGACATGTGGATCGAGCCGAAGCACCCGACAGTGCACGGTCCTCAGATCCATATCTCTAAGGAGAGCGGCCGCATTGTGCTAAGCTGGCAGTGGTCTGTGAAGCTGGTCCACTGGTGGTCCAGCGTGGACAGCTTCTTGAAGGGCATGGGCACCAAGCTCGACCGCTTGGACTCGTCTCCTGCGCTGCAGAAAACACACGAAAAAGGAAGCGGGCGCGTGCACGAGGTTATTCAGCCGCTGAAAAACAACAGCGTTCCCTGTGGCGATAGGGACTACCGGGTGATGTTTTCGGGCACCTTTCGCCTCAGCGACGCCTCGAAGTTCCGGAGCGGAACCGTGAGCTACACAGGAGTGATCGACTTCAACCACTTGGGCATCAACAGAGGCGCACGGATCGCCCTGCTAGTGGTAGACTCCGAGGGCGTGGCCTACAAGGTGTCGTGAGACGCTACCTCTGAACATTAAAGAGCACTTTCCTGCTGATTCGTAATCGCAGCACAATTCACATCAAAATGGAATTCTCCTCTACATGAGCGAGCTTGCCGATCTCTTTTTTTGACTCGCCTCACCAATCTACCATGAGCAGTCTACCATGAGCAGTCTACCATGAGCAGTCTACCATGAGCAGTCTACCTTGAGCTTGGCACCACCTAGTATTGGCCTGTGATATGCGTGCAGGCAGCTTTTCGTATTCCTTATCGCACCGCTATACAAGATATCTCGGAAGAGTGCGAGAATCGCAGATTCATTATGACTAGCAATCGCCGAGGCATGAAGATTTGCTGGTCAAATTAGTCATCCGCAAGCGTTCTATTTTGACCCAAATTGACCCTACCGCCGCTTTCTTTGCAGACGTGCAATTGGAGAACCGTTTCGTACTGCATGCTGGGACCCCACCAAAAGTTCCGCTTAGTTCATGAATATTGATTCTGTAGTCGCTCTTCACATGTCTGCAACCAAAACGGAAGAGTCCTCGCCCCGGCTGTATGGGCTTCCGCAAAATGGCAGAAAGCGATCGGCGGACTTCGAAGACGACGCCTCTACAGAAAAGGCAAACCTGGCTCGACACAGGGCCCTCAAGGCTTGCGACTATTGTCGAAAACTGAAAACGAGATGTCTCAAGGCAACTAGCGTATCGGTCAGCTGTGTGAGGTGCACCGGCTCCAGCAAGCTCTGCTCGCTTGAGCTCGAGTACAGGAAGGAGAATCCATCGGTGAAGCTCATTCAAGGCATTCCCGAGCACTTGGTCGACAAAGAGTCCGGCGGGTCGTCCATTCAAGCTCGCCGCAACAGCGAACATGAAATGAAGCAGAAGCTAGACCTCATCTACCTGGGCGTCACGGAGATCCTCGCGCTGATGCGCCAAAGATCGCAAGGCGTTGACTCCGGAAACGACGGGGACCCAAGCTCAATTCTCAATAGCGATGTGAAGCTTTTACTTGATGCTGCGTCGTCCATGAAGCGTGTGAATCCGGGAACTCCGGGGCCTTTGGATCCCGGCGACTCGACTCCACACCTACAATTATTCCTGGGTTCGCTGCAAAGATATGGTTTCCAAAGTGGGGTCGGGACCCCTCTGTACTCTGGAGGAGTGCCACAAATTGGCACGCGGCCATCCGGGCCAGATGAAGCAGTGGAGGAGGAAGAAATATTCCTTACTTCTGCAGCGAAATCATTCAAGACGCTGCCGTTCTCACTTGTAGCTCGCACAGTGACTGACATTCCGCGTCCCGTGTTGAACCTACTAAACTTGTCTGTTGTGAAGAATTCTCAAAAGCCATTCTATGAGGTTGAACACGACTTGATATCCAGCGGCATTCTAACCGAGAATGAAGCAGTTGATCTCATGAAGGACTTCCGCAGCAATTACGGCCGTTGGGTACTGTTTCCGCTGCATGTTTCTACAGAAGAACTCATCACTCAAATCAGAAAAAAGTCTTCGCTACTACTTACAACGTGCTGTGCCCTCTCTTTGCGCTATCTGCTCAACGGAAAACCCAGTCCAGGTGACATTGACAGTCACAGGCGTAAAAAGGATACGTACAAATTGGTGATGAGGCAATTGGTCCACGACTTAGACAGGTCTTTGTTAAAATACGCATCGTTCCAGGGTTCTACGGACAAAAGGAGTGACATCGAGTTCCTTCAGGCAATTGTCATCTTATCCATTTACCTGTTGTCACTTTCGTCTATTGTCGCCAATACAGTGGACCCAGATTCTCTCCTAGACGACGATATCAACCTCAGCAACTTGAACTTGGACCCATGGTATCTCTCAGGACTCGGACTCTCGACATTCATTTCTAAGTCTACTTTTGGCTCCTTGATAAGTCCATTTCACTCGACTTCATCGTTATCTCCAAACTTCACAATCCTTTATGATGAACTTGACTCGAACGAAGACCAGATGCTCACAGTGCTTCGCATATACAATCACTTAGTGTTGATCCACTTAGTTTCGTGTGTCTTGAGTGGAAGAATGTGCGTGATTGATGAGATCAGGCTCAACCATTGCATGTCTGCGTTGTCCCTTCCTAGCGCAACTAACTTCGATGGACGGATGGTGAGTGAGATCTCCATTTTACTCATTGCTTACAATTTCATACAGCTCAACCTCAACTCTCCCACTTCCAGAACACTAGAGCAGGTTGAGGCAAATTTACACTCCGTGAAGGAGGAGCTCAGCAACTGGCTCGACCAGTGGGTATATTTGTTCAGCCAACCTACGCTACAATTTGTTGAGTTCTGCTACAGCTTTTGCGTTATCCAGATCTACTTATGCTACAACTTCGCCAAGATCGAGATTGCGTCCAAAATGGTGTCCAAGTATCCCGACTTTTTGCACCAGTATGAATTGGACGCACTCGACCCCATTTTTTCCCATGCGGACAAAGACTCGTTGATCAAAATCATTTATCATCTGTTCAACCTCGTGCTGTTCGTGACCAAAGTGGAGGACGACTCATACTTCGCGTACCTATCGGACCAAATCCACTTTTTCTTCTTCTTCGGGGCATTAGTAATGTTGAAGGTGCTTTATTTCTTGAAGACACAGGACAAGCTTCATTATTTGAATGAGACGAACATTCAAGGACTCAGCGAAAAAAATTGGAAGGACGCGTTGGAATCTGTCGACCTACTCATTGCGAAGTACGACCGGGTTGCGCAGGACAATTCCGACGACGTGATCACAAAGTACAAGAAAGGAATAATTGAAAGGAGAAACCAGCTCTTTCCTACTGCGTGAAAATTATATATGTATTAGGAGTATTATGCTAACTAGTTCAAATGGCCTTTGAAATTGCCCTCCATGTAATCTATGTGGACGAAGGCTCGTTCCACCATGGGCAAGGTTTCAATGGCGTACTGCAATGCTTCTGCAATATCGTGAACATCTCTAAAGCTCAAGTCAAAGTTTTCTGTGTCGAAGACCAAGTCGATCTCCACATTCAACTTGTCACCTGCGTGATACACCTTCAAGGCAGTAATCTGCTTGATGCACTCGGCAAATCTGTACGCCAAGTACAACACTATCTGGTAGTCCTGTGGGCTGGCAACTGCTCCTGTTAAGTTGTCAATGTGTTCGAAGGCCGTGATACTCCAGTTGACGATGACGTAGAGCGAGAGCAAGAACGCACCAAGCGGATCAAGCCACCAAATCTCAAAAATGTAACCGGCCGTTGGCATGATCAACGACACCGTGTTGAAAACAATGTCGGTCATTGCGTCCTGCGCCAAGGCCTGGACGGAGCTGGATTTGCTGGTAGCGCACCACCACCAACAACCCACCTTGGCAATAATGGTGGACAACATGATGACTATGGCATCTAGGCTGATTCTCACGGCGAAATGCTCTTCTGGCGGGCTGAGAAACAACTTTTTAAAGGATTCTAGGCCAACCTGGAAGAAGGAAATGATGATAATCACCAGAAATATCAAGATTCCAAGCGGCTCTAGCTTCGCACGCCCGATAGGATAAGCAATCTGCGTGCGCCAGCTCTTTGTGTTGGAAAGCTTGTTGGCAACGTAAATGATGAACGTCGAAAGAAAGTCGAGGATGGAGTCCACCAAAGAGGCAATCACCGACAACGAGTTGGTCAACACAGAGATGACGATCTTGCCAACCAAAAGAACAAAATTGACAAAGAAGTTCACCATGATGGCGAGGTGCACCTGGTACGACGTCAGCTCTTCGTCGTAGCCCAAGAACTGGCCGCCGTCCTGGATGTTCCCGGGCAAGTCGTTGATTCTCGACTTGGAGTTGGACTTGGCCATGTCCTGCGCCTCCTGTCCCAACTCGGAGTCCTCGGCGAGGACCGGGAGGTCGTGGCTGAACTTCAGGTGCGTATACGTGGTCAACATGTTCAAGTGGATCTGGCCGTGGTCAAGAAAGTGGTCAATTTCCTCGAAGCGCTCGATGAGGTAGTTCTGGTTCTCGTAGAACTTGCGGAGCTTCTTGTTGCGAATTTTTTCGGGGTTGGCCACATAGCCGTCCCGCCACTCGGCCAACCTCTCGTAATTGCCTATAAGCTTCTCCGGCCGGAACACGCTCAAGATGCTCATGCGAGTCGGGTGGTCTTCAAAGTCCTCTGCGTCGCTTCTGCGGCGCATGGACTCCAGGCCCAAACCGTGGCCGGGAGCCGTCAAGTCAAACGACGAAGAGTTTGGGTTCAGCACCGTGAAGCGGCTCGAAAGGAGCTTCTGGAAGAACGGGCGCTCGTGCTGGTGCTGCGCCCCATATCCATGGCGATTCAAGTCGACGGCCGAGATGGAGGTCCGGCGCACGTCTGAGCCGGCCACGGACGCGGCTCTGTGGCCATTATGGTCCGCATAATGAGGTGTCCGCTCGTCGTTGCGGCCGCGCGAGTCGGCCGAGCTGTAGGTTCTCAGGTTGCTGTTGCGGCCAAGCAACTGGGACATTTCCGGCGGCTGAACGGGGTTGACTGCCGAGAGGTCGGGCGACGACGGCGACTTGGTGATGGGCATGATCGAAGCAGCTAAGTAGTTAAGCAACGGTAGCGATCAGAAGGCAATGGGCTCGAGACAAGAAGAATATGTTGTATGGCGCAGTCTGCTGCAGGTTGCAGGTGCGATGCCATGTGGCCCAGCATACCCAAAAGCTAGCAGGAAACATTCAAGGCGAGAGTGAGAGGAGAGAGAAGTGAAGAGAGGAGGGAGTGAGAGAGTGAGAGGGTGAGAGAGTGAGAGAGCGGGAGAGTGAGATGTGTCGGATGGTTGGGAAGCACTTGGAGATAACGGCTTCGCAAGGCGAATGGGCAGCCGCAGGCCGTCGAGAAATGAAGAGTATTAAGAGAGCGAAATAGGACGTGCGTCAATAGGACGTGCGTCAGTTTCGGCTTATCGCTGCGTGGCTTGGCCGTGGCCTCGGAGTATATCCAGGTTGAAGTCCGAGTGCGCATGTCTATCGCACGTCTTATGCGGTTATGAAGCGAGAAGTTGACGATAAGGCATATTGGGCGACACGAGGCTCATTCCGCACGTCACTTTTTGTCACCTTTTGTCTCGTTTTGTCTCGCTGTCGCTCTCTCGATATTCTTCTACTTGTACTTCGGCATTTTTTTCTTGCTATTCGACATCTCGCCATATAATCTATTGCTGGGCATCTCACTATGGTACTCAGCTGAGTGCGGGCCCTTGCCTGCACGCTCGCGGGTTACCCGCACCGCAGCTTATTAGACTTTTTCACCGTTCGTCTTCGCAACATCTTTTCTTCTGGTAAGTCACAGTGCTTCCACAAAGATAAATGGAATATGTACACTGAGGATTCCAAAGTGTCGGGCCGGCCTAACAACAGGTATGTGCTTTCTGGCGGCCGAATGATGATACTTCACAACATTTCCAGGTGACTCCTGATCCAGGATATAACATGCATCACCAGCTGACTTGCTGCCTCATCGGCATCCACTAACAATAGTCGGGCCCGTAACTTTACCTAGTGCCGTTTTGGAGGTTGCCAGTCTCTGGAGAGACTGCCAGTCACCAATAGTATGGTGTAGCGACGATACTGTGATGAAAACCTACTTTTCAGTTCTGCTTCTGAACCAAAAAATTCTGAAGATAACCCAATACCAAAGCTCAATTTCTGACGTATCGTTGCTCCATACTGTTGTTGACGCCTTCCCGGTCGCTCTATTCTCTCTTCACTCTGTCTCCTACCCCTGCTCTCCATTCATCGCTTACCTCTAGTCGTCTCTTACCCAGGCTCTAGTCGTCTCTTACCCAGGCTCTACTCGCCTCTTTACAAAAGTGGCTCGTCGGGCATGCCTCAAGGCTCTCAGAGAGAGCTAGCTGCTTGCTTTCCCTCAGAGTTACTGAGTTGTGTCTTAGTATTCTCCAAGGGCTATCCTCGACCTTTGCATCATGCCCTGTTCTTCACCTACATAAGCCAGTGTGTTCCGCGTCACTGTGACGTCAATAGGAACTACATCGCTCACGCGCCTGGCCTCCTACGTTCAGCTTGGTATCCTACTCTCGCACTCGAATCCCGACTCATACTCTTGCACTGTCCCTACTCTTGCACTCAAGTCTCTTGCAAGTCCCGCGCTCAGACGTCTACTTGCACCATGCCTAGAAGTATGCCTCTATTCTCAGATCAGGAAGATCACGATCTTGCCGTCGATGCCCGACGTGGACACCTTCCCGCCGTCGTACCACCGCAACGAGCTGATGGTGTTCTGGTGGGTGGTGGCCAACGCTCTGCCCGCGCCCGGCAGGCCCGCCTTGTTCACGCGGCCCTTCAAGTCCATCTGCTTGAACATGTTGAGCGCCTGGTGGCTCAGAATCTCCGCGTCGTCGTCCACGGGCGCGGCGTCGTGGATCAAGTCCTTCTGCTTCTCAACCACGTACGCCTCGCCCCAGCCGTCCTCGCTGCCCTCGAACACAACCAAGTTGCAGTTGTGCCCGCCCGCGATGATCTTGTCGTGCAAGAAGAGCACGGACTTGAAGGGGAGGTAGCCCGTCTTCACGGTGATGAACGCCGCGGGAGGAAGGTCCTCGCCCTGCGGGTACACAACCGAGAGCGTGCCGTCGTGGCTCGCGTACGCCAACGAGTTGCCCAAGCCGTCGTCGTTGAACGCCACGTCGTGGATCCACGCGGCCGTGGTGTTGGCGTAGTCGCCCACCATTGTCTGGAAGGGCAACTTGGAGCCCCACACCGACGGCTCGGGCTTGGCGTCCAAGCCCTTGATGAACGCCGAGAACACGCGCACGTGCCCGTCGGTGCTGCCGCACGCCAAGAGCACGTTGTTGGGGTGCCACAGCAACGCGGTGATGGTGGACTTGAGCGGCTTCTTCAAGTGCTTCGACACCCACCAGTTGTTCTCCTCCTCGTAGTAGCACACGGCGATCACGCGGTCTGCGGATCCCACGGCAAACTTGTCGCCGTTGGGCGACCACCGGCACACGGTGGCGGCTCTGTTGATGCGCAAGAGCACCAAAGTGGGCTTGTACTCGCCGGAAGCGGCATCCAACTCCCACACCAAGGCGTTTCTGTCCTGGGAGCAGGTCAAGATGCGGGACCCGTCGGGCGAGATGTCGACCGAGGTGACAGTTTTGTCGTGGCCGCGCAATACGGTCAAGAGCTGGGGCTTGGGGCCCGAGTTGCGGTACAACTCGACGTAGTTGTCCTTGGTCACGGCCAAAATGGCAAAGTCGGGCAGGAAGCAGTGGTCCTTGATGGGCAAGTGGCCCAATTGGTACACGGTGGGCAGCATTTGGGAAATCACGGGCTCTCAATCACAGGAAGACTCTCTACTGTGGTTGGTGGAGTAGTTGTCGCGAGAGCGCTTTGGGGCAGTGTGCACCCGGACATCCCGGAGCAGGCCTACTGTCAGCGTTGAGCAGCCAATCCAATTGGCCCCAACGTCGATACTACGAATCGAACTTCAATCGATGTCAATCGATGCAATCGATGGTCATTCGATGTCAATCGATGGTCAATTGAGGTCGTCGATGGTGGGGATTCTGCGCTGTGTGCAGGCAGCTTGAACCCATGTCACCAGAGGTCGTCATCAGAGGCATTTATTGTGCCCAGAGAGCATTCTATTGTCACACAGAGACATTCGATTGTCGGTCATTCCATTGCTGGAGGTCAATTGGTCAAATACACTGAACTTTTGGCTAATCCTTGTACAAGCCCGGGTTCTGCTTCTCGCGCAAGAAGAGCTTGATCTTGCCCCACACCTTCAACACCTTCTCGTTCTTCTGCGTGGACATCTTGCCGTCAAGCTTGTCCACCAAGTACCCGAACATCTGCGCGGTGTTGGGGTCGAACAAGATCCGCAACCACAAGAGAATCAACATGATGGTCAACTGGAAGCCCGAGGTGCTTCTGAAAAGCAACGTGCGCAAAAGCAAGTAGCCCACAAGCAAAACCTCGTCGAACGCAATGATCGAGCCCAAGAAGTCCGCCTGGTTCTCCACAAAACTCACCTTCTTGTGCGCAGCCAACTGCAAGAGCGAAATGAGCACCGTGGGGATGAGCTTGAACACCAGCTTGAACGTGAACATCCACGTGACCGCCAACACAAGGTACTGGAAGTTGTGCTGCGCCAACAACGTGGTGAGCGGCGGCAAGAAGTGCAAGCCAAACTGCTTGGACATGGTGGCCCCGAGCGCAAGCACTGTGCCCAAGAGCGACAACCGGTAGCTGATGGAGCCAATGTAGTAGACGTTTTTCAACCAGAACGCCTGCCAGACGATGGCTACCAAGCCAAAAACGACCGCTAGTGCGTGCCCGGCGAGCCACAAGTGGTACTTCAACGCCGAGGTCTGTGTCTGCTTGCGGACCAACTTTTTCTTTCTGAGGTCCGCGCGCACGGTCTCGTTGGACGCCTCCTGGACGGGCGCCTTCTCTGTCAGCATCACGTGATTGGGAATTGAGTTGGTGATGATGGTGAGCGAGGAGTTGCTTCACCAGGCACGAGTTGCTGCGCGCACCCGTGCACCACGGGAATTTGCATCCGTACACCAGCACCTACACCTCTGACGCGTACCATCACCAACAACATGGCGCAAGCACCCGAGGCCGAGCTCCAGCTCGGCGACCTTCTGCCGCTCGAGAAGCAGATTCTTGTGCAGTACAAGACGTTGGCGCTCAAGCTCAATGCGCTTTCGGACGAAATCGCCAAGTTGAACAAGTCGCTTCCGGCCTCGAGCCAGATCGACGTGGATCCGGCGCTCGGCGCGGCCGACGGCCTTTTGACCAACATGCGCAGCCTCGAGCGCAAGATCGGCTTGGTCTACACCATGTTCCGCACGGCGGTGTACTCGTTGTTGCTCCAGAATCAGGAGTCCGAGGAGCGGAGCCAGAGCCACGACGCAGAAGTGTTGGTGAGCGACGACGCAACGGAGTAGCTCCAGACGATTCAATTGTGGCAATCTAAATCTTAAATGCGGCGATCGAAGCGTGATAGCCTTGCTGGTGTTGATCTACTTCTTGCCTCCATCTTCGCAGCGGTAGGCGAAAGCATGTGTGATTGCAGGAGAAATCGTTCTGCTTCCTTAACCACACGCTTACCCTTCATTGCGCTCACTGCTGTATTGTCGCATGGACAGGTCGAACTCCTTCGTGGAAAGATGTATGATTATCTACATTAGGCACCTGTCCCTTTCACTACTTTGCGTCTGCTTGACCTCTCGAGTCCTTGACCATTCTAGCGTCCACTTTAGCGTCTGCTTTACTGCTTTAGCGTCTGCTTTACTGCTTTAGCGTCTGCATTGGCCGTCTAGACTCCCACTTTGGCCACTTAAAGCGTCCTGCTTGACCTTTTGGCTACTTGGGTTTTAGCTGATTGGGACGTATTGTTCGTGTATGGTGCGTGTATGGTGCGGAGCTCTACAAGAGAGACTTCTATTAGTGTTGTACCATTAGGCGTGCATCAATTGCATCACCGTTATCCTCCATGTGTGCACTATGCAGAGTCAGGACATCGCGCAGTTCAGAGTCAAAGTGCAATACGTATATAATCGCACCTCCTGCGACTTTTCCACCCACCCCAACATGTCCCTCGATAAGTACTCCACCCCATTGTCCTCCAGATATGCCTCGGAGGAGATGTCCAAGATCTTCTCCTTGAGAAACAGATTCTCCACCTGGAGAAAGTTGTGGTTGAACTTGGCCATTGCCGAGCAGAAGGTTGGGCTCTCGGTCATCACCGACGAGGCCATTGAGCAAATGAAGCAGCACTTGGAGATCTCCGACGACGAGATCGCGGCCGCCTCTGTGGAAGAAGCCAAGGTCAGACACGACGTCATGGCCCATGTCCACGTGTTCGGCGAAACGTGCCCTGCGGCCGCCGGCATCATCCACTTGGGTGCCACGTCGTGCTACGTCACCGACAATGCCGACTTGATTTTCTTGAGGGACGCCTACGACGTGTTGATCCCCAAGTTGGTCAACGTGATTGACAGATTGTCCAAGTTCGCCTTGGAGTACAAGGACTTGCCTGTGTTGGGCTGGACGCACTTCCAGCCCGCGCAATTGACCACCGTCGGCAAGAGAGCCACGTTGTGGATCCAGGAGTTGTTGTGGGACTTGAGAAACATGGTGAGAGCCAGAAACGACTTGGGCTTGCGTGGTGTCAAGGGCACCACGGGCACCCAGGCGTCCTTCTTGTCCCTTTTCCACGGCGACCACGACAAGGTGGAGGAGTTGGACGAGACCGTTGTCAACTTGTTAGGCTTCGAACACGTGTACCCCGTCACTGGCCAGACATACTCTAGAAAGATCGACATTGACGTGTTGAGTCCTTTGGCGTCTTTGGGTGCAACCACTCACAAGTTTGCTACCGACATCCGTTTGTTGGCTAACTTGAAGGAGGTTGAAGAGCCTTTTGAGAAATCCCAAATCGGCTCCAGTGCCATGGCCTACAAGAGAAACCCAATGAGATGCGAGAGAGTCTGCTCCTTGTCGAGACACTTGGGTGGGTTGTTGAACGACGCTATCCAGACTGCTTCTGTGCAGTGGTTCGAGAGAACCTTGGACGACTCCGCTATTAGAAGAATCTCGCTTCCTTCGGCGTTTTTGACTGCGGACATTTTGTTGTCCACCTTGATCAACATCACTTCTGGTTTGGTGGTGTACCCTAAGGTGATTGAGAGAAGAATCAACGCTGAGTTGCCTTTCATGGCCACCGAGAACATCATTATGGCCATGGTCGAGAAGGGCGCTTCCAGACAGGACTGCCACGAGGAGATCAGAGTGTTGTCGCACCAGGCATCTGCTGTTGTGAAGCAGGAGGGCGGAGACAATGACTTAATAGAGCGCGTCAAGAACACTGAGTACTTCAAGCCTATTTGGAACGAGTTGGATGCTCTCTTGGACGCCAAGACCTTCGTGGGCCGTGCGCCTCAGCAGACTGAGAAGTTTGTGAACAAGGATGTTGCGGCTGCTTTGGCCCCATTCAAGGACATGATCACCACTGAGAATGTCTCTTTGAGCGTCTAAGACGCCCATGGGTAGGAATAAATACGATGCGGGAACGCGGGTATCGACGTGTATTGTAGACTCGATTTGCTATTGCACATGTTCTTTCTCCTCTGCCTTAGTGGCTACATGTCCTATAACGCGAAGAGGACGACAAAAGCGTGAGTCTGTCCATTTGTAAGTTTACGCGATATCCGCAAATTGCAAAGAGAAGATCTATATGTCTCATTATAGTTTATTTCTAGCCGTAAATATATATAAAAGCAAGCAGTACCTAAAACCCATCCGAAAATCAATCTTAAAATCATGCCATGTAGCCGGTGTCAAAGTCCAAATCCTTCGGCTCGCTCAGCTCGGCCTTTATATTGGTGATCTTCGTTAACCCATCACTTCCTCCCGAAGGCCTAAAGACCTTCTCCGCTTCAACTGAAGTTCCACCAGAGCTGAGAGAGTCTTCCGATTTGTTAGAGTCGAAAACGGAGGATAAGGAGGATCTTCCGCCGGAGCTGAGAGAGTCTTCCGACTTGGTAGAGTCGAACACTGAGGATAAGGAAGCAGAAGACGCCGGAGAGTCCGTTGAGTTCGAATCTGATCCGTTACGCACCCTGAAGAATCTGTGAAGACTTTTAGTCATGTGGTTTGGGATCTCTTCGGAGTCGGAGTCCGTCATTTCGGAACTCCTCGCCAACAAATCACGCACCTTGTCAAGACTTTGGTCGGGTGGAAACGTGGTGAACATGGTGCGGTCGGGCTCCAAGCCCATGTCGATTACTCCGTTGACGAGATCTCTCTCGAAAATACGCTGGTCGGCCCAGATCAGCACATCTTGGTCGAAAGGAATCAAGTAAAGTTTCATATCGACTTTATACCGGGGCCGTGTAACGATTTTCTTAATGAAGAGGTTGTTTGGGACCTGTTTCTGGCAACCCAAGTAAGCCACCATCTCCTCAAGGAAGTCCTTGTCGTCAATGAGCCCAACATCTCCCGGTTTCGCGGACTCGAGCTTTCCGAGAACGGAACCCTCGGAGTTGGACGATGCGGAGCGAGTGACTCTCACCAAGGTATATTTTCTCTGCTTGAAGAGAGACACGATGGCGGTGTCGAGTTCGTTAAAGGTGGTGATGTAGTTCTGGTCGTCTTCCGGAGAGTCCGTCATCTTATCGTCGCTCAAAGCCTTGAGCACCTTGCTGGAGATCCCAGAAAGGTTGACAAGATTGTTGTCGATGAGTCGGACTCTCTTGGAAATGGCTTCTCCTCTCCTCATGAAACTGTTGGTTTCGTCAACATCAATGCGATCTGAGACGAGTGTCTTCAGAGCCGGGTCAAACTTCACCTTGTATAATGTATAATTGCGGTTAGTTATGGGCGTAAGTCTATTGTAAATGTCGTAGATGGAGGGGCAAAGCACGAGGCGAACTCGAAGTCCTGCTCCGAGCAGCTTCGTGTGGAGCTTCAGTCCTGTGGACTCGGTGTTGGACCCCTTTCTGGAAAGGGTCTTTTTGCGTAAGGCGATGTCGACCAATTTCGTGCCTTTCAAAAGCTTGGGGTGTACTCTCAGCCGGTAAAGTTTTTCAGCATGGTAAGCAGGTTTCGAGATCCCCTTAGCGCGGGGAACTTTTTCGCGGGGTGTCCGCGGTTTCAACGATTCATTCGAGCCATCTTGATTAAGTAGGTCTGAAATCCCTAACATAAAATTTCTTCTTGGGACAAGTGAAAACTATTGATTTTCGCTTGGTGCGTGGTGGATCTAGGCCAGTGTTGAGCTTCAAGCGGTGTCGCTTCTGCTTTTGGGCCTAGCCTAGGTAGTAGGACTTTTGTCTTACTTTAGTCTGCGCTCAGACAGGAAAAGTGTTCCAGGTGCCACTTTTTCGTAAGTGGACGTCTAGTTGAGGGACAAGACGGGAAGGTTCGATATCTTGTCCTCGAGGGGAGATCTGGCTGAAAAACGGGTGGTTTTTGGTTCCTGATCAGTGGCCAAAGATGGAGGGGCGAGGTGCGGATGAGGCGAAGTGCTCAATTTTGCGTGTGAAGATGGATGAAAGAAGGAACAGAGGCTGTAATTAGGTCTGTGGGTCCATGGGATCTCAGTCAAAAACGTTGGGATTTGAAGAAGAAGAGCAAACGAGGACTATTAAAAGGCACGCCAAAGTCGCACATTCTTGAGGCAAAGCAATTTTTGGTCCCATATGCAAAAATACGGGGGATCTACGCATGTCTCGCCTTTACGATTGCTCTTTTAGCTTTTTGTCAGGTGGACCACGGATTTAGTCCGGCGCCAGAGGACTTCACGCATACCGCGCTTCGCCGCATGGAAACCGTCTTACCAGGTGCATGCATTTGCAGGCCGATGAGTAGCAGAGAGAAGGAGGTGAGATTAATACATGGCATCAGAAGTCGGAAGCAGTACGTTAGGACGTCACCGTGCCTAGCTAGATCAGTCGGAAAGCCGAACTCCATTTATGTGTGACGTTAGGATGTTCCAGTTTTATACAGTATGTCGGGGTTCCGTCGGGGGGAAGCGCAATGTGGTCATCGTACGGGATATAGCAACGCTGAACCTTATATTGTGTGGTCCCATTGGCTGTGCGTTTGTGCGACATTTTGATATTGGCGATGGGCATGCGTGGACCCAGGGCAAACTACAGAATGCGCAAGCATGTCTCAGTTATCTGCCGGACGAAAGTCTCACCACCGCATACCCAGGTTACTCAGCCGAGAACGGTCCAGAGTGGCCGGTGTTCAGAGCGCAATTCCGACTTTGGGCACCTGGTCCCATCAAAAGAGATTCCCTGCTACTTGGTGTGTTTTGTCGTTGTCTATTTCGGATTCATTTTGGAGATACTGCATCAGACTCGGTCATGCATCGGGTTCCTTATCGGATGCTTAAGCGAAGCGGAATCGTGCGCAAAAGCTCCAACAATGTTCGGTAGAGCGCCTCACGATTGTTGTGATAAAGAGAGAAGAATGCGTTTGCGCAAGTCGACGCTCAAATATGGAGCGTATGAATCGTCAACTTCACACATGATACTCCGCCGTCACCTATGACATCATCCTCACCTATGATAACCGCAGCACCTATAATTCTCCACCCTCACCTAATATTCGCAGCGTCACATGACATCCGCGTCTTAATCCTACGTTGTGGCTGCCCACTGGGTCGAGCCAAAGATATTACAGTCAATCTGGTATTACAGTCACTCTGGACATCGGGGTATCATGAGTTGGGCATCGAGTTGGGTATCACTTGGTGCATTAAGGTTGAATCTATTCATTTTGCTACTGCCAAATTGAACACAGTAGCGGCTCGCCCTCCGGCGCACCTGTGACAGGCAGATATTAGGTATCAGTCGCGCGGTGTAACAGGCAGATAAATTAGGGTATCATGGCATCGACTAGAAGTTCGACCCCTGGTTGATGTTGCGGTCGCGCACTCCCAACTCGCCGTTGAAGAAGTCGTCGCCGCCCTTTTCGTTTTTGCGCCAGAACGTCCACCCGCTCTCCTGGCCCTTGGTGCCTCTCTGCTTCATCCAGAACACCACTGCAGCAATGGCAATCAATATCGAGCCACCCACACCCACAACGACACCCACCACGATCTTGTTGGTGTTGCTCAAGCCGCTGGAGCTGCTTGAACTCGAGTTGCCATCGGACGACGCCGAGGGTTGCGAGCTGGACTCTGTGATGAGCGAGGTTTCCGTGACGATGACGGTTTTGCCGTTCTCCACGGACGTGAAGGACGTGGTGACCGCGCTCCCGCTGTTGGCAGTGGTGGACGCGGAAGTCTCGGACGTAGGGGCGTCTTCGCTGGTGGAGGACGCAGCCTCGAAGGTCGACGACTCTTCGGCGCTGGACAGCGCAGCAGGCGTGTCAGAGGAGGTGAACTCGCTCAGAGAAGTCGCGGACGCGAAAGTGAACTGCGACGAAGACGATGGGAAGAAGAAGGCGCTCGAGCTGGAGCTTGATGACGACAGCGACGATGACAGCGACGACAGCGACGACAGCGACGACGAGCTCAGTGACAGCGACGACGTCGAGAACACGAAGGGTGTAGATGACGAGGTGGTGAAAAAGGAGGACGCCTCGCTTGACGTGAAGTTGTCTTCTCGCTGCACCAAAAGGATCTTTGGCGCCGCTTTGGTCGTCGAGTTGCTTCTGAGGGTGGAGTTGAGCACGAGCGAGGGCACGTGCGTGACCGATGTGAGGGTACCCACCTGCTGGGTGAAGAGGTAGAGCCCGAAGAGGGCGCAGAGGGCGATGATCACGACCGAGCGAAACATAGATCTGGAGGTTAGGCGCACGAAACGGAGCTAGTAGTGGTGAGGCTCGAGGAGGAC
This sequence comes from Helenozyma rhizophorensis, assembly GCA_030573355.1. NCBI lineage: Eukaryota > Fungi > Ascomycota > Pichiomycetes > Serinales > Metschnikowiaceae > Helenozyma > Helenozyma rhizophorensis. The sequence continues at coordinate 59,279 of JAJMDD010000036.1, forward strand.
CTGTAGTATAGGGCGATGGAACGGGCTAGATGGCCAAGGAACGAGAATGAAGCGGAACGCGGTCAGCGTGATGGTTCCCAGGGCGAAACAATGACAAAATTTGACGGTGCGCACGTGACCGGGCTATATTTGGGCAGCCGGGCCTTGATTCCACGCCTCGCGCCAAAGCGGCCAAAATGTATGCTTTTCACGTGTTTCTCGCGCATTTAGCCCCTCCGTTTGCCCGAGCTGCCGGCACAGTTGACGGCGCTAACGAGGCGCATCTTAACTGATTGGTGCATAATAAGTGACTGGTGCATCTTAAGTGATTGGCGCATAAGCGTACAGGATGTGCCTGCCCCGGTGCGGTAAGATAAGATGGCCTGCACAAATCTAACGTGCAACTACATGGGCCAAACGTTTCGGGAGCAGATTGCCGGGTTCCCCGTGCGGCAGATGTTGGTGGTGTCGCTCATCCGGTTCTCGGAGCCGTTGGCGTTCACGTCGCTTTTCCCGTACCTCTACTTCATGATCAGGGACTTCCAGATTGCACCCACCGAGCAGGAGATCTCCAAGTACTCGGGCTACTTGGCGTCGCTGTTCGCCTTCTTCCAGTTTTTGTTTGCCGTGCACTGGGGCAAGATGCTGAACCGCATCGGCCGCAAGCCCGTGCTTCTCTGCGGGCTTTTGGGCACGCTGGCGTCGTTGCTCCTCTTTGGCTTCAGCACCAATTACTACATGGCGCTCTTTGCGCGGTCGGTGGCGGGCATGCTCAACGGCAACATCGCCGTGTTGCGTACGGTCATCGGCGAGATCTGCGTGGAGCGGCGCCACCAGGCGTTGGGCTTCAGCACGCTCCCGCTTCTCTTCAACTTTGGCGCGGTGCTTGGGCCGTTGATCGGGGGCTCGCGCTACCTCACGGCGCCGAAGAAAAACAGCCCTTACGATCATGCTGACGCGGCGCCAGAAGTGGACGTAGCTGCCTTGGGGTCGGCCCTTGCCAGCTTCCGTGCCCGGCACCCGTACGCGCTCTCCAACATCGTCGTTCTGATGTTCCTTTGGTTCAGTTTCATCATGGGCTTTTTGTTCTTGGAGGAGACCAACGACAAGTTCCGCGCGCGGCCCGACTACGGCTTGGACTTGGGCGACCGCCTCTTGCAGTGTGTTTTCGGAGGCCAAAGACGGCAGAGGCCGTGGCACAGAGTAGACGCCGAGGCGCAGCCCGCGGTGGAGGAGGCCCCCGCGTCTGAGGCCACTCCCTTGTTGCCAAAGTCTGCGCCTCTGGCCGAGCACGCTGTGCTTCTGCCGGAGGTCTCACCCAAGTCGTCGCCTGTTCTCGCGCCAGATGATTCGCCCAAATTATCGCCCGCGGAGACCTCGCCCAAATCGTTTGCTGCTCTCGCGGAGACCTCGCCAGACGCCCCTCATGAACCTACGTCGCCCGTCTCGCGCTCGTCTTCGTGCTTGGAAGACGTCGGCGAGGACGACCTCGAGGCGATGCCGTTCGTCAGCAAGAGCATGTCCAACGCCATCGTGCGGCGGTACTCGCTGGCGTCCGAGCTGGCCAAGCGCGAGCCGGCCGCGCTCACGCCGCGCGTGGTCACGGTGATCGTGAGCAACTGCATCATCTCGCTCCACAGCATCGCGTACAACGAGTTCTTGCCCGTGTTCCTCGCCGCGCGGTTCCAGAAGGACGCGCTCCACTTCCCCTTGCGCATCGTCGGCGGCTTCGGCATGGAGCTGTCGTACATCGGCACGCTCTTCTCGTCCACGGGCATCATGGGCATGCTCATCGTGCTCTTCATCTTCCCGTGGATCGACCGGCGGCTCGGCACGCTCCAGGGCTTCCGGCTCTCGCTCTGCTTCTTCCCCGTGGTGTACGCGTGCGTGCCGTTGTCCATCTTCACGTTGCGCAAGTACAACGCCGCGCTCCCCGCGTGGCTCACGCCGGTGCTTCTCTACTCGCTCACGTCGCTCAAGACGCTCGCGTCCGCGACCGGCATGCCGCAGGTGATGCTTCTCAACCACCGTGCGGCCGCCAAGCAGCACCGCGCGTACGTCAACTCGCTCACCATGAGCATGTTGGCGTTGGCGCGGTGCATCGGGCCCATTGTGTTTGGCTACTTGATGACCCTCGGCGACCGGCACCACGTGGCGTGGTTGTCGTGGTGGTTGATGGCGCTCATGGCGCTCTTTGGGCTCTTGCAGTCGTTCGTGATGCAGGACTACAATGACGACTAGTGTGGCTGCAAAAGCGTGCAGGTCGAGTACCGAGAAGACGCACGAGAGATAGATGTATAGACGCGAGAGCGATAGACGAATAGACAGATACACGTACACTAAGCGAGAAGGAGATATGTGGGATGTGGATGTGTGTGGATGTGTGGATGTGTGTGGATTTGGATATGGATGCGTTGGAGTTCGGTTTAGTGTGTGGAGATTGGCTTAAGACGGTGCACGCACCATGCAGGCGCTCCGTCGTATCTGACGTAACAAGCGACAATTGAGTCACCTCGCCTATCTACTCATCCATCCTTTCATCGGTCCATTCATCGGTCCATTTCTCCCGGTCCATACATCCCTTTCGTTATCTCGCTCAGATGTCCGGCTTCCGTGAGCAGATGAAGGGCTTCCCCATATGGCAGATGGCCGTGGTGTCCATGATCCGCTTCTGCGAGCCCATCTCCTTCACGTCGCTCTTCCCCTACGTTTACTTCATGATCCGCGACTTTGACCTCGTGGACGACCCGACGCAGATCTCCAAATACACCGGGTTGCTCGCGGCGTCGTTTGCGCTCGCCCAGTTTTTCTGTTGCATCCACTGGGGCCGCCTCAGCGACCGCATCGGGCGCAAAAAGGTGCTCTTGATCGGCCTCTGCGGCACCGCGGGCTCGCTTCTCGTGTTCGGCTTCGCGCCCAACTTCTACGTGGCGCTTGCGGCCAGAACGGCCGCCGGAGCACTCAACGGCAACATCGCGGTGATGCAGACGCTTGTGGGCGAGATCGCCACCGAGCGCCGCCACCAGGGCATAGCCTTTGCCATGCTCCCGTTGCTCTGGAACGTGGGGTGCGTGATCGGGCCCTTGGTGGGCGGGTCCAAGTACTTGACGCGGCCCAAGGCGCAACTGGACGCAGTGCTAGGCGTCAGCCTGTTGGCGTCGTGGCACGATGCGTTCCTCAACGCGCATCCGTACGCATTGTCCAACGTGGTGGTGTCGACGGGCTTTTTCGTGAGCGCCGTGCTTGGCTTTTTGTTCTTGGAGGAGACCGTGCCCAGCGAGCGAGTCAAGTTCGACCCCGGGCTCGCGCTCGGCGACCGCTTGCGGCGTGCGCTCGGCTTCAAGATTCCTCCCAGACCCTGGGAGCACAAGCAGCGCGAGGAGGCGGTGGTGTCGGACACGGAGTCGGTGGACTCCGAGGCGTCGGAAACCACGCCGTTGTACAGCGGGCACATGCCCGACGAGGAGGCGCAGCTTCGCGACGACATCATGCCGTTGTCGCGGCGGCTGTCGCTCGCCGTGCGCCGCTTCAGCGAGGGCTACACGCTCCAGCCCACCATGCTGCGCGTGTCGGTGGTGACGCTCGCCGACAAGGGCCTCATCGCCACGTTCCGCGACCGCAGCATCTTCACTAACAAGGTGGTGGGCACCATGATCGCGTACTTCTGCGTGGCGTTCCACGCGCTCATATACACGGAGTTTGTGCCCGTGTACCTCGCCGGGCGCATGCGCCCGGACCTGCTCCAGTTCCCGTGGCACATCCAGGGCGGCATGGGGTGGACCACGCAGGAGATCGGCACGCTCCTCTCGCTGGTGGGGCTCGTGGGCTGCTTGCTCATCATCTTTGTGTTCCCGTGGTTGGACCGCAACGTCAAGACCATCAACGGCTTCCGGGCGGCGTGCTGCATGTTCCCCATCGCCTACTTCGTGTTGCCGTACATCATCTTCACCACGCAGACGTACAACCCCAGCTTCCTGCCCAACTTCCACACGGTGTTCCTCTACGTGAACTCCGCCGTGGCGGTGTTTGGCTCAGCTTTGGGGTTCCCGCAGATCACCATCTTGGTGTTCCGCGCAACCAAGCCGCCACACCGCGCGCTCGTCAACGCCACCACCCAGAGCGCCAACTCGTTGGCGCGGTTCGTCGCGCCCTTGTTGTGGGGCACCATCACGTCGTTCTTCGACGCTCGCGCGCTTGCGCAGGTGCCGTGGAACTTGTTGGCGCTCTTGGCCATTGCGGCCTTGGTGCTTGCGTTCCGCTTGGACGAGTACGACGAAGACTTGGAGTAACCTCCACCCTGAGCCGTCTGTTCCTTTCCTCATCTTCTCATCCACTCCTGGTCCACTTCTCCACTACTGGTCATCCATTCCCTGGGCCACCTGGTCACTCACTGATCCACTTCTGAGTCACACCATGATACACCTCTTTTGATACCTGGTCAATTGCCTGTTCATTTTGCATGTCGCAGTATTAATGGTCGCGGTCAATGCTCGCGTATTGGATGCCACCGCTTCTTTGCTGCTTTCCATAAGCTTGCTTTTTATCAATACATGAAGCGTCTATTCTGTGCACGCCCCGCCTCTCTCCAATTCCCTGTGACACTCCTTGTGACTTCTGCTGCTGGTGACACTGAGGCTTAGCCGCTTCGACCTGATGTACGGAATTCCTGCAGTGCTGCGCAATGTGGCTTCGCTGTGGGGCCGCCGGTACGTCCTGCGTATGAGGTCATCAAAACCTAAGCCGTACATTGCTTGCGAATTTCTTGGCCATAAGACATTGCCTATCACGTAAAACTTGCCACTACTCGCTTTTCTTTGCAACCCACTCTACTCTTTTCAACATGCACATTGAAGCTATAGCTAAGAGGTTGTACACCAGCTCCTACTACTACAACAGGAACACCGGTTGGAGCCGGTGGAGATGGTTGCTCTGGCTCATCTTAATTCCAGTGTTCTTGCTTCTTGTGTTGGCCTTCCTTCTCATGAGGAGAAGAAGAAACAGAGCCCAGGTGGTGGCGACCAACGGCAACTACTACAAGGAGCAGCAGAATTACGCCTACAACCAGGACAACTACGGCCAGAACTACAACCAGGGCTACGGCCAGAACTACGCCCAAGGCGACCCGAACTACAACCAAGGTTACAACTCGACAAACCCGGCTGCCGTGCCAGGGTATAACCAGGAACCTGAGTACCGCGCTCCAGAGGGTCCCCCACCACAGCAATATGTGCCTCCAGCTGAACCTCCCTCGGCGAAAAGATACTAACGGCGTGAAGGCTCGGTGTATTAGCGAAATACTGAGCGACGAGTCGTGAGGCTCGGTGTACTATTAGTTTACCCTAATGAAGATTCAATTTTGCGATGACGATGCGTAGCATTTAGATGACGATGCGTAGCGTTTAGATGACTGCGTAGCCAATCAAAACTTGCATGGGGATGATGTAATGTATAGAGCTGTCGACAAACATTGCCCCACATAGTCCGAAAGACCCTTCGAGCCCTTCGAGGCCCCCCCCCCCCTCAGAACCTCAAAAAGTCTTATTAGCTACACCTACAAGTCGTATCTGATTCCCGTATATTGTAAAAAAAAGATTCCCGTCTTTGAGTAAAAAAATGGTAAAAAAATGATAATGATTATTCGTATTAGTTCAGCATGCTCCGGCGCCGACGCCCCAATGAGTTCAATACCAACAAATTAAGTTCAACCACTGGCCACGGGCGCACAGAAACAATCACAGTGATCGTCCGATCAGAATCTCTGGTTGGACTTCTTGGCCTTCATCTTCTTCTGGACCTGGATAGCGACAACGGCGACGAACGCCAAGAAGATCAAGACGAAAACAAGGATAACTCCTGGTGGAAGCATTATAATTTTTGTTGTCTAGTGGGGGAGTAGGAAAAAATCTAAAGGGTGAGGAAAATCCGGCCCAATATATTCTCGGCGTGCGAGATTTTCGACCTCACCAATATTTGTATATTGTGCATTCCTCTTTGGGCGATATGCCGACAAACCGGGAACTTCGGGGGCCTTTTTCTTGGGAACAGTCCTGTGTGCAGGTGTTGGCTGGCGGGCTCTTTATCGGAGGGGCACCGAATTCGACGCTTCAGCAAGTAAATTGGGAATGCAGCGATGAGCACCAGTTCGTAGAACTTCCAGGGCTCAATTTTGCCTTCTAATGGGTGTTTCTACGGCCTGGACCACTACTCCACTTGAAGCGAAAAGATAACACTCGCACAATTCCGAGGGCATCCGAACCAATAAGATGCACTCGTTGACAACCATGACAGGAACGCCGACCCGTATCGGTACGTCACCGAGCCGATGGCCTAATTCCGAGGCAATTGGGCAAGGCTGGAAGTTTTGCATTGCTAATTTTCTGTAATTCTCGACAAAACATCGCAGTGGGTCCAGCTCTGAGGTGCCCCGCTTCGACCTCGTCGAATGCAAATCTCCTCCGCCTTTTCTGCACGGAGGATTCTGCAAAATGTACAAAGCTGTCAAAGTGTTGTATGCCCGAGTGAAGAAGGTTACTGCGTACAGAGTCGGCAAATTCGGGTATCATAACAACTTGGGCTATCTTCGGCAAACCTTGCCGAGTGCATTTCGTGGCACTTTGCGGCCGAAGAGTCTTGCTTTGCAGCTGACGAGTCTTCGCTTTGAGCTGGCGAGACTTTCCTTTCTTTACCTCCCTCGTAGTGCTTTCTTCTCGTCTCCACAGTCTCGCTACAATTGCTATTGTTAACGTCACGCATTCTCTACCTTCCCTCTCGGTGGACCCCAAGATGTATGGGAACGTGGTTTAAGGCACTTCAGATCGCATATACGGCGAAGCTGGACAAAGAGGTGAGCTACTATCGCCTGATTGTGCCGCTGCAAGAACCATGAGGTAGAGCTTCTTGTTAAATCCGGGCCGACTCATCCATCGCGGAAGGGACGGACGGTAAACCTGGGAAGGCTAGACGGTCCAACCGGAGAAGGTCTAGACGAGTAAGAGAGCCCTATCGTATATCCAACAAAAGTGAAGAAGGCCGCGAGAATCGGAGGTAAGTCAGGTTCCTGTCATCAATTCGCAACAGTCTGATTTCGCACCTACTTGCAACTCTATCCATACAACTCGCACTTGCTTTGCGCTCTATCCATGCAACTTTCGCTTTCTTTGCACTCTATCCAACAGCTTGTGCCTGCTTTGCACTCCATCTACACACTTGCGCTTGCTCCCGTACTGATCTCGATAACCTATCTTGACTACCCTTGTCGTAGACAGAGGAAACTTCGTGGTTCGTCTACTTGAATGTCGCAGCGTCTGATCGAGTCATCGAGTGAGAAGCGAAGAGGGTGCAAGCGAAGAGGACACAATATATAAATGCGTACCTGGAGGTAGTGAGGGTGCACTTAGCGGCAGGTCGTCCCGTTTGATCGAACGTAGTGGTTGCTTTCAGAATTAGTTTGGACCACCGCAATAGCCATATCTTGTCGGTCCCCTCAATTGCTGTCCTTTGCCTACTTAAAAGCTGCCTTGGGTGCCCTGTCTCAATTATCTGGCCGCGAAACTAAAGTTGCAAAATGGGTGTAGATACAATGCCTCCACCACGTACGCAAGTCCATCTACAGTGCGGAGAGGAGACCGTTCCAAGTAGCGGAGAAGTAGATCCAGTCACAATCGATCGGCACGCGTACCACGCCCGGCGAGTATTGTATTAACATACGCCGCGAGTCACATGCAGATGAACGTGAATAGGGTCCTATATAATACGCTGGGTTTGACAAACCCACACCACCATGTCCGACACAGACAAGTACCTAGTTAAGCTCCATAATGGCTCCAAAACCTTCACCGCGTGGTCGCTGCACCGCCAGGAGGTGTTGGGCCAGACCCAGCACTACGACCGCGTGATCTTCTTCCTCCATGGCTTCCCCGACAACAACGACTCGTACCACGCAGTGGTGCCGATTGTGAAGCAGCACTTCAAGCTGGACAACGTGTTGACGCTAGTGCCCTTGTTGCGTGGGTACGAACGGTCGTCTACAGCCAGCAAGGACAACGAGTACTGTATGGTTGACCTTGCAGCCGATGTCAAGCTGTGGATTTTGGAGGTGAATCCAGAGAACAAGTTGCCGCTACACCTCGTGGGACACGACTGGGGTGCCATTGTCTCGTTCAAGACGGCGTCCAAGTACCCGGAGTTGATCACGTCCATGGTGACCATGGCCATCCCGTACTTGTCCAACCTTCGCTTGTACCACTTGCTCTGGTACGCTCCAAAGCAAGTGTGGTGCCTGTCGTACATGCTCCGCATGCAGCTGCTGTGGTTCTACAAGGGTGCGTTCGGCGACTTGCTCAAGCCGGGCTACTTGGACCTGTTGTGGGCGCACTGGTCGCCCAACTGGGACTTTTCATCGGAAATCGTCTCTGTCCGCAAGACGTTGAGCGACCCGGTGGTCCTTCAGGCGGCCACCGCCTACTACAGAAACCTCATCCCGTGGAAGAACATCAGGGAGGCCAGATGGGTGGTTGACTTCGAGCAGGTGCCCACGTTGATCTTGGGCGGAGACCAGGACCAGTGCATGTTGCCTGCGTTGTTCGAGTTGGAGTCCAAGATGTTGGCGGAAAAGCCCAAGGTCAAGGTCCAGTTGTTGTCAGGCTTGGGCCACTTCATGCATCGGGAAGACCCGACCAAGGTATCGGAGGTTATTTGCGGCTGGCTCGACAAGTACCTGCAGTAAATTTGTTTGCTCTGACGACGCTTAGAATGGAATTGAGGGTCTTTATGCCACCGCTCTACGTAAGGCGGTAATTGTCCCCAGTCCAATTTTAGCTGCCCAACACATTCCGCCCATGTAAGTAGAAATTCAAGCTAAAAACTTAAAGCTTCCTGCACGGTAGGTTGCTTGCGGCTGACGCTTGCTGATCTGCGGCAAGTCGAGATAGGAGCGGTACGGAGAAATCGGTCTAGAGAGGAGAGCCAAATATGCGGTCCACCACCCTAGCTACCGTTCATGCAAGTTTCTCCGCGAGGCGCCAAGCCTGGAGAAAAATGCACGTCGTTTCATGTTTCATTTAGACTAAGGATTGGACCACCACGTACCTTAAGTGATTGACAAAGACAACGTTATAGCACGTGCAACAAAGCTTGTGTCGCAGCGTCGCCATTATGGCAGGTCAGGAGGATTTGTTGCGATTTTGCACACAGCGGTTTGTGTAGAGAATGCAAAACCTGGTGGAGAAAAATATACTCAGCGCACACCGGCAGAAATTCGCTGCTCTGCTTGTATGAAGCGCCAACTTCGTAAATGCCGGGCCTCGCTAAAGCTGCTTGGAAACCACCTTATTGGACGATCAGACCAACGTTCCTATCGAACAGGCGGAGAGGTATCAATGGCTTGGTTACCTAAAGTCAGCCGCAACGGGGCGTGACGCTGGCGCACGTATGATCCTGGGGAAACTTTAATTAAGCTAGTGTAGAAGAATTATGTCACCAGGGCGCATTGTACGGCTGCAGTGTGGCTGATGAACTATTCCTTGTGACTTCGATGGGTCTAAGTCAAGTAACGTGCAGATGGGGTGCGTGGTGGTGCTTCCGTTTTCATCGAGTGCATTGGCCAATCCCTGTTTTGCATTTGTCGTACATGCAGTTCTGCACACCCGCAGTTGGCGCGCATACAGCTCCTGCGTCCCATAAGGCTCCCGCTTGCATACGATCTCAATTAGTCTAGCGGCGTCGGTGCATCTATCATTCGTAAATTCCCTTTCGCGCCAAACAATCAATACTTTGTCTCCAGCGTGTGCACCTGTTCCAGCGTGAGCTGCATCTGAAACTGGCCCCAGGCCACTGCAGCAATGTTGGGCGGCCTATCTTACTTTTAGACGTGGTCGGCTCGTACGGCGGCCATGCAATCATGACTCCCGCCCAATAGACTAAACTCAAGTGGGCCCTTGTTAGCCCAAAATAAACCTCGAGTAGACTTTAAGCAGACTTGCTTAAGTTGGCTAGCTCTAGTCCACTATTTTCTGTCGTGCAGACGGACGAAGACTGACCGAGAATTAAAACCTTCTGTGTCCCTGTGGTCTGGGCTAACAACGGCTTAGCGCACGACAGCTAATAACATGCAAATGCACTAGTTCACCTCATTCGAGGGAAATGCACCCTGGAAACTGCCTTCCTGTGCAACAGCACCAAAATAATCCGCTGCGGGCCAAGGCGCCACGGACTCGCTGTACGCTGCAGCGGGAACCATCGGATGGCCCAATAGCGTGCTATTGGGCAACTGGTAAAACGTCTGCGTGAGAGGAAAGCCGGCTTTCCTATCAAGATCGCCCAAGTTCTCGGTGAGAAGCAGCGCCGTGTCGTAGTTCGGAAGCTCATTCCACGGAATTGTGCTTAGTGAGCTGGTGGTAGACAACAGCAGCAGCGTCAGCTGCCGGGAGTTTTCGATGTGGAAGAAGCCTGGCCCCGAGACAGAGTCAGGCACGTAGAAGTGATGCGCTGGCGTCTGCGCCTCACCCACCCACGGTGTGTCCGGCTGCATTGCAGAAGGTACGACGGAGTCCCCAGAAGCGCTGTTGTGGCGAGAGGGTGTCACCATTTGCAGCGACATGGTTCGATACATGCTGGAGGTGTTGAAGCCCAACAATCCGGTGCTGCTCAAGTCACCAACGCTCCCGTATGGAGCACTCGTAGAGGGTGGACCGCTACCAGGAGGAGTCTCAGTCATGTCCGCGGAGCGCGAGCCATACATGTGGGAACGTAGCGGAACAAAGGTCTCGCTGCCCGACTCGTCTTCGTACTCAGATGACGAATCCAGCTTCTTGCGTCCACGCTTGGCCTTGGCCTCGGGCGCTTTTCGGTTGCTCCTCTTGAGCGGCCCTTCAACAAACGTGCAAGCGCCTTTGTTGAACTGGGCGCATGCCATACAGGGTATCAGATTCTCGATGATGCAACAGGTCTTGCGGCGCCGGCAGAAGTCGCAAGGACGCTTGGATCTCGATTTGTAGGGCCGAACCGAGTTGACTTTCGAAGCCAAGAGCTTCTTCGGTAACTTCATTGTGCGAGTGGTTTATACGAAGCGGGCCAGGGATTTTATTGAATGAGCACAACGAGCAAAGAAACAGCGGAGCAAGCTTCGGTGGTTGGGGTAACGGATTTGTGACGGAAGGAAACAGAGCCCTTAAATCTGAAAACCCTGGGGGGTAAATCATCGTGCATATGGCAGACCCTGGACCTAGCCATGTAGGTTGAAAAATGTATGCATCATGCATGAGGTACATACGCCATGTATAAGCCCGCATGCTATCTACGAAGGAGGCTGCGTTCCCGATATTTGCTCTGCAGCGAATACGCTGGCGCTGCCTACACCTCTTCCCTTTATGGCGTGGTCACCCCCGAATCTGTCACCTTAGAAAAGCATGTCGATCCAACTCTGGACCATTCACCACCAGCATTCGCTTCGTCACGTTTGGCGGCTGTGCCACAAGCATGGCGCTTCTCAAACTGGCTTAGCCGCAACGGTGGTGCCACCCTGCTGATGGCTTCCGTGCTCGCAGCAGGTCGCTCGCTTCCCAGCTGCAGCCACCTTGCTCCGCCGTTCCACTCACCAACGGCATGCTTTGTGCGCATTCGAAGGCAGTGCCAATAACCTCGCATAAGGAGAAGCATCGCTGGCTACAAGCGGACCCCGTCCGCGCAGATCCTGAAAGGTTAGTTACGACAGCCAGATTGGGGCCTGCGGATTGATCAGCGCGAAACTTAAACCGTACTGGCCGTGTATGCCGCAGGCAATAAAGACGCCTTCGCTCCTGCATACGTACAATACCAGATCTGGACCAGTGCTCACAGCCAAGATCCCCTCAACTCTCTCAGGCTCTGTTTTAAACGCTAGACAGGCTTAGGCTAGCGGCACTGTACCCATCCCCGGGTGGGTAAGATAGCATTGTAATCTCGATTTCGCCGTGCGTCAACGCTCCAATCGCCGTGTGTGTACATGCACAGCTGCGGTTTACCCCTCCTTGCGTGTGTGTTTGGCTCGCGGCTGCTCATTGTGGTGGGTTGAGCCGATCGCCGTTATCAAGATCCTTCGTGCGGCTTCTTTGCATTCATTTTTGGCTTCCACTTTGTGCAACGCCCATCTGTGGGGCGTCTGCACTACCTGGAACACGCCCGAAGATCTGCGCTACCACAGGTGTCAAGATGCGAGGTTTCGAAAAATAAATGCACTTGCGCGAGGGCCCACAACGCACCGCAGCCACTTGTGGCTCGTGTGGATTATTTAGTCTGCTCTCCTCTGCTCTCCTCTGCTCTCCTCTGCTTTTTGGCGGGCGCTCTCCACATGAGGCCATATTCGCGCGCAGGGGCCACTGCGTCATTGTGCAGGATGTGCGTTTGCGGTGGTATGTTTCGGACCCATGCAGTGCCGATGTCGTAGTCATCTTAACTTGCAATGAGCGATATTTCCACCCTCTGGAGGCCCCACTATCGTTGTCCGCGCTGCATTTTGTATCGGCACTTACTGAATGGAGCATTCATGTCGTTGTTGAATTGAGACCACGCTCAGCGATAGGGGTTCCGAGGGTTGTTGCAAGTTCAGCCGCCTTTGGGGGCGGATTGAATGCACCTGCCTCGGGAGCTTCTGGACCGTAGACAAAAGCACATAGCCTGACGGTCTGTGGCATGACATTGGAAGAAAATAATGTCAACCTCGAGCTATGTCGCTTCCCCATTTCATACTCTATTTGTGGATAGGGATTTATGTCTTCCTGCAAGCTAACGAAAAATCTGGGGCTAGCCTCTAGCCGCCTCGCTAAATTTGCTACTTCGCTTTTGTCGTGGATCAGCTTCGAACCAGCTATTCATCGGGATACATGGTCGATTTTGCAGCGGCCAGCTCAGTTGGTGAACTTGTCCTTCCAGCGATGTCAATATATTTGAATCATGTGAAGTTTGAGCCTCTTTTCGCCAAGTACAATGTATCACTTCATCGTATCTGCTGATCTTGGTAACCGTCTTCACCTCGATACAGACCAAAACGTCCACAATTCAGTCATGCACCATGCTATATGCTGTTCTATATGCTGTTCGGAGCACTTTTTCCCTCCAATCGCTTGCATTTTTTGCTTGAATCGCTGTGATGAAGTGTGGCAAACTAAAACTTTTAGTTTGCTGCGTCGCAATGTCCAACGCACGGCTCAAAATAGAAAATAATCGTGCTCTGCTGAACTTTCTTCACACCGTCGTCCCCCTTTCTACTCTCCTCTCTTCTGCGTGAAAGTTCGCAATGATCGTAATATCTCTTCCGCTTCTTCACATTGCTCCTACTCTCGCACTGAGTTGAAATTCCGCTGATCATGCTTTTGTTTGTTGTGCATCACTAGAAAATATTATTTCTTGCTCCTATTTTCTATGTTGACTCAATTCCACCGAGTTCGTAATCTATGTTTATGGGGTCATTGCTATAAAGGAGAATAAAAGCTGACCTCCCGAAGAATACTCACTTGGTTGGTCAGCGAGGTGAGTGTATCATTCCATCCATCACATACTACACTTCCATCATATTCTCTACTTCTGGTTGACCCACGGACTTCAACTAGAGAAGGGCAGAGGATTCACACGTCCGGCACGTTGACAATCTTGAGATTTGTTAGTGTAATTAGACGTGGTCAAATTTCAGGTTGCACAGTAGTGCTGCGCACTACTAATATTAGGTGGTCCAATTAGCTGTAGGTTGATCTACGAACTTTTTGATCAACTAGCTGTAGGTTACGAATGCATTGACAGTTGATTAATATCAACGGAAAAAAAAAAGTTTGCTCTTTGATCTAGAATGCCAGTGCACTTCCTGTTCGCAAAAAAAATAGAGAGGGACCATTTATTTGCAAATCTTTCCATCTTGTCTAAAAATCGGATTCATATTTCAATACGACTTCCTTCCAAAATTTCAACCAATTAGTGTCGTTTTATGCCCTCAGTAACTCGTAGTGTTGGCTTCCCTACAGAAACGTTTTAGAACGTTGATTCCTTGCTGGTGCTGCTGCGATCATGCATACAAGAGCAATATTGCGCAATTGTATGGTCGTGTGCTACCATCCAAATGCATCACTTCATGTACAACGTCGAAACGACTCGAGGAAAGTCTCAAAAGGAACTCAGTAGGACCTCTTAGAATCACCCCTTATAAACCACGCTAAATTAGCAGGGCCTCTTACAGCCTCATGCTGCAGAAACCATCTGAGCGTGACCATTTACCTCCGCTACATCCGCAAAATGGAACATACACTTGAACTACCAATGGAAAAATCGACTAGAATGCCGAGGTCGATCAAAACTTGCGCATTCTTGGCAATGCAATCGCTCAGTACGCTACATAACCACCCCAATCAGGTAACTCCGAACGATTACTAATTCTTAGACCCTCGCTATCCCCTCCTGTATTCCTATTTTGTGATATACCGTCCACATCTGCACAGACGCACTGGTGCAACGAGCAGCAGTATTACAAATGTTGCAGCGGTTGCAAATCGAAATCAAACTTATAAAAAATGGAAGCAAGTTCATCTTTGAGATGTCAGTCACATAGCATCGCATAGACGAGCTGGTATGTTGTACAAGTTTGTCAGAGCGAGTTTTGGCGGTCGAGTTCTTTATCATCTCTCAAATAGAAAGCTCTTAAACTACGCTGAAGAGCAAAAGGACTACGCTATTCCGGAACACCTCTTCGGAAAAGACAAACAGGACAACGATAATTGGATTGGCTCCGAGCCGAGGATATCAACGTCTAGCTGCAATACCTTTATCGAGCAAAGTGTAATTATCGTTGAATGGGAAGGCGAGGACGACCCTGAAAACCCATACAACTGGCCCTTGACATACAAAATCATATTCATCCTAGAGATATGTCTATTGACCGCGTTCGTGTACATGGCTTCAGCCATCTACACGCCTGGCATTGACCAGCTTATGGAGAAGTTTTGCGTCAATCAGACTTTGGCCACTTTGCCCTTGACCATGTTCGTGATTGGCTATGGAATCGGTCCCATGGTGCTTAGTCCACTTTCGGAGAACGCACGTTTTGGCCGCACGTCAATCTACATTTTGACGCTCTTCATGTTCTTCATCTTGCAGATCCCAACCGCACTCTCGAAAAACATATCGTCCTTGTCTATATTGAGATTTCTCGCCGGTGTTTTTGCAAGTCCATGTTTAGCGACTGGCCCAGCCAGCGTTGGGGATGTGACTAGGTTGCCTTGGATTCCTATTTCTATTGGTGCCTGGTCGCTTGCCGCAGTGAGTGCGCCTTCCATGGGTCCATTGATTGGCGCTGTGCTCACTGTCAAAGGCGGCTTCCATTGGACGTTCTGGTTCGTGGCAATCACGTCTGGATCTTCGTTGGTCACCTTGACATGGTTTCTCCCAGAGACTTACGGCAAGACGATCCTTTACAGAAAGGCAGAAAGATTGCAAAGGGTGACAGGAAATGCTAATATAATCAGCGAGGGGCACATTGAGAACAGCAAATTGACGCCGGGGGCTCTAGCGCTCGAAACCTTATGGCGTCCGTTGGAGATCATCATTAAAGAACCTGTGGTGCTCTTAATCAACATTTACCTTGGTCTTATTTACGCCATTATGTATTTGTGGTTCGAAGCGTTTCCCATGGTGTTCTTGGAAACTCACAAGTTCACGCTAGTCGAGTTGGGTGTGACCTATATTAGTGTTGTCACAGGCGTGTCGATAGGTGCATGCTTGTACATTCCACACATCTACAAACGCTACACGAAAAAGTTTTTGAACAAGGAGGAGGAGGTCATGCCCGAGGTTTTCCTTCCAATTTCAATCGTTGGCAGCGTGCTAATGCCAATCGGCATTTTCATCTTTGGTTGGTCGAGCTCAGCGGATATACATTGGATTGCTCCTTTGATCGGGTCGGGAATATTTACTTGTGGCGGATTTTTGGTGTTCCAAACCTTGTTCAACTACTTGAGTATGTCATTCTTCACCTTCATGGCGTCTGTTTTTGCTGGAAATGACTTGTTCAGGAGTATCATGGGAGGGGTCTTCCCCCTCTTTGGCCACGCTCTTTTCAAAAACTTGGCAACTGAGAAGTTTCCAATTGCTTGGGGCTCCACTATCTTGGCGTTGTTGACCACACTAATGATCCTCATCCCAGTTTTCTTCTACCTAAAAGGTCCCAAATTAAGAGCAAGATCGAAATATGCCTCGACACGGAGCTATGTCACATGCCAAGACACCTTATAAATATAGAGTCGGTGTCACGATAGACCCACCCACTTATTATCTTCTTGTCCATCACCCCCACACAGACTGCATTGAATCGACACGATGATCTCTTCTTTGATGTAGGAACCTACTTGTAAAATATAAAAATGTAGGGGACATGTACGCTGCATTGGAAACAGAAATTCTCGGTGAACACGCTGCAAGGTTACTGCTGCAATATTGCGTCATGGTTCGCAGTTCGAATGATCGATCTGCGTCCGTAAACGTTGAGTGGTTACACCAAGAAAATCAAACTGGAGGAATCACTCGTCATGTAGATCTCCTCATGAAATGCGCCGTAAACGGTCAGTGGTTACACCAAGAAAATCGAACTTGTGGCAACACATCTCATGTAGATCTCCTCATGAGATGCAGCTTTGCAACTGCTTGGGGCATGGAAGCACAGCTTGTCAAAGTGGTCGTCCCTTGTCGATACTACCCATCCAGAGGGTAGTACGCGATGCAATTTACTACCTTGATCTCTAAATATTTAACTCGTATGTCATGCCTAGCTCATGAAGAACGATGTAGGGGAAGATACGAAGTTGTGAGGCTGCGCGATGGTCGATTCTTCTCATACACTTGGCCACCTGAATCTTGGCGTGAAATTGAGTGAGAATCATGGTGGACCTGTACTCGGCCATATTTCCTACTCAAGGAATCTGTCGAAAGATCGGCAACCAAAGATTAAAGAAGATCAGACCTGCGACGTGAATAATAAGGAATGCGCCATTGTTGCGCCCGCTAAACAATGAGCCTGGACGAGAAGACACCAAAAATACGCCAGCCTTAAATTTTTCGGAAAGCGACCTCGGTTCAAATCAATTGACGCGCTTAATTTTAGCATGAGCTATGAGACCTGGTGGGGATTCTCTGTCAATAACCTGCATTTAGATCGACCGCCGGCACGAAACTCTGATCGTTTCAACTTTATGTCCATTATTGTCCCCAATTTCTCCATCTTTGATCTTCTATGATGAGGAAGCAGAGATGATTTGAGAACGCCACACAAAGAACATTGAATACTAATGCCACACGTACTAGCTGCGAACCCTGCTCACGTGTCGTGGGAAATCATGGAAATGTGCCAGGCGTACCAGAAAATGGCGACCATGTCATCGTAGCGGAGCGTCTACAAGCATAACGAGAAGGCTGTCGAAAAATTAATACGTTGAAGGTTCGGAAGCGATACGTCATTGAGGAATTCCTTGGAATAAGATTGGAGGCCGCTTTCAGACGTCTGAAGCATCTCGTGTAGGACGCAATATTCTCAGATGTTCAACGAGAACACAATGAGTCTCGACAAAGTATCTTGAGGTGTTACTAATGCACAAGCCTTTTGAGTGCGTGGCGTCGATACTTCCAGATTGAGGTTGCCTTGAAAGAACAATTGAAGCTGTCGAGTTCAGATTACGCCTTTAAAATTACGCCTTTGTGGATCGCTCACTGGGAACAATCAGCATGCACGTCAAACCCAAAGCGGGGACTTACAAGCTGGAAAGTACCAGGACAAAGAAACAAATATTCTAAGCCCGCCACACACATGGATTTTGTTGCACCGGGCATAATCTGTACTTGATCCAGACTTGCGGTTGAATGGGGAAGATCTTCTATTTCTAATAACACATGTTCACCATCTCCCGTGGTATGCATGGCTAAGATGACTTACTTTTTAGTGCAAACGAAGTTCAACAGAATCACCGGTCCGCGTAACGTGCGATAACGCATTCATAATTTGGATATCGAGTTTGGATGAGCCAAGTGCGCTGGGTTCAAGAGTTTCAAAGTTGTGATCTGCGCTGGGTTGTAAGCTTCAAACCTGGATTCGTTGTCAAAAATTAACCACGCTGAAATTTCACATCTAGGCATTGTTAGATGCATCACACCCCTTAGTGTGTTTTTCGTCTATTAAGCGATCGCTTGGACTATGAATGCGCTCGGGCATATTGCGCGTCGCCTTGCAGCACAAATCTTTGTGAATATTAATGGCTGCGACACTGTGGCCATGGAATCGTATATAAATGCTGCCTCAGACGGAAGATGGAGCATACATCTGATACTTCACGCTCCATGTTGTTCCCCCTACTCCTATTATTGGTGGGTGCCGTTAGAGCGGTGGTGATCACCGAGAATACGGTCGTCGATCACATACTCGACGTCAAACTCGGGCCGCTTGCCATCATTCCTGGGGTATACTACTCTATTGTGAATAACGCGATCACCAGTATTACTGGAAGCCTCGACGTGGAAGGAGCTTTCTACATAACCGCCACGAACAACATAGTGAACACTGTTGGCATTGTTGGGCTCCATTTCGATAACAAAGGTATCGTTTCCTTCAACTCTCTCAGATCCAAGTTGATTTCCACGTATAACATTGCTGTTGTTGGCGAGTTTAGCAATTCTGGTGAATTATACTTGGGATTATCAGATGCACCCTTCGGTTTAACAGCTCCCATTACGTTAACGTCAGTCACTGGATGGAAAAACACAGGCTTGATTGTTATCACCAAAGCGGGTGGTACAAGGGCTCCTGTTACAATCAGTCAACTCATCGGAGGACTGGGTGTTGCAACAGTCAACAACGCAGGCACAATATGCTTGAGCAATGTGCTTTGGATTCAAACTACGAACATAAGAGGGATTGGTTGCATCAATGTTCGCAAGAATGGCGTACTTCAGTTACAGCCTAGCTTGGGAAACTTGGTGTTCTCAGTTGACTCCACTCAAGTCATCGACCTTTCTGAAGATTCGGCGACGTTGAATATTTTAGGCTTGGGAAATTTCATCACAGGGGTCCCCACCTACACAGTTGCAGGATTTGGGAAGGGCAAAGCAATTGCAGTTGATCTCACTTTCCTTACTTACGACTACGACACCAAAAGCGGTGTTTTGACTTTGAGTTTCGTTTTATTCGCTACGAAATTCAAAATCGGAAAAGGATATAACCAATCGAAATTTCTGCGGACGGTTTTCACTGTTTTATATAGTGGGGATCCGCCAAATGATGCTCCCGCAATCTGTGCTTGTACCCAGTCGTTTCCTGATCCAATCACCACAGTCACCACCGTTACTACTACTACAGAAATTTATACCACCACCATTACCACCACTGATGACCGCGGAAGCACGTATACTACGACGACAACGTTTACTACCAGTGGACCCGACCCAAAACCAACTGAGCTGCCTCAACCTACGGAGTACACGACTACATTCACTACTACGGGTCCTGATGGTCAAGTAACTTCTGAGTCTGGCATTGTGGATGTGACTACGGACACTTCTGGCAGTTGGTACACTACTACATCGCTCTTCCCTCACCCCACTAATACTGGACCTCAACCTACTGAGTACACGACGACCTTCACTACGACCGGTCCTGATGGTCAAGTGACTTCCGACTCCGGTATCGTGGATGTGACTACGGACACTTCTGGAAGCTGGTACACTACTACATCGCTTTTCCCTCACCCCACTAATACTGGACCTCAACCTACTGAGTACACGACGACCTTCACTACGACCGGTCCTGATGGTCAAGTGACTTCCGACTCCGGTATCGTGGATGTGACTACTGACACTTCTGGCAGTTGGTACACTACTACATCGCTTTTCCCTCACCCCACTACCACAGGACCTCAGCCTACTGAGTACACGACGACCTTCACCACTACTGGTCCCGATGGGCAAGTAACTTCTGAGTCTGGTATCGTTGATGTGACTACGGACACTTCTGGAAGCTGGTACACTACTACATCGCTTTTCCCTCACCCCACTACCACGGGACCTCAGCCTACTGAGTACACTACCACCTTCACTACGACCGGTCCTGATGGTCAAGTGACCTCCGATTCTGGTATCGTTGATGTGACTACGGACACTTCTGGAAGCTGGTACACTACTACATCGCTTTTCCCTCACCCCACTACCACGGGACCTCAGCCTACTGAGTACACGACTACATTCACTACGACCGGTCCTGATGGTCAAGTAACTTCTGAGTCTGGCATTGTGGATGTAACTACGGACACTTCTGGCAGTTGGTACACTACTACGTCACTCTTCCCTCACCCCACTACCACAGGACCTCAGCCTACTGAGTACACGACGACCTTCACCACTACTGGTCCCGATGGGCAAGTAACTTCTGAGTCTGGTATCGTTGATGTGACTACGGACACTTCTGGAAGCTGGTACACTACTACATCGCTTTTCCCTCACCCCACTACCACGGGACCTCAGCCTACTGAGTACACTACCACCTTCACTACGACCGGTCCTGATGGTCAAGTGACTTCCGACTCCGGTATCGTGGATGTGACTACTGACACTTCTGGAAGCTGGTACACTACTACCTCGCTCTTCCCTCACCCCACTAATACTGAACCTCAACCTACTGAGTACACGACGACCTTCACCACTACTGGTCCTGATGGTCAAGTAACGTCTGGCTCTGGTGTCGTGGATGTGACTACTGACACTTCTGGCAGTTGGTTCACTACTACCTCGCTCTTCCCTCCTACGAGTTTGGAACCAACATCGAAACTTACAACTGAGCCCCAGCCCACGGAGTACACTACCACTTTTGCCAGTACTGGTCCTGATGGTCAGGTGACCACGGACTCTGGTATTGTGGATGTGACCACGGACACTTCTGGTAGTTGGTACACTACTACTTCCCTCTTCCCTCAGTCCACGGAGTACACTACGACCTTCACAAAGACCAATCCTGATGGTTCTATTCTGACTGGTTCTGGAGTTGTCGACGTGACAACAGATTCGAAGGGAAGCTGGTACACGACGACCTCCTGGTTTTCAACATCGGTTTCTACGACGACGGAAACAGATAACGAAACAACCCGTATCACCATTACCACTTGTGTTGAACAAGATATTTGTCATACAATTACTTCCGATGCGATTGTTTCAACGGTAACTTGGACAAGTGAGGGAACCGAGACTACTTATACAACTTACTGTCCGATTCCCGATGATGAGCATCATAAACGACCCAAGACCAGAGTGATAACAATCACTTCTTGCCCCGAAGTGGACACCTGTCATGTGACGACAACCGAAGTTGTTGAATCAGAGAGTACCACGACCATTGGCAGTACGACAATAACCTTCACTACGACCATTCCAATCCCTGAAACCACCCCAACGGAAACAACGTTGCCTGAAACTACCGAAACCGTGCCAGGAACAACGTTGCCCGAGACCACGGATACCGTGCCAGGAACAACGTTGCCCGAGACCACGAATACTGTGCCAGGAACGACTTTGCCTGAAAGCACCGAAACCGTACCAGGAACAACGTTGCCCGAAACCACCCAAACTGACCACAGAAGCAAGAAGCTGGGCACTGCGACATCAACTTCTCCCACTGCTACTGTAACACCACACTACAATTTAGGGTCTTCATCAAAGAAAGTCAACTTTTTGCTCATGCTACCAGTTCTTTTACTTTCTATCTGTTAGACGGTTCCCGGTAGCGTTCGTGGTCGAGGCAACTTCAGACCTTCTGCCATTTATTTATTTCATGCCTGGACGAAGATGGTGGTCTCAATTGCGACATAATTGTCACTCATTAATTATACATTCGTTTTCCCTGAATTTTTGGATAACCGCGGTTTTTACGAAGAAAACGGAAAGTTTTTATTTCTTGCCACATTTTCTGGACTTTTATACAAATATATATATTCATTTCGTCTCTTAATGTTAACAGCGCCTTTCATGCAATCCGTTCAACAAAAAAGCTTGAGCTGAAGACGCAGACGGCCGTGGTAGTAATACCATGCCACAAATATAT
This sequence comes from Helenozyma rhizophorensis, assembly GCA_030573355.1. Classification (NCBI taxonomy): domain Eukaryota; kingdom Fungi; phylum Ascomycota; class Pichiomycetes; order Serinales; family Metschnikowiaceae; genus Helenozyma; species Helenozyma rhizophorensis. The sequence goes on from JAJMDD010000036.1 coordinate 81,342, forward strand.
CCAGGAACGAACTAAAACTCTGCAACACAGCTTGGAGTTTTGAAAACCTTGTCGTTCACGTATCCTAAACATTTGATTGCGAAATATCCCCTCTCAAGTCCAATATCATATCAATCTCAAATAGTTCATAATTGTCATAAATCATGCAATGCTAGAGGCGTCTTTGACGATTGTTGACCAGAATCAACACATCCGCGACACTTTTAAGCAGTGAATCGAATTGAATGCTTACCTCATCTATGGAAAGATCTATTCTACGTAATCACTATCATGGCCATAGGCCCCACTTCGACAGTAAGGGACGGCACAAAAAATAGTAGAAGAAGAATCATCATTTCAAAGGTTCGGTAAAACTTCGATGATGAGAGTTCGTACTTCGAGGCCGCACTTTCCCATTGCATGGTAAGATCATTCCATGGCACAAGCAATGGTAAAAATCCCATTACGAGAAGGGCGAACTACAACAATTAATCCGGGTGTGTTACGCCCATACAGACCAACCTGACCTTCGGTCCGAGCAGCTAGTCGTTCATGGAGGACCAAATCAAGTTCGGAGCACCTAGCCCAAATTTCGGACTGTCTAAACTTTCTTCCCCTCAAGGGACGGTCCAAGATTAAACGATAAACAACCTCCGCTGCGAATAATGCGATTGTAAAACCTTTGTCACGATGAAGTACGATCATAAACCACGGGGTTATAACGTATGACTTCGCTCAAACGTAACTTGCATACATCAATTGAACGTATTCCCATTTTGAACCAATAATTAAGATGTTCAATGCAAGACTAGGAGACGAACGCCCAGAACTTGCCCCACAAAGTGGTTGGAGGAGTGTCGTCCCAAACCATCAGGTCGATCTCTCTGACTCCCGAGTCAATGTCCACTTCGTCCAAAGGAATCAAGAGCAATCTCCAGGAGAAGCTGAAGCCATTGAAGTAAAAATGCGCTGCTATCCATGTAGCAACGAACAAAACCACAGAAACATAGTAGGTAAGGAATTCACTGGCCGTGAAAGAGAAGAAGCACGCGTAACCCTGGACAAGCGTGAGAATGAAGCCCAAGTAGAATGAATAGTAGGCCTGATAGGGCATCCAAGCAGCCTTGAAGGGGAGCGAGTTTCTCGAAATGCCTCTGGTCCTCAAGACCGACATGAATCTCATATGCGAGAAGGAGATGTTGACCCAAGCGATCAAGCCAGCTACCGCCGTGATGTTCAACAACCAGTCAAACACAGTCTGACCGCTGTTGGAGACTACCATGTAGCCCAACGCACCGAATGCCGAGGTGACGAGAACCGCGACGTAGGGGATACCCTGCTTAGTGGTCTTGAGGAAGAGCTTGGGGGCAGCGCCGGCCTGGCTCAAGCCGTACAAGATTCTCGAGCCCGAGTAGACGGCGGAATTTTCAGAAGAGATGACCGCGAGCAAGATAACCGCATTGAAGATGTCAGGAAGAACTTTCGTGCCCGAGTTCTTCATGGCGACGATAAAAGGCGACGAGGCAGCAAAAGAATCCTCCGAGCTCAACTTTGGGTCGTTGTAGGGAATGAGGAGGCTCATGAAGAAGATAGAGAGGATGTAGAAAATCAAGATTCTGTAAATAACCTTGCGAATGGCCGCAGGCACAGTCTTTCTGGGGTTGGCAGTCTCACCGCAAGATATACCAACCAACTCAACACCCTGGTAGGTGAAGAGCGCGGATATAAGCGTTGACAACCAGGCCAAGAAGCGGTCGGTGCTCAAGTTGGACACCAACCCCGCACCACTGCCCCACGCACCGGGGTTTCTCCAGTACCTGAAGCCCACGGGGCCAGTCTTTCCGGCCCCGCACAACATGCAAAATGCGTAGATTAACCAGCCGACAACGGCAACAACCTTGACGGATGCGATCCAGAACTCGAACTCACCGTAGAAGCCTACGGGAACCATGTTGGCACAGGTGATAAGTACCCAGATAACACTAATCCATGCCGCGAGCGGAACAGTGTCCGTCCAGTACTGGATGACTTGACCCACCACGGAGAGTTCCAATGCGAAAGTGATTGCCCACGAGAACCAGTAGTTCCAGCCGTTGGCCACACCCAATGCTGGGGAGCAGAAGCGGGCGGAGAACTGCGTGAACGAGCCCGACACAGGAATGTAGGTGGCCATCTCCCCCAACGACTGGGTGACCGAGTACGCCAAGGAAGCAATGAACAAGTAGGAAATGAGCGCCAACACGGGGCCCGAGCCAATGGGTCCGTTGGTTGAGATGAAAAGACCGGTGCCAATGGTGCCTCCAAGGGCAATCATGGAGACGTGCCTAGCCTTCAAGCTTCTCTTGACCTCATTGTCCCCATCGAGAGCGCTGATATCGTCAACGTCACGAATGTAGTCAACTTCCTTAGAAGAGTCTGCTGTCTTCTCAGCGTCCGACATACCTGGCGGATAGAGAAGATGGTGCCGGGTTATATATATCAGGCGAAATCTCACGTACTGCCGCACGCTTCCCCGGAGACGGAGCAAAAGAAGCCTAAACGCCGGGGCGATTGGCCTACGATGTACAATGCTGCAGGAAAAGCAAATTCTAAAATCCTCTTGAGATAAGTCGCAAGCATTGTGCCACCAGGTTCACAGAGGAAGTTATAGGTTACTTCTGAGTTCTTTGAGGTTATGGAACAACTCATCAGGAGACTGATGTATGGTCGGTATGGGACGAATCCCAGTAATTTTAGTTCATGACCTTGGTGGCTTTTCCGATTGTGAATAGCTGGAAGTGGAAAATGGAGTCTTGGCATGCAGCGTCCATCATTGTTCATATGCCTGTGTGGAGAAAATAGACCAGGTTCCCCACGCTTCTGCGAAACAAAAGACATTGTCTTACTTTCATGAATTATTTTGGAGGTAAGGCACTAGTGGGGGAGTTTCGATCACACCGTGAACAACTAACACCGTTGCGGGAGGAGATAAGTAGGTAGTTTGAATAGGACACCTTAAGAATTCGAAAGACCCCACGAAACTGTGCCGACCGTGAGAAATTAAAATCGCAAACACTTCTAACTGTAGACCGTTCCTTATACCAGGTGCCATAGACAAAACGCCATCTCAAAGAGTTTGATCTTACCGCTCTTGCTCCCGAAGTGCATTGCTTAACCGCGTTCCCGCACTTCATATCTGTGACTTCCACCCACTGCAGCTGGCCATTAGTCTTTGATCGCTAGCGCATGTTTTCAGCTGCGACTCCTTCATCAACGACACAAGGCTATGCCAACCCAGCTTATTTTGCGTAAACTACTGTCACCGTCTTGTTTGGTCAATCCTTACCTTCTCATTGGATAGGTCGACAGCTTCGCTCTAATGAGCCTGTCTACTACCTCTTCACCAGCGTGACAGGCATGAAAGCGTAGTACTTTTCGGCAAAGCTTCCCTCAACCCTCATGGCGCGTGTTCGGAGCCCCGAAATGTTTAAGATAGTGATTTTAGCCTTACATTAGATAGCGATGCGCATGCCGGACGGTCGATCCCCATCGACTGCAATTATTTTGCTCGTTTTAACAGCTGCCATACCGGACTTTTGGATGAAGTTTTACTGTAAGACCGAGAGTCAAAACACTAAGCGACAACATCGGTGAGTATGAATGGCTCACTTGCTTCAATTGCAGGTTCGGAAGAGTGGCAGAAAGAAAACTACACGAAGCTTGCCGGGGACTTTCGTAAAGAGTACATATCTACGATGTACTATTGGCACTAGCCAAGATATTCGTGGTAGGCCGTAACTCTTCATTCTCTTCACACGGTGCTTTGTTGTCTGTCCGCTACATGACAAGAAATTGGCTTCAAATAAAGTCTCCATGATTGCCTTGTCCTATTAAGCGTTAAAAGGCGATCGCTCTTCGTGATTTACTAACACGATCCGAATAACCTGTCTTCATAGAACGTAGAGGTTTGTGCAATTTTTTCTCTGTGGATCCGAATATCATTTCGCATTATGCCAATTGGAGGTAAAGAATCCTTCGAATAAAATGCTTCGATTTAGTCATGCAGGTGGATGTCTGCCTACAATCAACCATCGCCGTCTTTCATGATGTGCGAGTCTGTGAATACAAGGCGAAGGGGTTCGCCATCTGGCGTACTCATCTAGGTCTTTTGGCAGCCTCGCGCAGTACTGTCGTATAGAAAACAAGATATAAGCTCAAATGTGAAGAATAAAGCGCAGATGTGAACAAAGGACGTAGTTAGCTACGAATCGCTTGGAAAATGGGAGTGGGCGGTTCTCGATACTAGCAAATGAGCATCATTGTATCCGGAGATTTAGGAGAAATGTCAAAAAAAGCAGATTCGCAGGCTTTTGATAGGAAGTCGTACATCATTAAGCTTGGGAAGCTGTGACTACGAGATCCTCATCCCATCATTTATCCACGATACGCTGGCGCAACCATTATCTGGGGTCCATTTCGCGCATTCAAGCGGGACGTGGAACCTCGAAAATCTACAGCAGAACGCCTGCTAGCACAAAAGATTATCGAGAAAACGCATCTAATGGCGAAAAGCAATTATGGGCGGTTTTGGGCGGCCTCTGCGCGCCTTGAAGACGTGCATAGTCCAAGATTTACGGGTATCAAAATTGTTCACCTTCACTTCTTCCTAAACAACCGTGAGTTCTCGCAATGCTCGGCTAAACTCAGCTTCTTTCACCTTTACTCGGCGGTCGAAGCACAAAGTGCAATACCTGAAACGGCGTTCGTAGGAGGTACCGCTGTCTTCCAGTTCCTGCACAATTGTCCGCGGAGTGGTGGCTGATCTATTCGGTCAACTTTGATTCCCGTATCTACATGTATGCTCATGCACTCATACGGCAACTTGCAGATCCGATCTAAATCATTCGACGCTACGGGCAACTTGTTCAAAATACGCGAGAGAGATTATACGAAATTCAAATAGCGTCTCTCTCTTCTTGCTCAGAGGTTCCCCATTTGCTCGCTCGCTACTTTCAGGCGCAACTTGACATTTGTGCCATAATGAGAAGGAGATGAAACTTCATCGGTTTCATCATTATGACGAGTCATGAACGATTTGATAGTCTCAGTGATTTTCTCGTATTCGATGGGCGCATGCGCCCGAAATATGTAGCGACATGTCCGTTTCAGATGCGCACGAGCACTCGCACTTAACGACGGTGTGGTGTCTGCAGCATTGGTCACAACTCATATATGAAAACTTCGGGGCCCCATTAGGTTTTGTTTTCCGTTGCTTGAAGCGGATAGTGCTCCAACATGTCTCATTTCCGAATTCTCGGTTTCATCATTGCTGCCCTACAGGTTGGGTATGCTCTTGCAGACACGACAACATACTCTGCAAACCTCGTGACCACAACTGTTGCAAGCTATGCTAGTGCTGTCGTTGTTGAAAGTGGAGTTACACTTGCTTTCGACAACGCGGGCACGACCGGGTACAACGTCTTTAACGGCCAGGTATTCAATTATGGTGAGCTTTACATCGGAGATTCGTCCACCACGCAAGCTGGCATGAGAGTCTATTTCTATAAAAACTTTGTCAACTTAGGTTTGCTTGTTTTAAACGGGGAGAATAATACCGGGGCCTCATACTTCTCCATCACCGGTGCCGAAACGTTCCAGAACAGTGGTACATTCATGATGGTTTCTCTTGGAAGCACTGGTGGGACATGGATGAGGTTGCTTCCAAATTTCGGTGCGACTGCAGTGAACACAGGTATCATTTCCTACCACCAGACTGGGTCAAGAGCCGGTGGTTATTCGTACTTTGGCTCTTCTGGGACCCCTGTTACCAATGATGGAACAATTTGCCTTTATCAGCAGAATTTTTACCAGTCTGCAACTGTGTCAGGTACCGGATGTTTCACAGTCGGGTTCGATTCTTTCTTCTATTACTCATATCCTTCGTTGTATCCGATTGCACAGACACAAACCATCTACCTAGAGACCTCAACATCCAACATAATGTTGGGAGGTCAAACACCCTTGAATACGATCAATGTTGCTGGATTCGGTAACGGAAACTATATTGGATTCGTTGTGGATATCATCTCGCACAGCTACTCTGGTCTGATTTTGACTATAGGCACTTCTAGCCATACATACCTTGTCAACATCGGTACTGGGTATGATTCCAACAAATTCACCATTGGCGGGTACCAATTAAGTGGAGGAGTGCTTGTGAATTCGTATATCAGCTACACGGGTGATGTACCCGACAGCTCTCAGCCCGCTGTTTGTGCAACATGTCCTGAAGTCCCAATCCTTCCAACAAACCCGCCGGCAACTAGTTCCAGTTCTTCTGTTTTTAGTTCGTCTGCAATGAGCTCTTTTGCTCCATACAGCTCTTCTCAATCTTCAAGCTCTTCAGGGGTGTCGCATTCATCGGACGCCTCAGGCTTCTCAGCTGCTTCCAGTTCCTCTGAGGCATCTAGCTCCTCTGAAGTGTCTAGTTCGTCTGAGGCACCAAGCTCCTCTGAGGCATCAAGCTCCTCTGAGGCGTCGAGCTCCTCTGATGCATCGAACTCATCTGAGGCATCAAACTCATTTGAGGCGTCAAGTCTCTCTGGAGCATCAAGCTCTTCTGCTCTATCCGACTTTTCTGAGGCTTCAAACTCTTCTGAGGCGTCGAAAACATCTGACGCATCAAACTCGTCTGAAGCATCGAGCTCCTCTAACTCATCGAGCACCTCTAACTCATCGAGCACTTCTGAGGAATCGAGCTCATCTCAGACTTCGAGCTCATCCGAGGCATCAAGACCTTCCGAGGCGATAAACTCTTCGGAGGCAGCCAGCTCAGTTGCTACTTCGATCTCATCGGAAGCATCGAGATCGTCTGACGTGGCAAGTTCGTCTCAAGCGTCAAATTCATCTGCTTCTTCGAGCTCCACTGAAGTATCGAGCTTGCCTGAGACATCAAGTTTTTCTCAGCCATCCAACTCTTCTGCTGGCTCAAGCTCTACTGAGGCGTCAAGCTCTACTGAAGCATCATGCTCCTCTTCTATATCGAGCTCCTCTGTTGCTTCGAGCTCTTCCGAAGCAGCCGACTCCTCTGCTACCTCGAACAACTCTGAGGCATCAACGTCTGAGGCGTCAAGCTCATCTGCTTCTTCGAAGTCCTTTGAAGCATCGAGTTCTTCAGCTGCAAGCTCATATGAGACAACTGACTCCTCTGCTACCTCGAGATCTGAAGCATCAAGGTCGTCTGCGAGGTCTGAGGTGTCAAACTCGTCTGAGGCGTCATTCTCCTCTGAGACGTTGAGCTCGTCTGCTGCTACAAGCTCTTCCGAGGAATCAAGTTCTTCCGATGTATCGAGCACTTCTGCTACTTCTAGCACTTCTGATGCCTCGAGCTCTTCTATAGCGTCAAGCTTGCCTGAGGGATCGAGCTCCTCAGCTGCTGCAAGCTCTTCCGATGTATCGAGTTCTTCCGAAGTATCGAGCACTTCTGCTGCTTCTAGCACTTCTGATGCCTCGAGCTCTTCTATGACGTCAAGCTTGCCGGAGGGGTCGAGCTCCTCAGCTGCTTCTAGCATTTCCGTGACAACTATTTCATCAGCTACTTTCAGCTATTCTGAGGGATCAAGCTCGCCTGCTGCTTCAATATCGTCTGTGGCATCAAGTTTTTCCGATGTATCGAGCACTTCTGATGCTTCTGGCTCCTCTGTGACGTCCAGACGTTTTGAGGCATCGAGCTCTTCTGTGACGTCCAGCTCCTCGACTGCTTCGAGATCTTCTGAGACAGCCAGTTTATCTGCTACTTCCAATTATTCTGAGGTAGCGAGCTCTTCTGGTACTACAAGCTTCTCTGATATATCGAAGAGCTCTTCTGAGAGGATGAACCCAGGTGCTTCTTCACGTTCTTCTGAAGTATCAAGCTCACCTGAGGCGTCAAACTCCGTGGCCGCTTCAAGCTCCTCTGCTGTTTCCGGCTCTTCTGCGTCTTCGAGCCCTGCGGCCGATTCAAATTCTTCTGCTGCATCGAGCTCTCCTCAGACGTTGAGCTCCTCTGAGACATCTAGCTCGACTGAGGCGTCAAGCTCGTCTGAGGTATCAAGCTCGTCTGCTGCTTCGAGCAAATCCGAGAGCGCGTGTACCACAGTTTCTTCCAGCTCTCCAGCTTCTTCAAGCTCCTCTGCAGCCTCCAACTTTTCTGAGGCTACGAGCTTTTCTGCTGCCTCAAGCTACCCAGGTGCATCAAGTGCTCCTGGCACGTCAAGCCCCACTGGTGCATCAAGTTCCCCTGGCCCTTCGAGGTCTTCTGAGATCTCTAGCTTGATTTCTCAGGCTAATATTTCATCGGCGTCCGCCAAATCCTCCCCCTCAAGTGAGAACTTATCAGAGACCGAAACCTCCTCTATCGGTTCCAACTCTTCCGATTCCCCTACCTCCTCCGTCGGTTCCAGCTCAACCGAGACAGCCGATTCCACTTTCGAGTCTACGCATGTGACTTCTGGGTCATCTGTTTCTTCCACAGAGTTAAGATCCTCTACCGTTACGTCATCGCCTGAGTCGTCATCTGCATACACAACATCAAGTTCATCTACAGCATCGGTTTTACCTAGCAGCTCTTTCGCTGGTTACTTCAATTCCTCGAGTATTCGCATCAGTTCTTCTTTTGCTGCTGAGTCGTCATTTACTTCAACTCAGTACACCTCCACTCTTACGACATCTTTCTCAGATGGAACTTCGACTGGGACGGAAGAGACTCCTATTTCCAATGATTCTACTGGCTCTGCCCACTCCTCCAATGTGGCGACGCTGTCGTCCGCGTCTGAGAGCCTCAACACGGACTCTTCTGGCTCTATCTACTCCTCCACTCTGATATTGCTGGCGTCCGCTTCTGCGAGCCTGGGCACGGACTCAGCCGGGATTGTCTACTCCTCCACTGTGATTCTGTCGTCCGTATCTGGGATCCTGAGCACGGACTCTTCTGGTTCTCTGTACTCCTCCACTTTGATGCTGCTGTCGTCCGCGTCAGAAGGTCTGAGTATTGGTTCGGTGACTTCTTGGATACTGAAGGCAAGCGGTATAACTTCAAATTCGGTTTCTTCCTCGAATTTTGCGCTGTTGAGTAACCCGGCGTCTGAAAGTCCTGTGCTTTCGAGTTCTACATCCACTTATGAGACAATAACTAATTCCGCTGTTCCCACCGGAGCCCCACTCATCACGAATATCTCTGTCAGGGACAATGTTACTGACTCTACCATCTCCTACAAGGAAGATCTCTTCACTATCCATGTCACTATCGAGAGTACTGGAGTGATTCCTAAGGGTACCACTACCGAGTTTACGATTCCAAATTTCTTTTATGACTTTGATACCGAATTCTCTATCTTGTCCACGGATGGCATACATTTTGCCACGGTCTCTGGAGATTCGATCACCAATCTTTTTACAGTGACTTTCGACGGAGAATGGGCAACTACACATGAAGATATCAGTGGAACATTCACTTTCAACGTGAGATTGAGTTATATCATGGGAGTTACCAAAAGAAACGGAGTTTCAGTTACGATAGTGTATCCTATGGTACTTCCCATCCTTTTCACAGCTCCTGAGGATAGCTGGGTAACATATCTCAATTTCAATGGAAGCTCAGATGGATCAATCACGCCAACCGTTGGAGGCGGAGATGTGAGTGTATTCACTGGAGTGCTAATTTCGTCGGCAAGTACCACGATCGTGACCACCAACTCGGATGGATCGGTCCTTACCTCCGGTGCTACCGAAATCATCACCGACTCTACTGGTTCCATTTACACGCTTCCTTCTCTGGGTAACTTTAGTGAATACTCGACCATCTTTGTGACCACTGACTCCGATGTTTCTGGTCAAACTGAGTCTGGTGTTGGGGGTATCACTACAGACAATACCGGCGGCTACTCCACGACCTCACTGTTCCTTGCTACATCTATCGCATGTCCAGAGTGCACTGAGCACACCACCACGTACCTGACCAGCAACTCTGATGGCTCAGTGAACACCAAATCTGATGTTGTTGACCTCACTACCGACTCTGCCGGTTCCTTGTTCACGCTCACCACTACTGCAGGGTCGACGGTTGTTGTCACATTGACATCTTGCTCGGACGATGTATGCAAAGTAACGACATCAGCAGCCATCGCATCCGAGGTCACCTCTACCATCGGTGGCACAGAGATAGTTTACACCACTTACTGCCCAGTACTGGATGAATATGCTACTGATGTATTTACCACGGAAACTCCCACTGCTACTGCAACAGAGTTGGAGTCGACAACAATTATTACAATTACTTCCTGTTCTAATGAGCATTGCATTTCTTTCACATCAAAAGTCAAAATTTCTGAAGTCACGACAACAGTTGGTGGGGTTGAATCCATTTACACCACATTTTGCCCTGTGGCATCGCCAACACAAACTTCTGCCTCGCCGGAAATCACTTCGGGTGTTGCAAGTTCACCCACACCAGACACCACTGCTGTTACAATTTCGACGACCGCACTCGTTGAATCTTCCGGCAATAGTGTCCAAGAGGTAACCTCCAGCAACAGTGTCCATGAGATAATTTCCAGCAGCAGTGTTGTCGGGTTAGCCTCAACTGCATCTGTTTCCAAATATCAAGCTTCTGCGTCGGGCAGTAACAAGCTTGGCTCGATGGCAATCTTGCTTTCCGTCATCATTTACTCGTTTTAGCTTTTTGATACAGCTGAGCTAATACCATGATGTTTCGGATCGCTCGTTTTATGTCAATATCCAAAATTACTACTTACTCAATTCATCTTCTCGCCCGCTCGGCCCGGATTATACATCAAAACATGCATTAGATTTGGACGATGTAAGACAAGTAGCTTGAACTGGCCGCCCAACGCAGGTTCTCTGCCCAGAATCATGCCAGAGAAGAAGAAGAAACTCGAGTCGCTCACGCCGAATGAGTATGCAAGCTCTATATTGATATTAATTTCAAAAATCGTCATTACTCGAAATATACACTATGCGATGCAAATCATTTTTATCGTGCGTTCGACAGGTAGATTTCGAGGTTGCCACGTATAAATTAACCTACTTATTAGAAATACACATGAAGAGTGGGAGCGGAAGAAAAAAGACGTAATAGACAGATGCCGTAACCTGCTTTGCGAATTCTCGGATGATATTGGATTTCTAGCCATCTATGGTTGTGTTCTCAATTTTTGTATGCTCACTCCTCCTCATGTAAATTTTCATAAACCGAGTCGGCATTTTCTTTCTGGGAAATGTGTGAGTGGAGCAAAAAACGAACTGTATCACATTTATTCATGCTTAATACCTTATAATAAGTCATCTATACGTATACTTCAGATACAGAGGTGACTGTTGACTTCATCATATTGGGAGTTCGCAATAACCTAGTAAGTCGCAAACCAAAAGGCTTCCGTAGCGAACCTCGTAGCTTACGTTTACCCGAAATGTAAAACCCTATCTAAAGAGAAAGCAGCCATAGTAATTTCCCGTTGCTCATTTGCAGCGTTTCATGCGTTCTATGTTCAGTTTGGTACTGGCGATGCATTTTGATTATATGAGCTCTATATCATAGATTTAATTGCGGTATAAAATCATCACCACATACGTCTTGTGAAACAGCTTCTCGGCCGTTCACCACTCGCTCGAGGGCCACTGTAGAGTTTTAGCTATTGAAATCAAAATCGTCTCACAACACTACAAGCATGCAGGGCAAGTGCCATGTAGAATCTCGATTGGATACGTTACGTATTTATGGTTATGACGTGTGCGCAGCCCTTGTGTCACATTAATGGCGTCATATCTTCGGAGACAGAAGGCAGGAGGAGGATCATGTGGTTTTTACGCAATCTGGATCAAGTTTCGATTAGAAAATGGACAGGACTACTTGGTCTCCACACGGAAGAGGCTGCGTAGTATTTGATTACCAGACTCACGCGGCATCAAAACTGTTTATTCAGCTGTATTCAATAATGCTGGGTTGGAAAACCACCGGGGAGACTTCAAAACAGTTTTCGTGATACGAAATAGGGTACTGACGTAAAGACAAGGGGCAAGCTGCAAGTTGTATTCGATCAGCAAATTTATTAACAAAGTCGTTTTGCTTCTTATTTCATTTCTATCTTCACCAGCCAGTCTGCTGCTTTCTTGCGGACTCAAAGGGGTGCAATCTTCACCATTCGAAAGATCGCGAGAAAATGTAGACTACGATTTCTGAGAAGACGAGATACCTGAATGACCCGTCTGCTCATAATCATGATGCCGAATTGCAGCATCCTTTAAGGGGTCACATGAAATGATCTACATACAAAGACGGTAGAAAAGGCGACCCCTGCGACTAAAAAGTATGACAAAGCCGCATTGTTCCCGTGTCAAGTGTACATTTACGCATCGTCTATAGTCTCGTCAAATTAAGTTCCGATAATCGAAGAGACTAATTTCAGGCTTCTGTGACATTATCTTTACTTCTCGTACACATTCGCTCCACGTGGTAGGTGGCGGCGATGCGATGGGTGAAATAAGTGTTTGGAGGTTTGTCAGGGTGCTATTCGGTTCTGCACATTTGAGATCGCACTACTCGAAGCTTGACACCAGAATTGACCGTATTACCTACTTTGTTTTTAGAATATTTTGCAATGATCGGACGTGGAACTTCGCAATGTTCACACCTACGCCCCACAATCTGAGGCGCCCTTTCAATTCTCCGCGTTGCAAATCTGCGCGAGCTACCTGCCAGTACTGACGAAACAAAGTGCGAGTCAAGCGAGATACGCGATTTAAAGTTCGTATCGGCCATTTTAGTGGGTGGATGAGGATATGAATAAACTCCGATGAGCACTGGCTCAGTTAAAAAATGACAATCCGTTTCTGGTGGACACTTGACAAATGTTTTCTACCATGAATACTCTTCATTGCGTGCTCGTCACTAAGGGCTAAGAAGAGCGAAAACGAGCGCATGAAAATGTGTGGTATAATGATTCTGGAATCTCGATCCGACACTTCTAATAATAAACGCGTCGAAAGAATTTGCGACAAACGACGACCTAAACAAGCGAGCGAACATCTCTTTCGTGTTTCGTGAGCTTTGTTGTGCCAGAACTATTCAAGATCGGCCTAAAATAGGAGAATGGAAGACAATGAAGCTAATAAGTCCAGGATTTTACCAAGATAGGATTATATTCCAGGCACATGACGAATATCTTACTGGGTGTCCGATCTGGGCACCTTGTAATGTCTTTTAAATGTATTGGAATAGAGTTCGCTCATCAATCTCTCAAGTGAACCAAGGCAAGAGGTTCGCCTGAAAGCATAAATGCCGCTTGGTCCATCGAACGGAATAGAAATGATATGTTGCGAATAGGAAACGCCCGTATGTACGAGTCAAAAATTGTACAATGCTCGGAATGCTTCCGCATACGCTTGATTGTTCAACGATTTTCTGGGATCTGAATGGGTTCGGGCATATTGACCTGCCAATTGCAGCACAAATCCACTTCACATTTCAAAGCTGCTAAACCGTAGCGAAATGAAAGTTATATATGAGGGCTGATGTTCGGGATCAGAAATCACAATTCCAAGATTTTGTGCTTCAACATTTACACTCCATGTTGCTCTCCATACTTCTATTATTGGTGGGCGCTGTTAGAGCGGTGGTGATCACTCAGAATACGGTGGTCGACCATGTACTCGACGTCAAACTCGGGCCGCTCGCCATAATTCCTGGGGTATACTACTCTATTGTGAATAACGCGCTCACCAGCATTACTGGAAGTCTCGACGTTGAGGGAGCTTTCTACATAACCGCCACGAACAACATAGTGAACACTGTTGGCATTGTTGGGCTCCATTTCAATAACAAAGGTATCGTTTCCTTTAACTCTCTCAGATCCAAGTTGATTTCCACGTATGATATTGCTGTTGTTGGAGAATTCAGCAATTCTGGTGAATTATACTTGGGATTATCAGATGCACCCTTCGGTTTAACAGCTCCGATTACGTTAACTTCAGTCACGGGATGGAAAAACACAGGGTTAATTGTGATCACCAAAGCGGGTGGCACAAGGGCCCCTGTTGCTATTACTCAACTCATTGGTGGACTGGGTGTCGCTACAATCACCAACACAGGCACAATATGTTTGAGCAACGTGATTTGGCTTCAAACTTCAAATTTACGAGGTGTTGGCTGTATCAATGTTCGTAAAAATGGTGTTCTTCAGTTACAGCCTAGCGTGGGAAACTTGCTATTCTCGGTTGACTCTACGCAAGTCATCGACCTTTCCGAGGATTCGGCGACTTTGAACATTTTAGGCTTGGGCAATTTCATAACAGGGGTTCCCGTCTACACAGTTGCAGGGTTTGGGAAGGGCAAAGCAATCACAGTTGATCTCACTTTCCTTACTTACGACTACGACACCAAAAGCGGTATTTTGACTTTGAGTTTCGTTTTGTTCGCTACGAAATTCAAAATCGGAAAAGGTTATGACCGCTCGAAATTTTACAGAACGGTCTTCAATATCTTATATAGTGGCGATCCGCCGAACGCTGCTCCTGATATCTGCGCTTGCACGCACACGTTTCCAGATCCGATCACCACAGTGACCACCGTTTCTACCACTACCACTACTTATACTACCACTTTTACCACCACGGATGACCACGGAAGCACATTCACCACTACGGAAACTTTCACGACGTCGCCAACTTCGAGCACAACTTCCCAACTGACCTCCTCAACGGACACAAATCCTGCTTCGACCAGTTCATCTACCACGTCGTCAGACACCTCTTCGACCAGTGCACCAACAAATTCTTCGGACATCACTTCGACCAGTGCACCAACCACGTCTTCGGACACCACTTCTACTAGCGGAACAACGACGACATCCGACACTTCCTCGAAATCCAGACTGACCTCCATTACCACAGTCACCACTGTTACTACCACAACCTATACCACCACTATTACCACTACAGATGACCATGGGAGCACGTACACCACTACGGAAACTTTCACGACATGGCCTACATCAAGCACTACCTCCCCACTGACTTCTTCGACTAGTACTCCTACCACGTCTTCGGACACCACTTCGACAAGTGCACCTACCAAGACGTCGGACACATCGACTAAGAGACCTACCACGTCTTCGGACACCACTTCGACTAGTGCACCTACCAGGTCGTCGGATACATCGACTAAGGGACCAACGACGTCTTCGGACACCACTTCGACAAGTGCAACTACCAAGACGTCGGACACGTCGACTAAGGGACCTACCACGTCGTCGGACACCACTTCGACCAGTGCACCAACCAAGACGTCTGATACATCGACTAAGGGACCTACCACGTCTTCGGACACCACTTCGACAAGTGCAACTACCAAGACGTCGGACACGTCGACTAAGGGACCTACCACGTCGTCGGACACCACTTCGACCCGCAGACGAACGTCAATCACCACCGTGACCAGCGTTACTACAACTACCACAACCTATACCACCACTTTTACCACCACGGATGACCACGGAAGCACATTCACTACTACAGAAACTTTCACGACATGGCCCACATCAAGCACTACTTCCCCACTGACTTCGTCAACTAGCAAACTAACGACGTCGTCGGACACTTCCACTAGCGGAACGAGCACGTCACTCGAGCCTACTAGTACGCCTACCGTAGAACCAACCACGTCTTCGACCTCATCGACCGGCGGACCAACGACATCTTCGGACACCACTTCGACTAAGGGACCTACCACGTCTTCGGACACCACTTCGACAAGTGCACCTACCAAGTCGTCCGATACATCAACTAAAGGACCCACCACTTCTTCGGACACCACTTCGACAAGTGCACCTACCAAGTCGTCCGATACATCAACTAAAGGACCCACCACTTCTTCGGACACCACTTCGACAAGTGCACCTACCAAGACGTCGGACACGTCGACTAAGGGACCTACCACGTCGTCGGACACCACTTCGACAAGTGCACCAACCAAGACGTCTGATACATCGACTAAGGGACCAACGACGTCATCGGACACTTCTTCGACCCGCAGACGAACGTCAATCACCACCGTGACCAGCGTTACTACAACTACCACAACCTATACCACCACTTTTACCACCACGGATGACCACGGAAGCACATTCACTACTACAGAAACTTTCACGACATGGCCTACATCGAGCACTACTTTCCCACTGACTTCTTCAACTAGCGAACCAACGATCTCGTCGGACACTTCCACTAGCGGAACGAGCACGTCACTTGAGCCTACTAGTACGCCTACAGTAGAACCAACCACGTCTTCGACCACTTCAACAAGCGGGCCAACGACATCTTCGGACACCACTTCGACCAGTGCACCAACGACGTCTTCGGACACCACTTCGACCAGTGAACCAACCAAGACGTCGGATACATCGACTAAGGGACCAACGACGTCTTCGGACACCACTTCGACTAGTGCACCAACCAAGTCGTCGGACACCACTTCGACCAGTGCACCTACCAAGACGTCGGACACGTCGACTAAGGGACCTACCACTTCTTCGGACACCACTTCGACAAGTGCACCTACCAAGACGTCGGACACGTCGACTAAGGGACCTACCACGTCGTCGGACACCACTTCGACCAGTGCACCAACCAAGACGTCGGACACGTCGACAGGCGGACCAACCACGTCTTCAGAGACCACTTCGACGGGCACACCGACCACCTCGTCGGACACCACACAGACTAGCAGACCAACCACGTTACCGGACACATCGACGACCGGAACGAGCACGTCGCTTGAGCCTACAAGTACGCCTACTGTAGAGCCAACCACGTCTTCGACCACATCGTCTAGCGGACCAACGACATCTTCGGATACCACTTCGACCAGTGCACCAACCAAGACGTCGGACACGTCGACAGGCGGACCAACCACGTCTTCAGAGACCACTTCGACGGGCACACCGACCACCTCGTCGGACACCACACAGACTAGCGGACCAACCACGTTACCGGACACATCGACGACCGGAACGAGCACGTCGCTTGAGCCTACAAGTACGCCTACTGTAGAGCCAACCACATCTTCAAATACTTCGACTAGCGGATCATCCACGTCGTCGGACACAAATTCCACTGGCGGCCCAACCGCTTCGTCGGACACAAATTCCACTGGCGGCCCAACCGCTTCGTCGGACACAAATTCCACTGGTGGCCCAACCGCGTCGTCGGACACAAACTCCACAGGCGGCCCAACCGCATCTTCGGATACAAATTCCACAGGCGGCCCAACCGCTTCGTCGGACACAAATTCCACTGGCGGCCCAACCGCGTCGTCGGACACAAATTCCACTGGCGGCCCAACCGCGTCGTCGGACACAAACTCCACAGGCGGCCCAACCGCATCTTCGGATACAAATTCCACAGGCGGCCCAACCGCTTCGTCGGACACAAATTCCACTGGCGGCCCAACCGCGTCGTCGGACACAAATTCCACTGGCGGCCCAACCGCGTCGTCGGACACAAACTCCACAGGCGGCCCAACCGCATCTTCGGATACAAATTCCACAGGCGGCCCAACCGCTTCGTCGGACACAAATTCCACTGGCGGCCCAACCGCGTCGTCGGACACAAATTCCACTGGCGGCCCAACAGCATCTTCGGACACAAACTCCACTGGGGGACCAACGACGGCTTCTGATTCCACTGCGTCTACGGTAACGCCCAGCACTCTTGAGCCAACAAAGACAACGAGGGGAGAACCAAGCTTATCTTCAGAGTCAATTTCTTCTGGGACAGCTTCTTCTTCGACTGGAGGATTAAGCTCATCTCAGTCAACATACTCCACCACAGAAACACCCCATTTCACTCAGTTCACCACGACATTCGCTTCTACAGGCTCGGATGGTCAAGTCACGTCACAATCTGGGGTAGTTGATGTTACAACTGATTCGAGAGGAAGTTGGTCCTTGTCAACCTCGCTCCTGCCGCAATTTACCACTTCGGATGAAATTTTATCCTCGGTGACTTCGACAGGTGTGCCAACAGCGACCCTGCATTATAATTTGGGGACCTCACCGGCGATCAGCACGATATTGGCCATATTTTCAACGATCGTGATCTATTTCTGTTAAAGACATTAGATTCTCAAAGTCTGGCCCACAGCCATATTATGGATTTCATCATATCGGATCTCACTAGATACACATTGACCCTGACCCGAGGGCTGGTCAATCCCCGCACTCGTTTTATGATTCTTATTTTTCTTTCATTGATACCCCTTTCTTCATCGAACTTACATAATGTTTTGGATCTATTCCTTGTTCACGGGGACAGGTTAAGTTAGGTCACGCTTGTCCTGAAGCTTTTCTAAAATTTTCATTTTCCACCTTTCATTTATATCATGTATTACATTTTCAGTACTTTCACATTTCCACCGAACAATCTATTTTCCAATATTGAACACTTGGCTTTATATTACTACATATTCGCTTTGAAATTTTGTATGTTCATCCATTTGTCTTATACATACTTCAACTTAATATTGGCATATTAAGTAATCTCATCTGTTTCATTGATTCTTTTTATTTTTAGTTGACGGTAAATTTATCGTTGTAATGTGGCGGAGACTCCTCCAAGTCATATAAACCAGTGCTGTCGTTTCCCTCGAGGACTTTCAAGCCTTCTATGACTTTCGGACCTACAACAGGCGACAGTACTCCTTTTAGGCAGTATTATTTGCCGGTATTTTCATGGCGCTGTATGTAGACGAAGCTGATGGTCCAATTGCTTGGTGGGAAGAATACTCGAAACATAACTGGGAACTTCGGGCCTACAAATTGCATAAACAAATGGTATCACTATAAAAGGGCTGAGATTCGAACTGTTCTCTTCATGTTGTTCTCAGCAGTTTGACACAATAAAGCTGAGATATACGGCATCTTGCCTTCGGCGAGTGTGGAGATATGTGCGACGCGTGTACATTGGATGTTAGGGATCGCACAAATCAACTGCGCCTTACATCTCTTTGACACTGGTCGCGACAATTATCACCTGGCTTCTTCATTCCACATATCTTTCTGTTTTCCAAAGTTGTTTGTCCAACTGGACCTTAATCCACGTCTTGCCTTCGATTTTGGCTTCCAAAAGGAGGAACCACAGATTTGACAGCTAACCTCCGATAACAAATAGATCGATATTTGCACTTAAATGGTAACACATCCTGGTTAAAGCAATGCCAATTCCTATACCGGATCCAGTTTGTCTGTACAGCTTGATATGGTCATTTTCCCCGAAGTATTGTCTCCAAAGAGAAGTGTAACCGCAGTATGACCGGTCACTCCAACCTTCGATTGCATGTCAACCCAGTATACTTGAAACGGTGCCATAATTGAGCAGGACTAGAAGAAACTAATGGTGGTCACAGGCGTTAGCGTCTCAATGATAATCACTTAGGTGTTGGAGTCTCAATGACGATCACTTTTGTGTTACCATTGGAAGTGGTTCTAGTGGTTCCCTTGCCACTTTCACAGTACGAAGTTGTGGTGGTCACAGGACTAGGAACGCTCACAACGACGACCTTAGTGACGCCGCTGGAGGTGGTTCTTGTCGTGCCTTTGTTGCCATCACAGTAAGAAGTGACTGTAGTCACTGGAGTTGGAACGCTCACGACCACCACTTTAGTAATACCATTGGAAGTCGTTCTGGTGGTGCCTTTAACACCGGTACAGTACGAGGTGACGGTGGTCACAGGAGCTGGTGTCTCAATGACAACCACCTTCGTGTTACCATTGGAAGTCGTTCTTGTGGTACCCTTGCCGCTTGCACAGTACGAGGTCGTGGTGGTCACAGGACTAGGAACGCTCACGACCACAACTTCCGTGTTACCACTGGAAGTCGTCCTGGTGGTGCCCTTGTCACCGTCACAGTAAGAAGTGATGGTAGTCACAGGAGCTGGTGTCTCAATGACAACGACCTTAGTGATGCCGTTGGAAGTCGTTCTTGTGGTTCCCTCGCCGCTCTCACAGTACGAAGTAAGGGTGGTCACAGGAGTGGGTGTCTCAATGACAACAACCTTAGTGATGCCGTTGGAAGTCGTTCTTGTGCTTCCCTCGCCGCTTTCGCAGTACGAAGTAAGTGTGGTGACTGGGGCTGGTGTCTCAATAACAACAACCTTAGTGTTGCCGCTGGAGGTGGTTCTTGTGGTTCCCTCGCCGCTCTCGCAGTAAGATGTGAGTGTGGTGACTGGAGTGGGTGTCTCAATAACAACGACCTTAGTGATGCCGTTGGAAGTCGTTCTTGTGGTTCCCTCGCCGCTCTCACAGTACGAAGTAAGCGTGGTCACTGGAGCTGGTGTCTCAATGACAACAACCTTAGTGTTGCCGCTGGAAGTCGTTCTTGTGGTTC
>JAJMDD010000037.1:0-101155 GCA_030573355.1 Helenozyma rhizophorensis
GTGTCGCCCAACTTGAAGCCCGCGCCGCCGAAGCTGGACGGGGTGTGGGCCAGCGGGCGGTCGTCGGGCTCGGCCATCTGCTGGCGAGCGCGCTGGAAGATGCGCTCCACCAACGACGGCTCGCGCTTGTCCTTGTCCGGGTTCTCGACCTGCAACGCGCTCTTCTCGCCGCCCGTGAAGAAGTTGGCGCCGGCCTCGTCGGCGTCGGGCTCGTCCAAGTTGCGCAACGTGCGCACGGCCGGGCTGGCGTCCTCGGCGGCGCCCTCCTCCGCGTAGAAGTCCTCGATGGCGGCCGCGAGGTCGCCGCTGTTGCGCTGGAGGTACTGCTCCGCGAGGTAGCGCGACGCGCTGGTGACGGCCACGAACGACTCTATCGACTGGTTGTCTGCCATGATGTATGTAGTGGATTGTGCAGTACTCGCCTCTCACTCCACCAACATCAGACATCAGGCAACATCTAACCATCGCTTTCACTTCAGCCTCACTAGCCTCGACGTGCTTTGCTTCGTCTTCACTGTGTCTTATTCTCTACTCGCAATTGTGTCTACTCGCTGTCTCTACAATTGTCTCTACAATTGTCTCTCTCATACTCTACTCAATTTCTCCACAGTTCTCCTCGCTTCCTCAATTGTCTCTCCACACTTAGTGTAGATGTCGTTTTCACCGGCCAATGTAACAATTGCCACAAATTGCCTCGTCTAGCTCGCGTTCATTCGTTCCTGTTCATTTCGACTCTTGCAGTCATCACTTCAACGACTTGCACTGTTCGTACTCTCTCCACTCACTCAATTGTAAGCAGTGGTCCTACATCGTTTAGTTCCTCAATACCGACCTACTTCCAGATCTCAGGACTCCATCACTACTTCTCTTAGTTCTTTCTCTCTCTTGGCCCTCTTCTTGGTCTTCCAAAACTGCCTCGGCATATTTCGCACCATCTCTCACTCCTCCACTAAGGGTCATTTCATCTCCATTGTAGGAGTCGCTTGTACTATGCGTTGGCGTGCTACACTGCTTATAACGATTGTATATTACCGATGTTGAATCCCATTGATTTTGAACCCCAATTAAAAAAAGGAAGGAATGAAAAAAAAGTCATGATCTTCTCATAAAACCACACTAATGTTGAATAAGTGCAGCTAGCACGCAAGTACGTAGTAAATGCGGCCGTGAGTACGGGGCATCCCCATCTTCGGCTCCAGGCTTAGTACTTGGCTCTGAACTCCTTGGCAGCGTCCACCATGTTGGTCAACGAAGCCTTGGTCTCCTCCCAGCCTCTGGTCTTCAAACCACAGTCAGGGTTGACCCAGAACTTGTCAGCAGGGTAGACCTTCAAGATCTCCTCGATTCTGGACACAAACTCCTCCTTCGAAGGGATTCTGGGCGAGTGGATGTCAAACAATCCCAAACCAATGTGGTTGGGGTAGTCAGAAAACTCTCTGATGTAGTTGGCGTCGTCCTTCTTGGAGAACTCGATGGACACAACGTCGGCGTCCAACGCCTTGATGTGGTTGGGGTCCAAGTCCGAGTAGCAGAAGTGCGAGTGGATCTGGGTGGAGTTCTCCACGCCGGAGGTGGCCACTCTGAACGACTGGGCAGCCCAGTTGAGGTAGTCGGATCTCTCCTGGCCAGCTCTCAAGGGCAAACCCTCTCTGATGGCAGGCTCGTCCACCTGGATGACGGTGATGCCGGCAGCCTCCAAGTCCTGGACCTCGTCTCTGAGGGCCAAACCCAACTGGAGCGACTGCACCTTCTGCGACACGTCGTCTCTGGGGAAAGACCATCTGAGACAGGTCACGGGACCGGTCAACATACCCTTGACGGGCAACTTGGTCAAAGACTGCGCGTACACAGACTCCTTGACGGACATGGCCTTGGGTCTGGACACGTCACCGACAATGATTGGGGGTCTCACGTATCTGGAACCGTAAGACTGCACCCAGCCGTTGGTGGTGAAGACGTAACCCTCCAACTGCTCACCGAAGTACTGCACCATGTCGTTTCTCTCGGGCTCACCGTGGACCAAGACGTCCAAGCCAATCTCCTCCTGGAAGCGGATGACGGTCTCGATCTCCTGCTCAATGAACTTCTCGTACTCGGCAGCGGTGATGGTACCCTTGGTGAACTTGTTTCTGTTCACACGGATGTCCTTGGTCTGGGGGAAAGAACCAATGGTGGTGGTGGGGAAGAGAGGCAAGTTGTACTTCTCCTTCTGGGCAGCCAAACGGTCGGCGAAGGGCGACTTTCTGGTCGACAACGCCTCGTTGATGGTGGCCATACGCTCCTGCACCTTGGGGTTGGTGGTGATGGAAGACTCCTGTCTGGCCTTGATGGACTTGGCGTTGGCAGCGTAAGCAGCGGCAACGTCCTCGCCGGACACGTCCTTGGCGATGGTGACAACGGCGTCCAACTTCTGGGTGGCAAACTGGAACCAGTCGGCAATGACGGGGTCCAACTTGGACTCGTTGGCCAAGTCGACGGGGGTGTGCAACAAAGAGGAGGAGGTGGCAACCACAACACGGTCCTTGCCCAACTTGGCAATGGCCTTGTTGACGAGCTCAGAGGCCTTGGCGTAGTTGGTCTTCCAGATGTTTCTGCCGTCCACGACACCGACGGAAAGAGTCTGCTTGTCACCAATGGCGGCGACAACGGCGTCGAACTGCTCAGGAGCACGGACGAAGTCGAAGTGGAGACCGGCAACGGGGAGGTTGGACACGGCAGCGAGGTTGGGTCTCACGTCACCGAAGTAGGTGGTCAAGACAATCTCGGGGCCGGCGCCCACCAACTGCTCGTAGGTGGACTGGTACAAGGCCTGCACGCTCTCGGGCAAGTCCAACACCAAGATAGGCTCGTCGATCTGCACGGAGGTGGCACCAGCCTTGGCCAACTCAGCCAAGAGCTGCTTGTAGACAGGCAAGAACTTGTCCAAAAGCGAGATGGGGTCCAAGTCCAAGGAGTCCTTGTCGGCCTTACCCAAGAAGAGGTAGGAGATGGGGCCCAACACAACGGGTCTGGTCTCAACGCCCAAAGCCTTGGCCTCCAAGTACTCGTTGACGGGCTTCAAGCCACCCTCGGTGTTCAACTTGAACTCGGTGGAGTGCGAGAAGGTGGGTCTGACGTAGTGGTAGTTGGAGTCGAACCACTTGACCATCTCCAACGCAGTCACGTCGACGGCGGCCTCGGTCTCAGTGGCCTTTCTCTGCAAGCCTCTGCCCATGGCGAACAAAACGTCAATGGGGGCCAAGCCGAACTTGGTGTATCTGTCGGGGATGACGTTGAACAAGAGCGAGAGGTCCAACACCTGGTCGTAGAACGAGAAGTCGTTGGAGGCGATGATGTCGACACCAGCGTCCTTCTGCAACTTCCAGTTGTGGGCTCTGATCTCCTTACCCTTGGCCAACAAGTCCTCGACGGACACCTTCTTGCCCCAGTAGGCCTCCGTGACCTTCTTCAACTCTCTCTGCGCACCGATACGTGGGAAACCCAAAACAGAAGACTGAACCATTGTGAATGGAAAAAATGCTGAGGAAAATGGTGGCCGGCGTGGCCTTTATATATTGAAAAACTTTGTTGCTCTATGCAGGCCTCGTATAGCGGGCGGTCCGCCACACCTTCGGGGTCGGCGGCGGGCGCCTGGGAGGGCGCCTGGGGGCTACACGCTACGCAGCGTCTGCAATTGTCTGTATTACTCTGGGGTGGGCGCGTTGCTGGCGCCGCTGGGGGCGTATGCCATGGCACGTGCGCTGACTCTGATCGCCGCTACCGGCGCACGTGACCGCGCATTCGCATTGGGCCGCCGCTAATTGGACTCATCGCCATCTCCCTAGCACCGCATATGAGACATATGAAGACATATGAAGACATATGGAGACATGTGAAGTGACATATGAAGGACATATGAGGGACATATCAGGGACATATGAAGTGGGAGATGGATACTATTGGAGACCAGAGATCAACCGGACAGCATCAATGAGCGCAGCAATTGAGCGGCCACGCGGCCACTGATCAGTGCCCAATCGGTCTATGCGCACTGCGCTCACTGGGTGGGGGCTGTGGCTCACTCGAGCTTGGTGTCGCCCGCGGTCTTTCTGCGCTCGACGAGCTCGGCAAGCTCGCCCTCCGAGTGCAAGAGGCCGAAGCGGCGGAACTGCTTGATGGCGCGGTTGACGTCGTCCGTGTCCTTGTCCTTGATGTACTTCTCGAAGAACTCGCCCTGCTTGACAAAGTACTCGTAGCTCAACACAAACTTGTCGTCGGCCATGTCCGCGAGCTTGTTCTTGGTGGACGCCGGGGTGTTGAAGCCCTCGCCGTCGCCCAAGAACACGCCGAGCTTCTTCATGCGCGTGAACAACCCGGCCTGGTGCGCGGGCACCATGCCGCCGTACTCCTTGATCTTGTACTCTCTGTACTCGTCCTTGTACTCGTCCGCGTTGGCACGCTTGGAGCCCGTCCAGCCAATGGAGATCAACGCGTCCTTGGTCACTTCGGGCGTGGCCGCGGTCGAGAAGCGGTTCAAGCGGCGCGGGTTGAACATGCCCAGCCACACCACAAAGAAGATCACAAGCACCTTCACCACGTGGAACACAAAGAACACGCACTGCGCACCCACGTTGACGGGCTCCTGCACGTCGTTGAGGGCGATCTCCGCGATCTTGTCGTAGCCGTAGCGGGTGGCCACCCACGCCGCACCCCGCGACATCTGGTTGGTGAGGCAGATGCCCGGCGTGGGCGACACGAAGTCGGGCAAGTCGGTATATAGCCACACGAGCAACGCGGACACGAACGCGTAGAACCCGAACAGGTTGAACTCCCACACGGGCAACACCAACTGGCCGGGCCAGCAGTGCTTGGCGATCTTGTCGTCCAACGCCACGTTTTTCTGGTACTTCGCCTGGCCCGTCTCGTACGAGAAGAGCAACGCGCCGTCCTCGGTCAAGTACCCGGGCGCGGTCAGCACGCGGAAGCCCACGGGCCGGTTGTCGTAGAAGACGTTGGGCCGCAACGCGATGGGCAACGTGTCGAACACCTTGAGCAAGTCTCTGAACACAGTGCTGGAGCTGATCTGGAGGCAGTAGTCCTTCTCCATGTCATCGTTGAAGCGCAAGTAGATCTCGATGGCCGACTCTTCTTTTTCACTCATGGCGGCGAAAGAAAGTGGTTGCTTGGTGGTTTTTTTTGTCGGCGCGGCCCCACACTAGTGTGCATTGCAGTCCCCACACTAACCAGCCTCGCCGGCATCTCCGAGCTCTCAACGGAAAATCTTCCGGAATAAAAGCGTTTGCCTACGGGCTGCGCCTCGTGGTTCAATCGGACTCTCTACGTTTTTGGCTCTTTCGTGGTGGCTCTGCCGCAGAAACTTTCGCGGAGATCTCGTAAATGGCTCGGCCTCGTTTCGCTTCGACTCGGCCCTCTGCACACCTCACATCTCACTCCGCTCCCACCACTTCTCTGCTTCTCTGTCTGTGCTTCTCTGTCTCTGCATCTCTGCGTCTCTGTCTCTGCTTCTCTGATCTCTGCATCTCTTGGACTTGGCCCGCAATTCGATTATTCGGTGGGCTCAGGTGACGGTTTCGCAGTCAGAACGGCGAGTCCAGTCACGTGTTGCCCCGCCTTGCTTGGCGCCCCCGCCCAACGTCGACCAACGTGGAGGCTGCTGCACTCTCTAATTTGATCTGCCCTCGACTTCCCACTTTCCTTCATGGTATCCGTCATGTTCATCCTTCGCATTCGCATTGTAGCTCTGCATCTCATCGTAGTACCTCGTGCTATGGTCTCACAATGTCCTTTCTTATTATCTAACTGAACGTCTTGGTCTGGCATAGACCTTCACCGTTTGTACGGCACCGCCATGCTGTGCGGCCCCACTGTGCGACACTTAGTGTGCAGCCATCTATGCGGCCCATACTTTGCGGCCCACTGTGCGCACAGCTACTGAAGCCAGGGAAATTGGGCGAAATCTTTAGGCGTGCCAACTTTTTTGTTCTCCTGATTCGAATCATGATCTTAAAGAGATTTCGCAGTCATGATTCCATGGAACCAGGGTGCAAGGTCTTAAGGTTGCACTGATCCATCTAAGAGCGCTCACTCTTGAAGTCATTTGAAGTGGTTGCCATAGGTCTGAAGCCATGAATTGAACCAATCTTCGAGGGCGCACTTTTCGTATCTGCTAAAGAATGCTCTCTAGTCAACGTCGTAGAGTGCTCACTGCCCATATCTTAGGCGATCCTTCCATAACTGTAGAGAGTGCTTCGAGAACGCTTATGGTCGAAAGTCTCTAACTGGTCCATACACTGTAGGGGCACTTCTTGCCGATGTTCTCTAGATGATCCATAATCTTAACAGGCTCTCTCCTCTATCAGAGAGGTCACCGGCCATGGTATCTGAAAGCGCCAATGATCCATGTCAGCATCCATTGCAGCACACTTCTTCATGAACTGGTCACAAGCTCAGTCCATGTTTTCTGAAAGCCCTAACTGTATCTAAGAGCGCTCACTTCTTCTGATAGGCACAAGGCTCACCGGGCACGGTCTGAAAGCACTCATTATGCTAGCTGAGACGACGCTCTTAGTGTTTTGAGAGTGCTCACTGGTCCATGTTCTCTGAAATGCGAACTGATTCTCTTCTAGGAGTGCTCTTCTAGGAGTGCTCTTCTAGGAGTGCTCTTCTAGGAGTGCTCTTCTAGGAGTGTTCTTCTGCGTGATCTTTGAAGAGTGCTTACTTGCCGTTCTCTCTGAAGTGTCCGTGCTCTAGTGCAACAGTCGATTGCCTCTGGGATTTATTAAAATGAAATGACATTCATACCTTATATCTTTAAGAGCGCCACGCCTTGAGTAATTACTGACTCATGATCTGAAGTGCCCACTGGGCTATGAAAGCGCCAATGTATTGAGAACTCCCGCGACACTTCTACCGTTCTCCCTCTTACGAACCGATCCTCGTCGACCTTATCTCAATCTCATTGTTCGCGATCGTCACGTCTTCCGTTTTGGATCTACTTCGCCTTCCTCTCGCACTCGTCTGGCACATTTCTCGTTTCTCCCCACCTTTGACACATTCTCACATTATTGGAAACGGTCAAACAATCCCAACTCATACTAATTACATGCGACATGACACAGCCCCAACGTGTCGCAGCCGCCCGTTGTGTCTTATCTCCCATTGTAGGGCACGCGCCGTACTCGACCCCTATTGCCAATCTCTGTGCCTCCTCTGCCTCCCTCTCCCTTCAGACCCTCCCTCCTTCTACCCCCGTTTATTCCGTCTACACCCTTCCGCAACCTACACTTCACCGTTAACACCCCTTCGGGGTGTTCCGATGCATTCCTCGCGGTAAATCTCCTCTCATAACCGCCTGAACCTTCCACCATCGCCTCTATGTCGGCCCGACTCGTGTCGCGTGGTTCGCGCATCCACCCGATACAGGCACCGCTTTCTGTACAGGAACAGGCAGTGCCAAGGCAGTGTATGTCGCGCGGTTAAGCTGGTCAGCGAGCCAAGGCCGCCAAGTGCGTAAAAACGCTTCAGTTCGGTGTTTGGGCTCAGCGTGCCTAACGCGGGTGCAAAAGCCTTGTTCCGCGAGCTGGAGCGACGCTTAGCGTAGGAAGAGAGAATTTACAAGCTCGAGGGATAGCGGAGAAGACGGGGCGGGGCGAGGCGCCCGGCAGAGGAGCAAAAAGTCGTCACGGGAAAAGTCGGCCACGGGAAATTCGTGGAGCCGGTCCATACCCTCAAGACGAGTAGCGTTGGTTCGCGGCATTTGTTTGTTGACTGCACCAATGCGGACAATTCGCGCAATTAGTACTAAAGCGGGCCGCCCGCACTTTTTTTTCTCGTCATGTTGTTCCGGTCCTTGTTCACCTCCGTCGCCGTGGCTGCCCTCTGGGGCTCCGCGGTCGCCGCCGACTTGCCCGCCATCGAGATCGTCGGCAACAAGTTCTTCTACTCCAACAACGGGTCGCAGTTCTTGATGAAGGGTGTCGCCTACCAGCTGGACACCGCCAACTCCACCCTGGACCTGTTTGTGGACCCCTTGGGCGACTACGAGACGTGCTCGCGTGACGTGCCCTACTTGCAGGAGTTGCAGACCAACGTGATCCGTGTGTACGCGCTCAACACCTCGCTCGACCACACCGCGTGCATGGAGTTGTTGGCCGAGGCCGGCATCTACGTCATTGCCGACTTGTCCGAGCCCGACCTCTCCATCGACCGCTCCGACCCCACGTGGACCGTCCAGTTGTTGGACAGATACACCTCCGTGGTGGACAACTTCCACAACTACACCAACGTGTTGGGCTTCTTTGCCGGTAACGAGGTCACCAACGAGGTGTCCAACACCGACGCGTCCGCGTACGTCAAGGCCGCGGTGAGAGACACCAAGGCCTACATCAAGGAGAAGAGCTACAGAGACATCCCCGTGGGCTACTCCGCCAACGACGACACCGAGATCAGACTCGCCTTGGCCGAGTACTTTGCCTGCGGCGACTCCGACGAGAGAGCCGACTTCTTCGGTATCAACATGTACGAGTGGTGCGGTGACTCCACCTTCAAGACCTCCGGCTACGAGACCATCACCGACGAGTACGCCAACTTGGGCATCCCTCTCTTCTTCTCCGAGTACGGCTGCAACGAGGTCACCCCTAGAAACTTCACCGAGGTCCAGGCCATCTACTCCACCGAGATGACCGACGTCTGGTCCGGCGGTATCGTGTACATGTACTTTGAGGAGACCAACAACTACGGTTTGGTGTCCATCGACTCCTCCGGTGACGTCAAGACCTTGTCTGACTTCAACAACTTGAAGTCCCAGCTCGCCGAGATCGACCCCTCGTACGCCACCGCAGACTCCGCCTCCACCTCTGCTTCCGTCACCACCTGCCCCACCGTCGGCGCCGACTGGGCTGCTGCCACGATTTTGCCTCCTACTCCCGACGAGCTGGTGTGCAACTGCATGACTGACTCCTTGACCTGCGTGGTCGCCGACTCTGTCGACTCCGACAACTACGCGGACCTTTTCTCTTACGTCTGCGGTGAGATTGACTGCGACGGCGTCAACGGTAACGGTACCACCGGTGACTACGGTGCTTACTCTGGTTGCAACGCCAAGGCCAAGTTGAACTTCGTTCTCAACTTGTACTACAGCGAGAACGGCGAAAGCGCTTCTGCCTGCTCGTTCGACGGTTCTGCTACCACCCAGGCTGCTACCACCGCCTCTTCTTGCTCTGCCATCATCTCCTCTGCGGGTGAGTCTGGTTTGGGCACTGTGGAGGGCGACATTGCTAATGCTTCCGCCACTGGCACCACTGCTACCGGCTCTGGCTCCGGCTCCACTTCCAGCTCCACCTCTTCATCCTCCACCAAGAGCAGCAGCGGCGCTGGTCTCTCGAGCACTAGCAGTGCTTGGGCTGTGGCCTTCTCCCTTGTGGCTGTTGGCTTCGGCATGGTCTTTGCCTAATACATCAAATTTCGTTGTTTTGAATACACTCTTTATACATTTTTCGTAGACAAGCTCCGTGTCGTTTACTTATCCAGTGGGTATCATTTGCCGTCATTATCCATCACCATCTTTCGTATTTCCCAGAAATACTCGGGATGAAACGGCTTCGCGTGTTCAACGCGGTAGTGTTCGTTTGGCCCAAACCAGTGGTGCGTCTTCTTTTTAATCTTTTGCTCCTCCTTTTCGAACCGCGCGCAAAGCTTAGCACTAATCTGAAACTCGTCTCCAGGTCCGCTTTTAGAAGAGCTTCTGTCGCTTGATACCGCCAGCACCGTACGCTGCGTAAACGCACTTACGCCGCGCTCATTCAAGACCGGCCTCGACGGCTTTCTCATCAGATACTGTGGAATGTCATTGGGGACCAAGTCGGGTAAGTCGTCAAACACAGCATCCCCCTCCTCTGCAACTTTGTCAAGATTGACCCACCGCATGTTCTCAGGATCATACATCATACTTCCCTTTATTTTGTTATGATTGCGGAAGTCAGTCAGTGTAATAAGCGACGGCTGCTTCTTGGGCTCAACTAAGCCTTCCTCAAACCGCAAAAGGTCATGTTCATTACCCTCCCATCGCTTCGACACGGGATTGAACTTCATGCTTTCATTCGCTGCTGTTGAGGGGACAGATGTCTTGTCGTTCAAGTATTTTACGAGACCAACACCTTTTCTGGAAGGCTTCTGTGTTCTCTTGGGACTATTCCGTAATTTCTTCTGCTGCTCCGAGATTTCCATGTATTTCTCGAGAAGATGCTTCTTGCGGATTTCCATGTCACGATCTAACAAGTCGTCGCTATCTGGTTGAGAGGAGTTCGAAACCACCCTTTCTCTTTTGATGTGAAAGGATGGCATACGATCCAACTTTCGAATGATTTTGTTGCTGTTATTGAAGATCGGATGTTCGTCTTTGTTATGCAAGTGACTCGCAAGATCCATCGTTGACTTGAATTTAGTTGGTTTTGATGGTTTGAGCGAGTTTGGAAAGGAAGGTAAAGACGCTTTGTGAGATAATGTTCCCTTCCTAGATTGAAATTGTCGAAGACGACTTGGCTCTAGCTTCAGGGGAAGATCTGCTTCGAAGCCGTCCTCGAACGTTTCGAAGTCGTCCCTCGTGTACTCGTAGTTAACCGTGTGGTCGTTCTCGAGTGGATCCTTGTTCAACTTGGCATTCAGTGTGTAGTTCTTCAAGTCTTTGAGCTTCAAAGTGTTGACCTCGTCTCCGTAATGCTTCCTGTAGCGCATGTACATTTCATGGTCCTCGATTTCAGCTTCTTTCTGTAGTTGCTGCCTTTTCTTGTTGAGGGCTTCGCTCGCCCTACTAGCATTTTCCAATCCGACGTTATTCGTGCCTCCACTACTGTAGAGCCCGCTCTCTTCTTTGCCGAAAATATCATCGAGTTCTTCAAAATCCTCGTCGTTCAATTCAGTGATATCAGTGTCTGTGTCTTCACTGTAATCGCTCAAAGACCTGCGCCGTAATGGCGATGCTGAGGAAAGTGTGCCTGGCAGAAGTTTTGGGTCCCTACTCATAACTGCTTGCTTCCTTTGGTTCAATTTCACTTTATCCATGTCGAATGCATTTGGATCGTAGTCGTTTCCGAAGGAGATTTCATCGTCCTCTTTCTCGACGTACTTCATGAACATTCTGGGAGAAATCGTTGGCTTCGTTGCGAAATGAGCTACTGGCGGGTTCAATCCCGCCGCTGCTGGAGATGCATCATTCAATTTGAGAGTTCGAAGCTCGTCAATGGGAGGTATTTCGTCAATTTCATCAAGTTGAGAGAGGAAGTCTTCGTTTTCATCCTCGCCCCATTGCTTAAGTCGAGCGATTTTGCTGCCGGGCGCACTTCGTATTCGTTCGCGGCTCATGGTGTGCGTATCTGTATTCGGTTGTTTGATGATCTGTTTCAACAGATCAAATGTAAACATGCGGGACGAAACCCGTACCTCCTAGAAACATGTGAATCACTAAATTGGGAAATGATGTATTCAATCTCTATTCTCTGTTACACATTATTTTCAGAGTCAGCCTGTTTCTTCATGATGCCATGATATTCCGCTTGCGCGAGTTGCTTCGTTCACTGGAATACCGACCACTACGGCACCGTTCGTAGTGCAAACGAGACGACGTTCCTGGCGGTAAAATCCTCGCGCTCTTGCGCATTTGGCTGCAAAGAGATTAATGAAAATAGCGGCACATTCTCCAATTTGGGTTGCAAATAATTTCTCGTGAAGAATGGAGCAGTGAGGAAAAAAAGTATGACAATGTTCAACAGAGTGTAGATTAGGCAAGATGCGAGGAAGACATTCGACCTCTTTCGTTTTTGCAGCTTGGAAAGGATTGCTTCGTGAAGCGCTTTTCCCGGGCGAAGCCAGAAGATCGCTGCTGTGTGAATCTTGTCAACGTATGGGATCATCGAAATAGATATCATTGCAGTAATAAGAAAGTGTCCGATCATGAAATCATAACCGAATGAACTTAAGTCGCTCAACTTCGTGACAAGTTCTCGCAAAGGCTGCACAAGTACATGCCATCCATATTGGTTTTTCGTCCATCTTCCGGACCAGAAGGAAATATCAGAAGCTGCATCCGCATGTTCACGGCTAAGTACTGCCAACAGAATAAACTTGTCTAGTGAAATTTGAACATTGATGATGCAGATCGCGGCACACGTTGAAAGAGTAATATCCCATCTGTGAAGGAGAAGGTTGACCTCCATGGTGGTCAAATGAATGACAATGCTCCAAATCTTAGCAAAACCAGCCAAAGCAGTTGGAGTTTTGCGCAACAAGGAAGAAGTTGCTCTTCCGATAGTCAAAGAATAAATCAAAATTAGAAAAAGCACAATGAAATTGAGTGAAATAGGGAGCAAGCTCAAGATGCCAATGCGCAAGATAGGTCCAAATATGACTGGATCATTTGAACCGTTCAGAAAGGTGGCATACATGTAGCAAAAAAGAACCGCACATGTTTTCAAAAGATGTGATGTTATCTCCATGGCAAACTTTCTCACTCTAACCAATATTTTATGCGCTTTCTCGCCTGGCTGCTTGACACCGATGGATTTAATCCTGCGAGCTTTACAATACCGCACCCAAGAACTGGGCCGATCCAGCGAGAAAAGCCAGTCCAAAAAATCTTTGTAGTCGCTAATAAGCTCAAGAAAGCTAAACTCGTGAGGATTGAAAAAGAATGGTGCGCAATATAGTGACACGCTTATGCTGTAAAGCCACAATAGGGCTGGTCTCCACATTGTGCAAGTTGCAAAAATGGCAATTAAAAGCCCATACGACCCATCGTAGATAGACATATCCAAATATTTTTCGTACACCTTTGAAAACAGCTCCCTTTGGATTGCGAAGCCCCGGCCAGTTGGTAAATACCTGGCTCCGCCGTACAATATATCATCTTTGAAAGCTTTGGAGTATGCTTTACAAATCACCACTTCAAAGACTGGGGAAAGGGAGCAAATATGCATGATGATCCTTTGCAAAGCTTTCCTTATGCCTTTCTCTGTAACTTCTTGAACAATCAATGGGAGGAATGATATCAGAAAGCAGATAACCATCGAGAGAGTAAAATTGTCGACCCAATGGAGGACGAAGTCTATCTGAAAGCACTCTGCTGTTGAATACTCATCATGACCCAAACTTTTGCAAAACTTCCTTTCGTGATTGAGGATCCCAATTATTATTAGGATTAATAGAAACAACTGTACGGAGAACATGATGAAGATATTGTAGAGGTGGAAGCCTGGATGCGCATAAAAAAATGACAAGAATCTATCCATTGGAAGGCGGGAACCCAAGTAAAATTGATCTCTTGAAAGAGTCTGTTCACCCATTCCGGCTCCTATCTTGGTTGTGAAGTTTACTATGGTATCGAAACCCATATCCCTTCCTTTTCCGCACTGGTAATAATCGCAATGTTTGATGATGCCGCCTCGGCAAAATGCATTCATCCCTGCGAAGATGTCTTCGTTCAAGTGTAGCCCGCGCTGTGCTTTCGAAATTCCACCTCTCGTAAGCATGAAGGTTCCGTTAATGAAGTCGGGATGGCCATAATGTAGTTTCGCTCCTACCTTCGAAAGAGTCCGAGCAAAGAGTGTCCCAAAGGTTTGCTCTTTGCCGGCAGTTGCATCGCCCAAAACTCCAATTTTCTCCGAAAAAATGAACTCTCTTGCTCCCAATATTGCGACTTTGGGTTTCTTGCGTTGGAAAGATAAGTCAGGAACGTACTCAAACAACGGGTCCAACAGAAATTCCTCGAACTCAGCTAGAACTGCTTTTATTTTGAGGCATTCCTCCAAATAATTATCCTGGTTTGCATCTATGGTTTGGATGTATTCTCCTCTGTGGAATACAATGGCATGATTTTGATTGTCTGACTTTCCGTCACCGAGAATTGGATTTCCAGATAATTTGATCTTAAACCTAGGAACAAGCTCTGCTCCTTTGCGGGTCAACAAGACCGAGTAGTGATTGGTTGCATTGCCCAACGTTTCTGTCTCCATGTAAGCAATTTCAAGATTCGGAAAGCATTCCATTAGCAAATATACCCCTTGCTTCTCTAAATCAGTGAAACTTTGATACCTTTGCATCGAGACGATAAGTCTAAATTTTCGCTTGACAAATTGATCTAGCTCTTGATCAAAATTGCCATGTTGAGCTAACAGGACTTCCATGTTACCAAGATGTTCCAGGAAGTAAAGAGTTCGTAAAGCCCTGTCGTAATTATAGAATCCTGAAATAGTTCGGAATAGAGTTTGGCAGCGTAAGGATGACCACATTCTTGTTCTGACTGAATATTTGCTACTTTTAAATCCAATGGTGGTCAAAGGAATCTCGTCATCGACCACTGTTGATTCATATTGATCTCCGACATCATTATCGTGATCAAATTGATTAGAACCTATGAAATCAGAGAGCCTGGAGTCTGAGACGTAATTTTTCCACTCCATTGGATGTAGACATTTCAAATATTCCAAGAGTGATAACTTCGAATTCGAGGTCTGTTTGAGAACCTCTCCGATCAGAAGTATAATTTTTTCCGAGTAGTGTGGACATAGAACTGTGAAAGACGGGAGTGCTTTTATCGGTATGGGCTTCGGCATTTCGCTAGATAATGACCTAGCGAAGAATGAAATACGTCTGATAGCCTCTTTACTAGGTGCAAAGAAATCAGAAAGTGTATTGGGTGCCATGTCTTCTTGATAACTGAAGAAAATAGGAGGACATGCTTGAGGCCCCATTGATGTCGAACGTTTTTTGTAAACCAAATTCTGTACTTGTTCAATAGAAACGAGATGCTCCTTATAGAGAGAGATAACAACGCAGTTCCATAAATTGACTAGAACAAAATCTGAGGAGTGCAGTTTAGGATCCTTAACACCACCTATGAGTTTAGAGACGATCCGTTCGGGCAATCTTCCGAAGTTTCCTTTCCATGGCTTGAAAATGGAAGTTCCCAGGGAGAACGAAAGCGCAGTTGAGAGCACACAGTTGCAAATGATGTACCACAAATATGTATCAAGGAAAAACAAAACAAACGCAATATTGAAGAGCATTGCCGCTCCAAATTTGGGGAAGTGAGCACTAACTAGCACGACAAACTGACTGCCATTGTAAGGCTTTGTTGGACGCATTGTGAATAGCGCACGAAATGGATCTTTGATCGAGAGAGTTAGGAAAAAGTAAGACTCAAGGAACTTAGCTCCAAAAACACATAACCAAAGAACGACTGATATGGTTCGCTTGGGGCGGGGCATATCGGCAACATTTGACGTGAACATCCAACTCTTGAAGAAGTCTGGTCGTTCGAACCTTTTAAGAACGCAGTCAAATTGCTTACTCGGTGGGATAACTCCCAAGTATCCAGCAGTCAATATCGCCACCCCTAACTGTGAACCACCTATGATTGTTCCAATTCGAGAGGAGACCTCCCATCCCAAACACAAAAATATGTATACACATGGTGCAAGGTTGATCAGTAATAGGAGAAATTGAAGGCAAAGCCTCGGAAGAATGAGCTGCCGTGCCTGGTTATGCAAGGGTATATAGAAAGCTTCTCCAACCGTCGCTGCAATTGACAAAAGACATGCAAGAGGACCTCCCAATCCGATTGTTGCAAGCTGAACCTGTGGGGCCGTTGGAGCCAGCCCGAAATTTTTGGTGTACAAGCTTGTGGCGTTGGTGAGGAAGTAGAACCAGAATACAGAAATGTGAAGAATCCAGACTCGGCTAAAGTTCACAAACACATGGCCCCATGAGCGGACTTCGTAGTACGTCTTCTTAAATGCGCGATCCCAATTCACTTGACTAAGGTGAGAGAATCTTTGTTCGCGAGCAAAATCATGAAGTATGCTCCCATCTCTGAGCAGTAATTTGGTTAGGTTTTCGGTGGACCAGAAGAACTGATTAACATCATCGTATCCTATGATTTTGGTATGATCCACGTCTCGTCTGATCCCACTTTCAAGAAAGTTTTGCGTGTATAGAAACGTGTACAATGGCGTAATCACATTGTGGAGAAAATCATACTCCTGGGCGTCGGTTTTCTTTAGTCCTTCTTGCGAATTTTTGTAGTAATCATTGGCCAATTTAAAGATAAAACAAATACATTCAGGCATGAACCGGACGTTGTTTGCTTCTCCCCAAATGAGTAAGTATAGTGCAACGTGACTGACCTGCTCTGTGTGCGTGATGGAGCTCATTTCAATTTTCCAGGCACGATCCATATGCCAAAGAGAATTTTGATCATTGCAGTCCAGATTCTTGTTAGCCGGCTCGCCCCGCATAAACTTGAAAGTGTGTTTCCACTTTCCATTCAGATCCTTGTTTGAGTATCCGCTATCAAGGTCATAATACGTTGCAAAGTACCAATACTTGTAGTTTGCGTGCTCTCCACCGATGTAATCAGCATGGAGGGAAAGTAGCGCGTTGGCGCAGGTCATCCTACTGCTTCTAGACTCCAACAAGGACATGAAATACTCGAACATGTTCTCGGCGCTATCTCTTTGGAAACCAAATGTTTCGGTCAACTTCTGGAAAATTCCCTTTATATGGTCTACATCAAAAGGAGCGCCATTTTCGACGCACCACGATGGATAACGAAAGTCTGAAATTTTTTCGCTGCCGGATGTTTCGGGCATATCTGGAGAATTGATATTCAGAGGGGAGGAAAGAGGCGAGTTCGTTTTGAGGAGCGGCTGCAAAAAAATTGCGAAATTGCCTTCAGCCAGATTCGAACTGACGATCTCCTCATTACTAGTGAGGTGCCTTACCAACTTGGCCATAAAGGCTTCACGTGCTCGATGTTGTTGGGAATCAGGTGTGAATCAGTAGATGGTTAAGACTTTAGAGTATATCAAACAATGGTATATTCTGGGTGGATCTCCCCCGAGCTAACCTCTGGGGATAACTAGAATTATATAGATCACGGAGAGTGGTCCGTCTGTTTCATATATGAAACAACCGGATCCTCGTAGAGGGGAACCTGGCGGTTCCGACCCTTCGGATGTATCAGATCTGAAACATCCGCGTCGATGTGTATCAACGGCGCGGGGCCGATACCCGATCGGGCACGCTAAGGCCAGCTTAGCGCTCATATCTCCGATCGGACCTCGGTCAAGGGACAAGGAACTTGTCCTTTAGACCTGGCTGGTCACATCGTACCATACAAAGCTGGATCGATGCTGTTTCCTAACACGATGGGCGAACAGCGTCTATTTCCAACAGCTTCCTCTTTTGTAGCATCGATTGTGTTGAATGGGGGGATGCATTTGCTATAGTGGCCAAGGTAAGGGGCCTCCGGTCCCGGGATTTTCAGAATTATCGGTTTCACCGCGCCCACAGGATCTCAATCGGGTATCGTCAATTCCGATAACCCACATCAGAGCTACGATGTGGCAGATGCGACACATCTGTATGACCTGCAGTAGTAGTGAGCGTGAGACCGATCTGTTTGAAGCGAATAGTATTTTAAGATCAAACAAGAGTTTTTGGGTGTTGGGAATCAATAGTAGTTTCAGATCAAACTAGAGTATATTCTGGGGCTGGAGCTCCACAAGGTCACCCCAGGGCATTAACTAGATTACAGATATTACTAAAGGGATTTCCGGTGGTCCTGGTGGGGAGAACCCGGAGATTCGTAGAGGGGTCCTGGTCCCCGCCGTACCCACTTCTAACCATAGGTCGGCCAGATGGATTCATGTGAAGCTTAACGAGTTCGCTAAAGCAAGGTGATCCGTAGATCACCAATCGTGTCGGCCTAGAGGTAACGACCTTTGTTCTTAGGCTAGGTTGGACAGTATACCATACAAGATACCAAGGTTAGCTCTAAGCTGTTTCCTAACTGGGTCCCGTGGTCCCGTGGAAACCGCAGAGAATGGACTAGATTTTTTATAGGTTACGAAAAGATGGTGCTGACCCATCTCGGACTTACTTACCCCGGACCTACTTACCAATAGAGTATGTGGATCCATGGATGGTAGGCTGATCTCGGCCCTAGGGCAGAGCTCTTCCACCTTAGCCCAGGCATACAAGCTGATTCTATGCTGTAACAGATTTATACGTGCCATGTAAGAAGACGTTAGGAAACAGAATGTATCCAGCTCGGTACGGTACGATGTGACTAGGTACTTAAGGGGTCAAGGACATTCTCTAAACTATGGAACAAGTTTCAGAAGATCAACCACAGTTGGGAATCCTGTAGGGGAGAAAGGCCGATACGCATTATCCCCACATGCGATAGTCTATTGTAGTATATGAGCCTAGAACTCCCTGACCATGAGAGAACTTCCCGAGTATACTCTTGGTTATTCCACCTACCGTTCCACTGGATTCGCAGCTCCTACACAACAAAATTTCCCTTCGTAGTCGGTCTTAGAAATAGCATCGGTCAGGTTTGTATGGTGCGATGGACCATTTGTGCCGAATGGCTAACCAGCCCCGAGGCCACTGTTGCAGAATCGTAATTCATCGTACAGTTGGGATCTCGATTAGGTGTGAATCTAATGATCCTTGTCTGGACACGAATTGACCACCCCGTCGCGGTAGTTAGCCGAATACAGGCGACCCTCCTCTTGGTCATCGAGTCCCAAGTGAGGGCCCTTCGTAGTCTACACAATCCAGGTGTTTCGAGATGTCATGAGCTCGCTCTCAGAATATGCCCATCGTTCGATCCCCGCTTGGCCAACACGAATCCTATAGTTGCAACGCTTGGTTCTTCCGAGGCCATAACTCATTTCTCTCAAACGCTTCTGCTAGAAGAGCATTCAGTGCCGTCACTGTTGTCTCTCCGGTGATGTTCTCGCTCTAAGAACATCGCTGTCTGTTAATATTCCCATGCTCGTTTGTTTCCATCTAAGGCTCTGTGGCCGAGCGGTCTAAGGCGGCAGACTCAAGTTCTGTTATCGTAAGATGCGCGTGTTCGAATCACGCCGGAGTCATTATTTTTTTCCCCTGCACACCATCCTTTCAACACACAAAAACGAAAACGCATCAAAGTAACACAAAGCGAAGCAAGTGCCCCACCAGTCGATCTTGGTTGCAAAACGCATTTCGCACCCAACCCATTTTACCC
This sequence comes from Helenozyma rhizophorensis, assembly GCA_030573355.1. Taxonomy (NCBI): domain Eukaryota; kingdom Fungi; phylum Ascomycota; class Pichiomycetes; order Serinales; family Metschnikowiaceae; genus Helenozyma; species Helenozyma rhizophorensis. Next base: position 19,073 of record JAJMDD010000037.1, read on the forward strand.
TTCCCCACCCGAGCAAAGACTCTCGAATTCTGCCTATTCGGCACAGGCACCCGACGCTTGATTGCTCCTTCTATTCCACGCTAACAAGTTGCCCTGATGGCACACAAACTACCCCGCGACGTGGGCTTGGACCCTCAGTACGTCTCGCAGTATCAGCCGCACAACGAAGGCGGCCGCACGCTGCCTTCGGCCTTTTTGGGCCCGCCGCGATACCCCAAGCAGCTACAGCGACGGCTAGACTTGGCCCGAGAACCGCAGCACGAGACCTTGCCCCGAGAGGCACCTATCGAGGACACGGCTACGAACTACTACTCGAGTCGACATCCGGAGAGCGACTACGGCCCGCTTTCTCAGCATCTTCGGCCGGCTGGAGCGTCGCTTCAGATGCCGTACCACTTCCGGCCAGAGGAGCCGATGGAGATTGTAGACAACAAGAGCTACCACCGAGACATGGCGTCGTCCGCGTTGAGCGGGTTGAATTCGCGGCTGGACATGGCGGCGGCGTCGAGACTAGCGCCCGCCAACGGCCAGGTGCCCATTGCGCCGCTCCAAAACACCTTTGCCGAGTCCGAGCTCATCGACGACGGCATCCACTTGGACGCCGCGCAGATGGTGCTTCCGCACGGGGTGCTCTTGCCGGAGATGGACTACGGCGACGGCGGGCGGGCGATGATGGAGGCGCAGCCCAAGAAGGTTGCGCCGCGGTCCATCGACTTGTTCCGCGTGGGCCCGCCGTTCGAGCCCACCGTGCTCCACAACGCGCTCTACTGCCAAGAGACCGGCGAGCTCATCGTGCCCGACATGACCACGCGCATCGACCGCGGCTTCGAGTTGGGCGCCAAGGGCAACTGGATCGGGTACAAGCGCAACTACGTGACGCTCGTGCTGACGTACGTGTTCAAGGGCTGGAGCTGGGACGACTTCCTCGCGCACCAGTACTTCGTGGTGGACGCCAACGACGCGCTGCGGCGCGTGCCCGTGCGGTACTTTGCGTTGCGCATCGCCGTGCGGTGCAACGACCCGGAGGTGAAGATTGGCTTGGTGCAGCATACGCCCAAGCGCGACAAAGGGCCGCAGTACGCCACGCCCGTGTACCCCGCGGTGCCCGGCGGGGTGTTGCCCGAGCACCAGACGGTCAAGGCGTCGTGCAACAAGCGCAACATGAGCAAGATTGCGTCGTTGCGCCGCATCTTCGGCTTCGACCGCGCGCAGTACTACGACGAGCACGGCACCTCCGCCGCCGCCGACACGTCGGTGTTGAAGAACTACCCGACGGACGTGCTCACCAAGGTGGCGCGCTTCGAGCGCATCCAGTTCACGGCGTCGCTCCGCGTCAAGGTCAACCACGTCAACCGCAAGCACTTCACGTTGAGCGTGGAGCTCGTGGGCGTGGCCGACGGCGGCGACGGCGAGCACGAGGTGCTCCTCGCGTCCTCGAGCAGCGTGCCGTTGCTCGTGCGGGGGCGCTCGCCGTCCAACTACAACCTGGAGAAGACGTCGGGGTACCGGGGCCCCGACCCATAGCTAGACATAGCTAGCATCGCATAGCCAACGCATAGCCAACGCATAGCATCAGGTCTCGACCAAATAGAGACCGGAAAAAGTAGACTCCGCCTACTGCACCCCAGCCCCCTCAGCATCCTGTCTGGTTGGCGGTGGGTGCGGTGCCCTGTCTGGTTGTCCGCCTGGTCTTCCCCATACTCTCCTGCACAGGTTTTTCTCATTCACCACCAACTCAGATGCAAGAGGACTCCGTGCTCCGAAGCGTCGGCCGAGCGCTGCCGCGGGCAGAGCTCGCGCCCGCGCCGGCAGCCACGTCCCGCGACGAAGGCACCCAAAAAAACGCGCCGGTCAAGGTCATCGACAAGCAGCTGGTGGAGTACATCGTGCGGTCGGGCTTGGCCGGCGGCATCCTGGGCTCCGTGGCCAAGACGTTCATCGCGCCCATGGACCGCATCAAGATCTTGTTCCAGACGTCCAACCCCGAGTTTCTCCAGTACCGCGGCCTGTTCCTGGGCCTCTTCCGCGCCGGCAGGAAGATCTGGGCCAACGACGGCTTCCTCGGGCTCTTCCAGGGCCACCTGGTCACGCTCCTCCGCATCTTCCCCTACGCGGCGGTCAAGTTCGTGGCGTACGAGCAGATCCGCAGCATGCTCATCCCCAACGACTCGTACGAGACCGCGGTGCGGCGGTTCATGGCGGGGTCGCTTCTGGGGCTCGCCAGCGTCTTCTGCACGTACCCGCTCGACTTGATCCGCGTGCGCTTGGCGTTCGAGACGCGGACGCTCCACCACGCGCCGCCCCACCACCAGCACGACTACTTCACCCAGCACCACCGCGGCCGCTTGTGGCTGATCATCCGCCAGGTGTACTTGGAGCACCCGCCGCAGAAGGACACCGACCCGCGCTGGCTCAAGTTCATGCGCCGCAAGACGCCGCAGGTGCTCGTGCCGTTGCTGAACTTCTACCGCGGCTTCGGGCCCACCGTGCTCGGCATGATCCCCTACGCGGGGGTGTCGTTCTACACGCACGACTTGATCCACGACGTGTTCCGCCTGAAGTACTTGGCGCGCTACCTGCTAGCGCAGCTGTACCCGTCGGGCACCAAGGTGGTGCGGCGGTCCAAGCGCGAGGAGAACGTCAGCAGCCGCGACCTGCGCGTGCCCCTCCGGGCGTACGCGCAGTTGGTGGCCGGCGGGTTGGCGGGCATGTGCTCGCAGACCGCGGCGTATCCGTTCGAGGTGATCCGCCGGCGGATGCAGGTGGGCGGGGCGGTGGACCTGGGCCGCTTTCTCTCGTTCCGCAGCACCGCGCGGTTGATCTTCGCGGAGCTGGGGCTCAAGGGCTTCTTCGTGGGCTTGTCCATCGGCTACATCAAGGTGGTGCCCATGGTGGCGTGCTCATTCTACGTGTACGAGCGCTGCAAGCTCATGCTCGGCATTTGACGTCATTATTTATTACAGTGCATATTTACAGGCTAGAAGAACCAAAACCACTTATTCTTCCGTGTAGGCCGCGTGCCGAACTTGGGGTTGGCCGCCGCCGCGAGGTTGTCCTTGGCGATGGCCGCGGTGGTGGCCAACTTGTCGGTGCCGATCTTGAAGCCCCACCCGCGCAACAACTTGACAATCAGCGGAGTGAGTGCGGCCGTGAGCGGCACCCTCACGAAAATGAAAATGGACTTGTGGATGCCGTACGCAATGGCAAACTCCGTCCACGAGAACCACGACAAGGGGCCCTCGCTCTTCTCCTCGTGCACCTCCTCGATTTTCTGGATCTCTTGCATGCGCTGCAAGTCTTCGTCAGACTTGCCGTAGCCAAAGTACTGCTTGACCTTGTTTTCGTACGTCTCGATCTGCTCCTTGCCGAGCGAGTGCACGATCAAGTAGCACACGGGGAGGTCCAACGCACTCAAAAAGAGGTAGACACCCAAAGCCGAGTAGCCGTACTCTTTCACGAGGGCCTTGATGCCCTTGGAGGGCTCCTTGGCGGTGGACTGGAACCGAACGCCGAGGTTTGTGCGGAGCGGACGGAACGCATTGCGTGATACTAGCTGTGCTGGTCTGGCGAGGCCAACCCTACCGACTCTGAACATGGCAAGAGTTGGAGATATTTCAATCGAGAAAGGCCATGTGCACCGTGTGCAGGCAGATGGCAACGTCAACCTGTTCCGACGCCACCGCCGCCACCACGCCAATATAGCAGCAGTTGCTGAGTATTCCTTTTCTGTCGATGAAGTAGAAGTCTAAGAAGTAAATTGGGGGTCTCTCGGGTGTCGCTTGGTTTTTGGCTGTCACTTTGGTGGGGTACGCATTCTGCAACATGGGTGCGAAATCGCATTTATTTGTGAATACCGTAGAGATGTGCCTAAGACCGAGCACTCAATTAGCAAAGACCTCGAACAACGCCATATTGCTTAATGCTAGTTGACCAGTTCCAGCCAAAACGTGATGCAGTCGCTGGACACTACCCCAGCGTACTCTGCGCTTACTACCTCTAAGATTGCTAAGTCCGTATCACGTCTCAACTAGAGACAGTGGCCTCGTAATGAACGCTTTCTACTTTCGCTCATTGTATAATGCCAATGGCCTACTTTGCCTACAGTCGCTGTTCGCAGTATTGACCCCACTTTGAGTCTGTCATGCATTCATCTGACGTCTAGAGATTAGCTAAGACAGTGACAGCTAGGTGATTTTCGAACATTTTCATTTGCTCATTGTGTATTAGTGATTAGTTGAGCTGATAGTCAAGCAGCATCCGCTTGCTTGGTGCTGGCCAGCGTCTCACCTAAACGTCGAGTAGTACCGCTCTTGCGCAAAGCGATGCGCCGCCCGCTCCAACACCTCCTCGCCGTACACGGCGCTCAACGCCTCGCCGCCCTTCAACACCTTCTCCTCGTGGACCTTCTGCTCCTCCTTCGTCATCAACACGATGTTCTGGAAACTGAGCTCGCGCGCCGGGTCCCACCGCGAGAGCGTCAACCGCGTGGAGTAGTTCGACACCACGGACTTGCCCCGGAACACCTCCTCCACAATGTACGGCACGTCCTTGAGCGCAATGGGCGTCCGCTGGTCGAGGTGCCCGATGCGCGCCTGCTGCCCCGCCAAGCTCTGCAAAATGCCGTCGTACACCTTGATGCGGTTCTTTCCCTCGGCGTACTCGGTCGGGTACCCGGCAACGGTGGTGATGATGTGCGTGGCCAACGCAAGGCCGAACATGCCGGGCATGGTGCCCAACACGGGCAAGATGCGCACGCGGAAGCTCTGCATCGCGGCCAACTGGTCCACGTTGCCCTTGTCGATCTCCGCCTGGTCGAGCGGGAGAAGCTTCGCCTTGCGCGGGTCCGGCTTCTCCGCGCTGAACACCACGGGGATGTTCTCGATGATGCCCCGCTTGGTGAGGCGCACGCGCACGGCCCGCGCCAACGGGTCCTCCTCCGTCTTGGCCAAGTCGGCGATGTTGATGCGCGTGGGGTCCGACTTGCACGCGGCCCCGCCCGACGACACCACGGGCACGCCCCTGTCGTGGCAGAACGCCAAGAGGTCCACCTTGGTGTCGATGTTGTCGATGCAGTCGACCACGAGCGTGGGGTCAAAGTCGCCAAAGATCAACTCCTCGCCGCACAGCACGTTCCACAACTGGTTGCGGGCGTCGATCTCCACCCACGGCGCGATCTGGAGCAAGTGCCGCCGCAAGCACTCCACCTTGGGCGTGCCCACGTCGCGCAAGTTGGCCACGGCGTGGCGGTTGAGCGAGCTGAGCGACACCTGGTCAAAGTCAATCACCCGGATCTTGCCCACGCCCGACCGCACGAGCATGGTCACCACCCACGAGCCGACGCCGCCGGCGCCGACCACCACCACGCGCTGGTCGCGCACCTTGGCCATGCCGTCCTCGGAGAGAAAGGCGTAGTTGCGGGCCAACTGCTCGCGAACAAGCTCCTCCGAGTACTCTGGGTTGGGGCCCGGCACGGCCCGCGGGCTTTCCTTGGGCTGGGCGGCCCACCGGTGGTACGCCTCGACCGCGGAGGCCGACACCACGGCTGTAGCAGCGATGGCCGCAGCGAACTTGAGCGAAGTCATGGTGAAAATCTCATCGCGCGATCAGACATGAACATGGCCGCACTGACCCAACCAATTGCAATTGTATTCGTTACAATTCCATAAGGGACTTATTGTGCTTCCACGTTGAACTCTACACTGCGCTTCTATATTTGCTTCTAATTTCAGCTGGTCGAATTGCTTCTGATGGTAAGCTGCGCACTCTGCTGGTACCATGCCAGGTCCATTGCACTCCATGAATGTCTATCTACCCTCTTCACTTACCCCTCACCCTCACTCACCCACTCTCACATCTCTCACCCCACTCTCACATCTCTCTTATTGTCACTCTCACATCCCTCTCACTTGTTGCTTCGTCATTCACACCTCGTTGTCACCTCACTCACACAAGCGGCTTCAAGCAGTACATGCGCACGGGGTACAACTCGCGCGGCATGCCCTTCTGCACGTCGCTGGCGATCAACTTGAACCCCGCCATCTCGAACAACTGGCGGAACTTGGCGTCCGTGCGCGTCACGCTCAGGTCCGTGGGGTCAAACACATCCTCCGCAGGCGCAATGTTCTCCTTGACGATCATCGTGCCGTCGTGCATCAACGCCTGGCGGCACCGCACCCAGAACTCCACGAGCTCCGCGTCCGGAAGCTGCCCCACGCACCACTGGCACCACACAAGCCAGTACTTGCCGCGCTTGGCCTCGTCGCTCTGCCACTGCTGCATGCCCACGTCGTAGATGTCGCCCAACTTGCCCTTCTGCGCCACCGCCGCGAGCTCCACGTGCATCTGGGCCACAAACGGCTTCACGGGCTCCAACAAGTCGCAGGTGTCCGACACCTTCCACAAGAAGTCCCGCGTGATGCGCCCGATGCCGGCGCCCATGTCGATCGTGAGCTTGCGTTCGCCGGGCGGGCACACCATGCGTGTCTGGAGCTTGCGCAAGAAAGTGGCCGAGCCGATGATGTCGGCCTTCGGCACCGGCGTCTGCTCGCCGAAGCCGCCGAGCACGCCGTTCACGGACGCAGGCACGGACAGCCAGTACGAGATGGCGTCGTCGTAGTTGATGAGCTCGTTCGGGTTCTGCGTCTGGTCGACGTCGACGTCGATGTTCTTGGCGGGCATGGTGATGAGATGTATGCCGTATCGAGATGAGACTCACTGGGAAGTTGTCCAACGAAGTGATGTGCAAAGGGGAAAGTGCCGAGGTCGACGGCTTCTCTTCTCGGCACCTACGGCTTACTTGGTTTCACTTAGTTTCTGTTGGGCCACTGCTCTGTACATGTTCACGGTGGCTTGGGTAGATAGAGCCTTCGCCACGGCAATTGACTAAGGGTATCTGAGCTATACAATTCGTCAGCCCGCTACAATGCTCTCTTCAAGTCACTTTCTCTTCACATGCTTCGCACTCAATTCTAACTCTGGTCTGGTGCCTCGATGGTACTTGGCTTGGTGATCTCTGCACACTACTACGCGTCATGGGCTACTACGACTTGGACGACGTCCTCGCCGACGGAGAAAGGGTCCCCTGCAAATTCAATCTCTCGGTGCCGGGTCTAGGTTACCTCGAAGGAAATCCAGGAAAACTGGTGCTGAAAGACGCCAAGGTGGAGCTCCCGATATGGCTCGCCGAGATCTTGGCCTCGTGCGTCACGCTGGAAACGTCCCAGGAGAGCTTTATCGACCTCTTGGAGCCGGACTTCATCTCCGCCAAGGTCCGCAACGCCATCAAGGCCGACCCCAAGTCCGTCGACCTCCACTCTATTATGAGCAACTACTACAAGCTCGTGGAGAAGTGGGCTACCATGTTCGAGGAGAGAGACCTTGCAGAGCTAGCCATGGCCATGCTCAAGGAGAGGGCTGTGGAGATCGACAACTACGCGGGAAACTCCAACAAACACGTGAACTCGAACTTTTTGCACTCGCTTGACGAGTTCGAGAAGAAGCTATATAAGGTGACCAACGAGAGCAAAAAGCAGATGCGCGAGTGGACCATCGACTAGGGCCATCGACTAGGGTATGGTGGGGTGATACAGGTAGTAGGATAATACATTAACGTACAAGCGAGTCGCCGACTGTCTAGAAAAGATCACCGTCTTCGTTCTCGGAGCTGTCTTGCACTAGCTCCTCACTCTTGAAGTTCTTCTTTTTGCGTTTGCCGTTCTCTGCGCTCCCGTTTTGGGCGTCGTCATCTTCTTCCTCGACCTCGATGGCCCGCCGCTTTCTCTTGGGTGCTGCCTTCCGGGGCTTTTTCTCTTTGGTCTTCTTCACCTCTGGCTTGCTCTCTTCCTCGTCTCCTGAAGGCAAGTTGGGCTCTTCCTCCTCTTCTTCGGGCGCAGACGCCTCCTCCTCATCTGTGTCGTTAATGAAGTCCTTCTTCTTGCCTCTGCCCTTCTTCTTGCCGTTTGCTTTCTTGCCCTTCTTCTTCTCAGCGCCCTCTTCAAACAAACCGTCATCGTCATCGTCGTTGACAATCAAGTTCGCGCGGGACTCTTCAGCCCATTGCTGTGCTTGCTCTTGCAAAATGGCTCTTTCCTTGGCCATTTCTTCTTCCCTGGCTTTACGCTCAGCCAACTGCGCATCGCGCTCTTGGGCTCTGATTGCCACTTCCTCCTCTCTCAATTTCTTCGCTTCCTCAAGCTTAGAGTTCAACTGAGAAACGCTCTCCTTCGTTTCCTCAAGGCACGTGTTTAATCTATTGAGCAAGGTGGTGGTACCCAAGTTGGCTCTCGACTTCAATTCCGCCTTAGGATAAGGAGGATGCTTTTCGTCCTCGGATGCTAATTCGTTCAAGCTGCCGATTGCAGAGTTCAAATTGACTATCGCTTCATTAATGTCCTCAACGTTCCTCTGCTCAACAGGCAACTTGGTGATGTACTCCGCGATTTGAAATTGCATAAACGCAACATTGAAAATCAAAGCACCTTTGTTCGCCTTTGCCTTGCCCAAGGCCTCTTCGGAGTATTCAAGAGCTCTTTGATAGTATGGTAGACTCTTCTCTGCTGCTGCTCTTAAGTACCACGCACGACCCAAGAAACCCAACACCTTGGGGTCCTGGTCATTCGCGTACCTTGAAGATGCAATTTCATAGCATTCTATGGCACGAGAAAACTGCTTCAATTCGACCAAGACGTGGCCCAAGTTCAAGAACACAGAAATATCGTTCAACGAATCTCTGATCTTCCGCAAGATGTCCAATCCCTGGTTGTATTCCTTGTTTTCGATATAGACAATGGCCAAGCCTTGCGCGGCAAAGACGTTTTTAGGGTCCAAGGTTAATACTTTGGTGAGCAACTCGATCGCCCTGACGAAATATTTTTTCTTCTTTTCTTCGTCCTTTGCAACCTTGGGATCTTTCGCCATGAGGCAGTAAATATTGGCCAACGATATCAAGGCGTAGCAGTCATGGGAGTCGAAGTCGACCAATGTCTCTTTTTGGTGAACTGTGTCAGCATCTGGTTTCAATCCAATTTTTTTGCCAAACGTCTTTATGAACCACCCATAGAATGACCGGACCTCCAAATTCGACGTGTGCTCAGTCAACAAATTCTTGATCTCCTTTTCAATCTCCTCTTTGGGAGTCTTGCCTGACGAAATGGCATCCAAGAATAAAAGTCGAAGCTTCGCAGAGAAGTAGTGCGGGCACTCCTTCAACAATTTGTCGTAAATCTCAGTAGCCTTATCCGCGTTCAAAAGCTCCTCGGTTCTGGCCAAATTGAACGTGATTGAGACCTTCAAATCGTTCTGCAACTCGTCAGCCTCAACCTTGTCCAACTTCTGAAGCGCAAGCTCAAAGTTTTCCAATGCCGCAGACGTGTTATTCTTGGTGAAGTTCAACACACCAATATTGTTGTAGACCTCCAATGGCACATCTTGGTCGATCTGTTCACGGGACTCAATGGCTTTATGCAAGTAGGTGAGCGATTGTGCGATATCTTTGGACTCATACAACTTGCTCAACGTGAGGTAGGCATTGAGTGCGACGGGTTCCTTGTTCAAGTGTGCCTCGGCATCCTTCCTATTAGCCACCGCAGAGCCTCTGTTGTGGGACAATCTGATATACCTTTCGAGCATTTGAATTGCCTGCTCTCTCTTTGTTTTCGAGGTCAGCTGGGAATAGAGAATGCCGAGCGAGTAGTTCACTTCCAAGCACTTTGCATCGGTCTTCATGATCGACTCGAAGGTGATTATGGCCTCCTCCACCGAGTTACGACTGAGCTGTGACTGGGCAAGACCTAGCTTTGCCAACAAGTTGCTCTCGTTCAACCTGATCGCTTCGTGGAAGTATCTTTGCGATTGGGTGAAGTCTTCTTTTGCATAGGCTACTCTGCCCAACCAGAACGAACACAGAGAGAGCACTTTCGAGGTGAAGAGCGACAACCTCGCCGATTTGCCTTGAGAGATGTCGTTGGTGAAGGACGCCACGACACTTTCGACGATTTTCTCCACGAGATCAAGCCGACCCTTGGAGAAGTAGAAGGACGTGAGTGCCAACAAAATGACCGGATTCAGCTTGCGATCTAGATGGAGCAGGGTGAGCTCGGTCAAAGCCAGTTTGTATCCCTCGAGGAAGAGTTTGTCGGACAACGAGTTGGTGAACACGGTGTCGAAGGTGGCCAAGTTGTGTAGCAATTTGGCCTTGAAGTTAGCAGGATCAAGCTGCAATGCTCTATTCCACGCACCGAGCGCCATGTCCCTGTCCTTCAAGAACCAGAAGCAGATACCGATACCCACTCTAGGGTCTGGCTTCATCAACGGGTTCATCACCAACACCTGCTGGTACAACTTCAACGCGCTGGCGTAGTTGTGTGTCTTGCTCAACGTGATCTGCGCCTTGCCCATCAACGCCAAACAGTTGTTTGCGTCCAACTTCAAGAGCCTGTCGTACGTCTGGAGCGCCAAGTCGGTCTCATCTCTGTACAAGTGCAACAGAGCGCGGGCAAGCAACGCGTTGACGCTCTCTGAGTCCAGAAGCTGAGCGAACTCTGTTGCTGCGTTGGCCAAGTTCACCTGCTTGTCGACCCCGTCGGCCACCATCTTCATGTAGATCCACCCCAAAACAGAGTGCAAAACTTCCTTGTCTTTGTCGGAGAAGCTGGCGATGCCAAGGCCCGCTTTTGCGATGGTGGCGGCCTCAGACGCCTTGTTGGCCTGTGCATACACCTGCAGCACCAACACCCAGTATTTGACAACACAGTTTTCACCCTCTAGAAAACCCGTGAGCTCCAGTGGGTCGTCGGGAAGCTCGTCAATGGTGACAATGTCGCCGGAGCCGATGACGATGTCGACTGTTTTGAGCGACTCGGCAGTAGCGCCGCCGAGGTAGTACGACACGTCGAGAGGCTCTTCCATGATGTTGGCTTGGTTGAGTAGTTTGGTTTTTTCGAAGACACCCGTGCACCCACCACTACGAGACACCATCATGGGCAAAGCTTGTCGAGCATGAGCTGAATATGAATGATTGAACGCTAGAAGGCGTTCTATTCGAGTCGAAATGATAAAGTTGATTGTATGTGCCTACGGGTATTAGTGTGATTTGAGGTTAGGCATCTTTCGCAGCCATGGACTATGTTTTTACGCTAGTTCGTCAAGCAATTGCAGTTGTCTACAAGTAATTGTATTGCGAGAAGAAAGGGCATTAAAAGGGCATTATAAGAGAACGGTAGCGTACATACATTGGTAAGATCTCTTGGGCTGGCCGGTCCGATCACGGCTCAGTGCGAAGTATCACCTCGCCAAGTTCGAAGCCCTCCACCAAATTAAACTACCCCACCAGTCAGAGAATGCTATAGCTCTAACGGACGTAACGTAAATGTAGATCGTCACTGCTTTCCGTGGAGTCCAGTGCTCATTGTGTAGATGGCAAATTCGCCTCTGCTACTTCGTCTGCAGGGAACAAAATTTTCACTTGCTCAATACCAACACTATGGAATCAGACGCTGCAGAGAAAAGCATTGAGATCTGGAAGATCAAAAAGTTGATCAAATCGCTCGAGTTGGCCCGTGGTAATGGTACCTCGATGATCTCGTTGATCATCCCTCCCAAGGGCCAGATTTCTCTCACCCAGAAGATGTTGACCGAAGAGTACGGTACCGCCTCGAACATCAAGTCGCGTGTCAACCGTTTGTCTGTGTTGTCGGCCATCACCAGTACTCAGCAGAAGTTGAAGTTGTACACGCACGTGCCCAAGAACGGTTTGGTGGTGTACTGTGGAGATGTGCTCACGGCCGAAGGTAAGGAGAAGAAGTTGAACATCGACTTCGAGCCCTTCAAGCCCATCAACACATCGTTGTACCTTTGCGACAACAAGTTCCACGTGGAGGCACTTTCCGAGTTGTTGCAAGACGACGACAGATTCGGTTTCATCATCATGGACGGTAACGGAGCGCTCTTCGGTGCCGTCTCGGGAAACAACAGAGAGGTTTTGCACAAGTTCACCGTTGACCTTCCCAAGAAGCACGGAAGAGGTGGTCAGTCCGCCATGCGTTTCTCGCGTTTGAGAGAGGAGAAGAGACACAACTACGTGAGAAAGGTTGCCGAGGTGGCCGTGCAGAACTTCATCGAGAACGACAAAGTCACCGTCAAGGGTTTGATTTTGGCCGGTTCCGCAGACTTCAAAAACGAGTTGAACAAGTCGGACTTGTTCGACGGCCGTTTGGCCGCACGTGTGTTGAAGACGGTCGACATCTCATACGGTGGTGAGAACGGTTTCAACCAGGCCATCGAGCTTTCGGCTGAGACGTTGGCCAACGTCAAGTTCGTCCAGGAGAAGAAGTTATTGAACAACTACTTCGACGAGATTTCCCAGGACACAGGCAAGTTCTGCTACGGTATCGAAGACACATTGAAGGCGCTCGACTTGGGTGCGTGTGAAACCGTCATTGTCTACGAGAACTTGAACATCGTGCGCTACACATTGAAGGACAGCGAGGACAAGGAGGTGATTGTCAACGTCAACCCCGAGTTGCCAGACAAGTCGTACATGTTGGACAAGGCTACCGGTACTGAGATGGAGATTGTCAAGGAGGAGATGTTCTTGGAGTGGTTGGCTGAGAACTACAAGTCATTCGGTGCGGCTCTTGAGTTCGTCACCGACAGGTCGTCTGAGGGTGCGCAGTTCTGCCAAGGTTTTGGTGGTATCGGTGCACTTTTGAGATACAAGGTCAACTTCGAGCAGTTGGCGGACGAGGAGAGCGACGAGGACGAATATTATGATGACAGCGACGAAGACTTCATCTAGAGGTGCTGGGTAAGGATATAGAAATTTCTGATATAATTTCACTCAGAATCGAATGTAGCTCTACATACAGCTGCCTGCCTTCAAGGTACTAACCGCTTCACATGTACTGTTACCCTATTTCAAGTCAGTTTCTTTTTTTTCGAAACTTTGCTTTTCTTTGGTACGCGTAGCTCGTCCAAAGCCTTCACCAGCTTACGACCCAAAATGGTCTCGGACGTGGCACCCGAAACGATCTGGTGTGCAAGATTCTCCAAGCCGCTGGTAATGTAAGACCTGCGGTGATTTTTGCGGAGGGGAACGGCCAACATCTGCTTGAGCTGGTAACGAAGAGCTTTTTGTTCGTCCGCACCAAGCAGCTTCTTCTCTTTCCTCTTCCTCTGAGTCTTGATCACGTCATCTTCGAAATCTTCGATGTCCGACAAGTTTTCGATACCCAAGTCGTCAGCGGCCTGCCGGAGCCAACTGTCCTCCTTCCTCGTGGCGGTCTTAGCTATAGAGGAGTCAGCCAACTTCGATGCCAATTGAATTCTTTCTCTGATCTGAGAAACAATATCATTGTCAATTGGAAGTAACTTAACGTCTCTCGCGTTGAAATTCTCCTTACCCGCAGCAGAAGCCACCACCTTTCGGAGCTTCTTCAAGGGACCCGAGGCTTCTTGGGGCGAGCAAAACATCACGGAGACACCTTCTTTGCCAGCACGAGCAGTTCTTCCTGATCTGTGGATATAGATGTCGGCCGATCTCGGCAAGTGGTAGTGTGCAACATGGTCAATGTTGGGGATATCGAGTCCTCTGGCAGCAACGTCTGTAGCTATGAGCACCGACGACTTATTCTTTTGCGACGATTTTTTGAATCTTTCTAACGCACGTAAGCGCTGCTTTTGGATCATGCCAGAATGAATGCTGAAGGCTGGAATATTCAAGTTCTCCAACATGGGTGCCAACCGTCTCACTGACTCCACGGAATTCGCAAAGACAAGTGTAGACCCTGGGTAGGTGAGCACAAAGTAGTAAATGTATAAGTCTCTCTCAGTGGGACCGCACTCCACCAAGGCCTCGGTGATTTGGCCAGAAACGATCTCCTTCGGATTAGCGTCACAAAGAGTTGGTTTCGAGTCCTTAAACTTGATCTTCTTGGCCAAGAGCTCGAGAATCTCTTCGTTACCGACTAAGCCCTGGTCCTTATTATCCTTTCTCTTCGGGTTCTTGTCCAATTTGCTGAACAAATCTTTGGAGAAAGTGGCCGAGAAGACCAAAGTCTGCCATTTCCAACCGTAGTCTTTCTTTGATCTGTTCTTCTCTAAGAGTTCCAAGATCTTTTCGAACTCCTCGAAGTGGCCGTCCTGCAACAAACGGTCAGCTTCATCCAAAACAATGATATCCGTGGCAGCCATTCTCTTCACAAGTTTTTCATCTTTCCCAATGAGATCCAAAAATCTGCCGGGTGTAGCAACGACAATGCCTGGTCCGTACGACAAGAGACGCTCTTGACGTTGCATAGAGAGACCGCCAGTGATTGACACGATGCCGAAGGTCGAGAGAGGAGAGAACTTTGCGATCTTGTTCAAGTGGTCCACCACCTGATGAGCCAACTCTCTCGTAGGAGCGAAAATGATGCCTGATGGCGGACTAATGATCGTCGCTTTTCTGTTTGCGGCAATCTCCTCGATTTTCAGGAGATACTTTTCCAAAATTGGGATACCGTAGGCCAAAGTTTTACCGGAACCAGTTGTGGCCTTACCCACGACGTCCTTTCCGTCTATGGCGACTGGAATAGTCTCTTTTTGAATAGGTGTGGGAGACTTGAACCCCAACTCCTGCAAACCACACAAAGTGTATGGATTGAGCGAGAACTGGTCCCACTGTGGAAGGTTGATGTCTTTTTCGTCTGGAAGTGGCATGTCCAATGCCGAAAATGCTTGTGCAACGAGCGCTTCTTCGAGCTCCACCTCAGCTTTATCATCTTCAGACGCCTTCTTCTCCTTTGCGTCCTTCGCCTTCGCCTTCTTGTCTTCAAGCTGCGCTGCTTTCTTCTCCTTTTTGCGTTCATTCTTTTCGTTCTTCTTCACGCTCGAGGCAGTCTTTTCGCTCTTTTCCTCTGTTTCGGCGACGTTGTCGTCGTCACCAAACCCTGTAAACTCCTCGTCGCTCTCGCTCTCTTGCTCGCTCTCTTGCTGGTCGACGTCCATGTCGTTTTCCAGGTCCGATTCCTTCGTGATGAACTCAGCCTTACCGTTCACCATGCGGACATCAACACCTTCGAGTTCCTCTAGACCAAAGAATCCACTGTAATCGCCGAGGTTGTCGGGAATTTCAACCGGCTTCCACTGAACCTGGTCGGCCTTGATGATCTTGTCGGTGCGGGCAGCTTTCTGCTTCATTGTAGGAGTTATGCGCTTTTTTGGACCTGTCTTGCTGTGCTTGTCCGACTTGCCGGTCTTCTTTACGAACTTGCCGGGCTTTCTCCCCCCTTTGCCGGGCTTTTTGCCCTTTTTTGCATCAACAGCCATTGAGATGAGATGGAGATGAGTAGAATGTATGGTGGAAAAAACGCGAAGAGCTGGGGTAGTAAGCAACGACGCACAACGTCATTAATATAGACGGCGACTTGAAAGAAACCACTACTTTGAAGTTACAATCGACCACTTGAATGGTGCGAGCAATTAGAGGTAGGGCCCGAGACCAATTTTCGGCGTCTTCTCTTGAGTATTCCACGTACACTGCACCATTCGTTGTATACTGGTACACGAGCAAGCAATTGGAATCTACTGTAAACCTTTACAACGTTTAGCAATCTTAATATGCTGTCCAGCTTCTCAAAAGCTTCATCTGTTCATCACTGTCTGAGCTCTTTGGCTGCAACACATCGCGCTCATCACGAGTTCTGCACATCTCAACATGCTCAGAAGGCCCAAAACCATTACCCTGCAACAGAGAGCACCAAAAACTCTCAAGCCCCAGCAAGCAAGGCAGTTGATCCGTCGCTTTCACATACTTCAAAAGAATAAGGCTATCATACTTGCTCAACTCCGACAGCATGACTCGACAATAGAGGAATCCAACTACGCACAACGTTTAGGCAAGGTCTACCACCAAGAACATGCCAGATTCAAGCTCCGAAAGAACCTAGAACTATTCAAGTTGGACAAGCTTACACCCGACGAGCTCGCAAAGGCTCTAGCTCGCATCGACGCAGAAATCGAACAGCGGGGTGGGCTTCACGTGTACCAAATGGCATCTACCGTAGGACAAGATCATCAACGGGGAGGCGACTCACTGAAGTGGCTTGTCAAGTGGTTCAAAGAGCTCGGGCGAACAGCCGATAACGCATTGGAAATCGGATGTTTGTCGCCCAACAATGCCATTCTGAACAGCAAGATGTTTGGCGAGGTCACCCGCATCGACCTAAATTCGCAGAGCCCTCACATCCTACAGCAGGACTTCATGAAGCGGCCGCTTCCGGAGAGCAACGAGGACAAATTTGACGTCATCTCATGTTCTCTCGTTCTCAACTTCGTTCCGACACCGGCCGAACGTGGCGATATGTTGCGGCGGATGACAAAATTCTTGCGGCTCACTGGCAGTGCTGCTCCCGCCGTGTTCCTCGTGCTTCCCCTTCCATGCGTTACCAATTCTCGATATTTCGATGCGGCGTTACTCGACAAGATTATGACTAGTTTGGGGTTCACGCAGGTGCGCTATCACGAGGCTCAGAAGGTTGGCTACTGGTTGTACGACTGGCTGGGAGAGGCAGTGCCGAGGTACGTCTGCAAAAAGAAAGAACTCCATGCGGGAGCCAATAGAAATAATTTCCATATAGTCTTACAATAGAAGTGACACACGAAGACATACGATCAAGGGCCAAGGGCCCAAAATAGCATTCGGTAACTGATGACTGCCGATCGAAGATGCATGGTCTAGGTGACTATGGCGTGGCCGGCGACGGAACCCCAGTAGCCGTATAGTACTGCACATAGACTGGCACCTCCAACCCGCATCGCCTGATACGAACCTCACCACCCACGCTGGGTGACTGTGTGTACACCGCAAATCCGTCAGATATTTCCTATATGGAGGAGATGGCGTGAAAAAGAAACCCCATACTTGGTACATGACTGAAAGTTCCCACTGCGGAACACCCGGATGGGAGTAGTATCTCACGAGCAGACAGAGTCACAACAGTATTCTGCCAGATGTAATGCGCAGCGGGAGTTTGCAGGTAAACCGATGGCACCAGCATAATTTATCCGTGTGAAGGATTGTTTTCACTCTACGCGCATATTTCGGACGACAAGCATGCTTACATAATTTCTCCGGAACCAGTGCACATAGACAATGGGGAACAGTCGGCTGAGGGGACTTCTGTGGATCGTTATTTCTTCTGCGGAGATGAAATTGATACGTTAGGGTTCCACGTAGTTCCCGCGGCAGCCTGAAGAGCCAAAAACCACACTATAAACACGGGAAGCGGCTCCTCTAGCATCCGACGCGTGGAGCGCCGAAGTGGAGAGACAAAATTTTTTCCGGGGCGCTACGGAGAAACCTGGAGCGTCAGCTGGAGGCGCCTGCGTATTGGACGCTTATGCGTCATGCGATTCGTCCTTGTGCATGAAAAGTTTTTCCGGCGACGAATGTTCGGCGGAGAAATTAGGATCGGCAACGCTTTAAAAGGAGCCTGTTTCCCGCTCCATTGTAGTTTTTTTCTTCAGTACAACTCATTCAATCTCATGTCTCAAGAACAATTATCTTCTGGCGGTGCTACCCCCGTCAACGGTTCCATTTTGGAAAAGGAAAAAGAGCAGCAAGATGAGCATCTTGCTGCCATGCCCGAGAAGTCCTTCAAGGACTACATTGTCATCTCTTTCTTCTGCTTGTTGGTCGCCTTCGGTGGTTTCGTCTTCGGCTTCGACACCGGTACCATTTCCGGTTTCGTCAACATGACGGACTTCAAGTCCAGATTCGGCCAGATCGGCTCCGACGGCGTGGCCTACTTGTCCAACGTCAGAGTTGGTTTGATGGTTTCTATCTTCAACGTTGGTTGCGCGGTCGGTGGTATCTTCCTTTGCAAGGTCGGTGACGTTTACGGTAGAAGAATCGGTCTTATGTTCTCCATGGTCATTTACGTGGTGGGCATCATCATTCAGATCTCCTCCACCACCAAGTGGTACCAGTACTTCATTGGTCGTTTGGTTTCTGGTTTGGCTGTCGGTACCGTTTCCGTCATTGCCCCACTTTTCATTTCCGAGGTGTCCCCCAAGAAAATCAGAGGTACGCTCGTGTGCTGCTTCCAGTTGAACATCACCTTGGGTATCTTCTTGGGTTACTGCACCACCTACGGCACCAAGACCTACTCCGACTCCAGACAGTGGAGAATCCCATTGGGTCTCTGCTTCTTGTGGGCCATCTTCTTGGTTGCCGGTATGTTGAACATGCCCGAGTCCCCCAGATACTTGGTTGAGAAGTCCAAGATCGAAGAGGCCAAGAGCTCCATTGCCAGATCCAACAAGATCTCCATCGAGGACCCTGCCGTGTACACCGAGATCCAGCTCATTCAGGCCGGTATCGACAGAGAGGCTTCTGCTGGTAAGGCTTCTTGGAAGGAGCTTGTGACTGGTAAGCCCAAGATCTTCAGAAGAGTGCTCATGGGCATCATGCTTCAGTCTCTCCAGCAGTTGACCGGTGACAACTACTTCTTCTACTACGGTACCACCATTTTCAAGGCTGTCGGTCTCCTGGACTCTTTCCAGACCTCTATCATCTTGGGTGTTGTCAACTTCGCCTCCACCTTCGCCGGTATCTACGCCATTGAGAGATTCGGCAGAAGAATGTGTCTCCTTACCGGTTCCGCTTGCATGTTCGTGTGCTTCATCATCTACTCGCTCATTGGTACCCAGCACTTGTACAAGAACGGCTTCTCCAACGACACCGGCAACACCTACACGTCGTCCGGTAACGCCATGATCTTCATCACCTGTCTTTACATCTTCTTCTTTGCGTCGACCTGGGCCGGTGGTGTCTACTGCATCATCTCCGAGTCGTACCCATTGAGAATCAGATCCAAGGCCATGGCCGTGGCCACTGCTGCCAACTGGATGTGGGGTTTCTTGATCTCGTTCTTCACCCCCTTCATCACCGCTGCCATCCACTTCTACTACGGTTTCGTCTTCACCGGCTGCTTGCTCTTCTCCTTCTTCTACGTCTACTTCTTTGTGGTCGAGACCAAGGGTCTTTCCTTGGAGGAGGTTGACGTCTTGTACGCCTCTGGCACTTTGCCCTGGAAGTCTGCCGGCTGGGTTCCCCCATCCATGGAGCAGATGGCTCACTCCTACGCTTACGCCGAGGCTAAGCCCGAGGAGGAGCGTGTTTAACGACCTTACGTATTCGGCACTGCCGAAAGGCCACGATGTTATAGACCGTTGGGCTCGCCCAACAATGAATAGATAATAATGATTTACATTTACGCATCGTAGCCAGCACGCATCGTGCCACCTCCTCCTAGCCACCTCCACCTAGCCATCTCCACATAGCCACCCCCACATAGTCACCTCCACCTAACCATCTCCACCTAGTCACCTCCACCTGTCCCTGTCAATGATAGTGCCTACAGATGATAGTTCCTACAGATGTGTAGATGTGTCGATCGCTCGGCCCCGATTGTGATCTCCACCATCTCAAATTGAACAATACAGTTGATCGTGATCAACCTTCCGCATTGAGCGTGTCGTCTAAACGGGTAGGTCGGACGGGTAAGTCGGCCCATGCTAGCGCGAGTAGCGGATAATCGCGGGTTCCTGCGTTCTCACGTGCATCCGCTCATCCGCCGCAATACGTCTGTCCCCTCCTCGGAATATACAAATCCTGGCCTGAGGGCTACGAAAAGAGCCCGTCACACGATGAGAAAGTAGCACCGGCCGGGCAATATGGGTCGGTGTTCTGGACCCGATTTCGCCCGTGCACCTTGCCTGTAGATAGAATGCGGAGAGAGTCATCGTGGCGTATTTTTGAGTCATGGTGCTCCACCTGAAAATTTTGTCCGATCGGCTTTCTCACTATAAATACAACCCGCGGCACTGCACCTCTGAAAACATTACTACTACAACATGCTTAGACGCTCCGCTAGACCGTTTTCCGTCGCCGCCAGATTGGCCAAGTGGGCCGAGATCCCATTGGCCCCACCCGACAAGATTCTCGGCATTTCCGAGGCGTACCAGAAGGACTCCAACGCCAAGAAGATCAACTTGGGTGTCGGAGCCTACAGAGACAACTCGGGCAAGCCGATCGTGTTCCCCTCGGTGAAGAAGGCCGAGACGGTGTTGTTGGAGAAGGAGTCCGACAAGGAGTACACCGGCATCATTGGGTCCAAGGCGTACCAGAACGCGGTGAAGAACTTCATCTTCAACAACTCGGGCAAGGACCCCAACGGCGCCAAGTTGATTGCCGACAACAGAATCGTCACCGCGCAGACCATCTCCGGTACCGGGTCGTTGCGTGTGATTGCGGACTTTTTGAAGAGATTCTACTCCGCCGACAACATCATCGTGCCCAAACCTACGTGGGCCAACCACGTGGCCGTGTTCACCGACGCAGGCATCGCCGCTGACTACTACGCGTACTACGACAAGGAGAACAACGGGTTGGACTTTGAGAACTTGAAGAAGTCCATCTCTGATGCACCCGACGAGTCGATTATTCTTCTCCACGCGTGCTGCCACAACCCCACCGGCATGGACTTGACGCCCGAGCAGTGGGAGGAGGTGTTGGCCATTGTGGAGGAGAAGAAGCTCTTCCCCTTGGTGGACATGGCGTACCAGGGCTTTGCGTCCGGGTCGCCCTACAAGGACATTGGCTTGATCCGCCGCTTGAACGAGTTGGTTGTGGAGGGCAAGATCCCCACCTACGCATTGTGCCAGTCGTTTGCCAAGAACATGGGCTTGTACGGCGAGAGAACCGGCTCCATCTCCATCATCACCGAGTCTGCGCAGCAGAGCGCCGCCATTGAGTCGCAGTTGAAGAAGCTCGTGAGACCCATGTACTCCAACCCCCCTATTCACGGGTCGAGAATCGTGGAGACGATTTTCTCCGACGAGAACTTGTTGAACGAGTGGTTGGCCGACTTGGACTCGGTGGTGGGCCGCTTGAACGTGGTGAGAGACAAGTTGTACCAGAAGTTGGACAAGACCAACTACAACTGGGACCACTTGTTGAAGCAGCGCGGTATGTTCATCTACACGGGATTGTCTGCGGAGCAGGTGATTGAGTTGAGAGAGAAGTACTCCGTGTACGCGACCGAGGACGGCCGTTTCTCGATTTCGGGTGTCAACGAGGACAACGTGGACTACTTGGCCGACGCTATCAACCAGGTGATCAAAAAGTGAATTTATAGATGAGTTCGCCAATGTAATGTACGACGCACGACACATGCTACACCTCTTACATCTCATACGTCTCACTTACGAGGCAATACCTCCTCAATACTCGTCAATCTTTCCTACTGGTCAATCTTCCTTCCTAGCAATGCTTTCTTACTAGCCAATGCTTCACTTACTAGTTACGGCTTCCCTAGTAGTTACGGCTTCTTACTAGTCAATGCTCCTCTCTTACTAGTCAATGCTTTCTCACTTTTCAGTCAATGCTCTTACTAGTATAAAACAGTGATACACCTCGTGACGTGAACACTCCAGTCTGCCAGGTCCGGATCATCTGGTGGATCAGACAATAATGCGGAATGCACAATGGTACTCGGCCACTCTTGCCGAGTAGATGCTTCAGCTGACGCATGCACACTAATGCAGTGATTCGCGAACGCTGCCTGACCACTAAACCCACAGTGTTGCTAGACGAGTACCCCACTATGGAGTGACCCACTATGCAGTTGGGTGTGGACGCACAGCGGGGTCTAGGTATTTCGTGGAGCCACCCGCACCAATGACCGTCCTGCGCAGAAAGCTTCTTTGCATTCTTCCGCTCTTGACACTCGCCAAACTCCGTAACTCGAGATGTAGCCGGCCCGAGTCGAGGCACGGGCTGTAAATGGCCCTGCAGCCAAGCCGTATCCCGTGATCTCGAAGCTTCGCAACGTGGGCACGGCTGGGACTTGCTGGGTGTGCCCCGCCTGAGGTGGGGTGTATGCACTCCATGGAAAGGGTATAATTGTCAAGGTTCCCCAATTTTCGTACGATCCCCAACTTTGCTGCAATCGTCGAAATGTCCGAAACCGTGGCAACCACGCCCTACCAAGACCAGAAGCCCGGCACCTCGGGCCTCCGTAAGAAGGTGGTTGTGTTCCAAAAAGAGAACTACACCGAAAACTTCATCCAGGCCATTCTCGATGCCATCCCCGAAGGAGCGCAAGACGCCACTTTGGTGATTGGCGGCGACGGCCGCTACTACAACGACCACGTGATCCAGCTCATCATCCAGATTGCCGCGGCCAATGGCGTCAAGAAGTTGATTGTGGGCCAGGACGGCTTGCTTTCGACTCCAGCAACGTCCCACGTGATTCGGATCAGAAAGGCCACCGGAGGCATCATCTTGACCGCCTCGCACAACCCAGGCGGCCCAAAGAACGACTTGGGCATCAAGTACAACTTGGCCAATGGCGGGCCGGCGCCGGAGAGCGTGACGGACAAGATCTACGAGGTTTCGAAGAAGCTCACCGAGTACAAGATCCACCGTCTCGACCCCGTGGACATCTCCAAGATCGGAACGGTCACCGCGGGTCCAATTGAGGTCGAGGTCATTGACCCCACCGCAGACTACGTGGAGTTCATGAAGGAGATCTTCGACTTCCCCCTCATCAAGTCCTTCATCGACAAGGCCAAGGACTCGCAGAACTTCCTGGTGCTCTTTGACGCGTTGAACGGTATCACGGGCCCATACGGGTACAAGATCTTTGTAGAAGAGTTGGGCTTGGGCGAGGACTCGGTCCAGAACTTCGTGCCTAAGCCCGACTTCGGTGGCTTGCACCCAGATCCTAACTTGACATACGCAAAAACCTTGGTGGACAAGGTGGACGCCAACAGCATTGCCTTCGGCGCCGCTTCGGACGGTGACGGTGACCGTAACATGATTTACGGTGCTGGAGCGTTCGTGCTGCCTGGCGACTCGGTGGCCATCATCGCCGAGTACGCAGACTCCATTCCCTACTTCAAGAAGCAGGGCGTGTACGGCTTGGCGCGCTCCATGCCCACCTCTGGCGCCTTGGACTTGGTGGCCAAGCACAAGGGCTTGAACGTGTACGAAGTCCCCACTGGGTGGAAGTTCTTCTGCTCGTTGTTCGACGCCAAGAAGTTGTCCATCTGCGGCGAAGAGTCGTTTGGTACTGGATCCAACCACATCCGCGAGAAGGACGGTTTGTGGGCCATCTGCGCGTGGTTGAACGTGTTGGCGGACTTCAACTTGCAGTTCCCTGACGAGAAGACGTCCATCAAGACTGTCCAGGAGAAGTTCTGGGAGAAGTATGGCAGAACCTTCTTCACTCGTTACGACTACGAGGAGGTGTCCAGCGAGGGTGCGGCCAAGTTGATGGAGTTACTTGCTCAGATCGTAGAGGCTAGTCCGGAGGGCACTGAGTTGGCTCCCGGGTACACGGTGAAGGAGGCTGCCAACTTCTCCTACACCGACTTGGACGGCTCAGTGTCCAAGAACCAGGGATTGTTCATCAAGTTCACCAATGGCTTGCGTTTCATCGTGCGCTTGTCGGGCACTGGTTCGTCGGGAGCGACCGTGAGATTGTACTTGGAAAAGCATTCGAGCAACCCCGCGGACTACGGCTTGAGCGTTGACAAGTACTTGGCGGACGAGATCAAGTTTGTTTTGCACTTGTTGAAGTTCAAGGAGTACTTGAACAAGGAGGAGCCCGACGTGCGTACCTAAGCGTTCAGAGTAGGTTCTTACGATGCGTACATTAGAATCCACAACTAGCTCCATGAATATGACCTGAAACGATCCAAGTAGCGAACAAGTATCAGGGCCGTGGCATGATGTTATGATGGTTGAATGGTCTACGTAATTTGTCTCTTTGCATACTATTGCTGACTTGATCTCGTGATTCAGTCTTTGAGTGCAACATTGACCTGGAACCACGGAGAGTAAATGAGTGATACAGATCGGACTTGCTGACGCTCGACTTCCCACTTGACGCTCCGACCTTAACATAACATCAGTCCATTCCTTACAAATATAATGATTCGCAATAGTAAGTGCTCCTGCGAGCAAGCGAAGATTCTACGTGACTCCGGGTGATAAATATATTATACAATAAATAGCCAAACCTTCACACTCATGACTTCATAAAAAGAGCACTAGTTCAACTTCGTTCTCTTGGCCAAGGGCTCTTCTTCACGTTTATACACCTTCATGGTGTTGTTCAAGGAGCCGCCCTGCAACGCGAGGATTTCATCGAGACGCTTGCGCATGGAGTTCTCCCGCAACCGCGCAGCCTGCTCCATTGCTTCCAACTCCATGATTCTGGTGCGGTAGAGGTCGTTCACCAATTCCAACTCTGAAATTCTTGTCTTGAGCAATGTGACCTCGTACCCGCTCCCACCAGCATTATTGTTGTTATTGCTGTTGTTGTTGTTGTTATCGTTGCCAGCGTTGTTGTTGCTGCCGGTTCCGCCGCTCGACTCGCCGTCTCCGCGTTCTGGGTTGTCATTCTTCTGACTGTTGCCTCCAGGCTGAGTGGGAGTGGCAGAAGATGAAGACACATGTGCGGAGTATTGACCAACTGGGGGCTGTGTAGCTGCCGACATGAACACAGGGTGCGATTCGGGCGATTTCGAAGCGGATGCGGCCTGCCCAACAGGCCCGACGTGAGACAACTTAGGGAGCGAAACGTGCTGTATTGGGGGCAAGTGCGTTTTGGGCAGGTCCGTGGGTTCGGTCTTCACCTCCAGAAGATGGAACTGGGGCCCGAACGAAGGCAGCGCAATGATGTTCTTCTTGTCCTGGTCGCTGCCCAAGGCGGGCAACTTTGGCGGATTCAATGCGGAGGAAGGCGTGCTGAGGTCCCGCTTGGTGGAGCCCATCAAAGAAACGCCGTTTACGGGGGTGCCGGCCTTGAAGGTGGCCGAGGGACCCAACTCGTTGGACATGTTCTCCAACGCGCCCGCGGCCTGAACCGCAGTCAAAGGTCCTTTGGGCGAAACCACGTTGTTGGAAAGCGTGGTGGAGCGAGCGTTCAGCACCGAAGGAGTGGTCGAGAGCAAGAGCGGCGACGTGATGCGCTGCAAGCCGGGTGCAAACTGCGTGGGTGTCAGCGAAGGGTAGTGCAACAGCTGCACCTGGTGGGGCAACGTGGAGAAGCCCATTTGCGGAGGAAAGTTGCCCAGGTACCGTTGGAGCGGCGAGTGCACGGGCGCCACGGGCACGTACTCGCCCAGGGCCGGCAACTTCTTCTTGTTCTTGGGCAGCTTCTTGCCGGGAGCCTTGTGGTCCTTGACCTTGAGCTCGGGGGTGTTGGGGCCCAGCAGCTTGGAGAAGTTGGGCTGCTTGATGCGGTTGCGCAGCTTGATGGTGTCTGTCTTCAAGCTGATCGGGCGGGGCCGGCCGTGCAACTTCAAGAACAAGCCGCACGCATTGCACAACACCTGGCCCGTCTCGTCACGGCGCCAGAGCGGGGTTGTTTGCGTTTTGCAGTTGCGGCACACCGGCGACGAGATGTTTGTTTTCGTGGTGGTCGTGCCGTTGTTGATCTGCGTGGTGGTCTTGGCGTTGGGATGCACAGGGTTCGGGTTGACCATCGTGGGCAATCTTTGGATCTCACTCATGGTATCCGTTTTCGCCGATAGTGGATATATGGGCAGAGCGCTACAGTATCGTTCACAGGCGGGATTTCCGGATGGGTCGGACGGGGGCGATGGGAAGAGGGCAGTTTGTCAGCGCAGCTCTGGTGGGGGGACTAGCAACGATCAAGAAAATTTTTCAGGTGGTTCAGGAAAATTCTTCATGACAATCAGATAAGCGCGGGCTGGAACGACAATTGTCGAGACACCCGTGCACCAGGCCTGGCACCACCTGGCCAAGCCGGAAAAAAACGCTATCGAGGACAATGGCCAGCGATGCACTCTTGGGGGCGTGCGGCCAATCGGAGCTTCGCGGTTGCGTTCACGCCGCACGGCTCTTGTCTTTTCGATCTCCTGCGCCCCGTGGTGTTGCTTTCTGGGGCAGAGGGTAATGTCGCTGAATGTCGCGGGATAAGATAGACGTTCCGCGTGCCACTCCCAGGAGCGATTACATAAGCAAGATAAGGCGATAATGAATGCCGTTTTCGCGCATCGAGCAGGGGCTTCTCGGACCTTCGACGGCAGAAGTTGCTCGATTGGGCACACCGTGATCGTGGTCCGGAAAGGCTCCTCGAGCCTTGCAAAGGGGGCACCCCTGGTGGGTGCACGGGTGTTCCCCGATCTCGGCCATCTCTTCGTGAGGCATCATTCTGCAGAACCTATTGTGCTCGCCGTCACCTGTTATCTTGGGTCACTAACCGCAAATTTCATGACTGGAGAATAGGGGTCCCCTTTTTCGCCCTGCTTTTCTTCTCTTTAGTCTTCCCCACGATTGCGCAGAACGTACTATTTTCCATTTCGCTCTCCGCTCATTCTGGTTGTAGTCATGTTCGCCACGTATTCTGCCATGTGATCTGGCCCTTCGATTGCATAGGGTGCCATGTTGCTCCTGGAGTCTTTCCCGTAGTACTCACCAACACAAACCTCAAACTCTCCACAATGCAATTTGTAAGGAAGCGTGGTTTTCGCACCCACGAGGTAGAAGCCTTTCGTGGCACACAAGGCAAAGGCCGCGAGCTGGCGCACCCGCTCTGCCCCATGAATCGATGCAATTAAGTACTCGGTAGGAACCGTACTATCAATGGACAGCAATATCGGCCAGCCAAAGATAAAGTTCTTTGTGTCGCTAGCGATGTCTTGTGGATGTATGTTTTGCTCCCGCAAGACCTCCTCGAGCAAGTGCTTCATAAACGGAGAAGCGTAGGCAATTTGAATCAGCCCATGGGGATACCCCAAAAGCCTCATATACTGGTAGAGATAGACGCAGTAACGTCCTTCGGCGACGTTGATGTGCTCGGCCGAGCTCGGCACTGCTATTTGCTGCGTAATGAACTTGAATCCTGGGTTGTATGCGGTGAACTCTTCATCTGGCTCCGACGTTTCATTCAGAAGCGAAGCGATCTCTTCGCGAGAAGCCACACTGATTTGGGCCAGCGGAGTGTCAACGGGGAGCGAAGACGCTCCAAAATATATAACTCTTTTGAGCAGATCCGAGCCTTTGAGAGCTGGAAGCGTCAAATTAGAGGGAAGTATTATGTTGGAAAAGGCGCCGTAATCAACGTCTATGGAGTCGGCACTGGAAATGACATATTGTGCTTTTCTTGCCGCAAAATGCCGAATGTCTTCGATCTGCTCAGAAGTGAGCTCGCCAGTCCGAAGTTTGTCCAACGGGAGAAATGATTGTAGCTCAGCAAACAACTTTTTGACGGATTGAAAGTGTTCAGCAACACGCATGACTTGCTGCTCTGAAGAAGTGTCGCTTTCATCAAATGAACAGAAGGGGTAGCGTGCGATTGAGCTTTCATCCTTCGTAAGCTGATTCAAGTATGCTGTCCACTTTGGTTCGACATGCGAGTCGTACAACATTAAAGCATGTCTTATCGATGAACCAAAGTCGTACTCACTGAGGCCGAGCCGTTCGCTCAATGTGGTGACCTGGCGAAGAAGGCCATCAACAGCTGCGAATACCAGATGGACAAGTAGGCTGCTTGAACCGAGCTTGCAAGTCTCTCCCGATACACCTTCGATAACTCTAAATGCATCAACGGCTTCAGCACTAGGCAAGACGACCAAGCACGTCTCATCCCCACCGTTGGACTTGAGTGCCTGTAAAAAACAGTTGATCATCGCGGGATCAAGATGACCAAGTTCGGAATGAATTACCAGGCGCTTGCTCGAGAGCATGGTCAACAAAGCCTTAGAACGAATTCCGCTCAAACTTGATCCATTTCGCAAACTCACGGTGCTATCATGATAAGTAAAATAAGACTCTTGGGAACCGTCGTCTAGTTTTCTCTTCTTAACACCCAGAAGGCCCTCCATGTCTTTCAACAGGTCATAGTCCACACCATCAAGCACCAAGGACTGTTTCAAATAAACCTGTGAAGTCTGTAGTGGGTCGGGAACATTAGTGAGATCCGAGAGGCAGCTCTCAAACAAGATGGAGTCCGGCAAACATATGACTGCGTTAAACCTGTCTTCGAATCCGGGTGAATGCCAAAAAATAACTGGCGACTCGCTTCCCTCCGCCACCCTGGCGATACGAGCAGCGTTAACCCCAAACTTTATCATTCTAGTCACATCGCTGAATCTATTAGGCTTTTGGAGTTCCAAAAGCACGAGGGAGCTGCCAGTCTTGATTGTGAGTGGAGAAGTCAAGCTTAGCTTTGCTCGACACCCCGACACTTTGATATTTTCAACTCTGGAGAAATACTTGCTCGAGCACTCAATACCGTCATCATTTACTCCAGTGACACGCCGAAAAACGCTTGAAATATGGGAATAAGCGTCCTGAAGCGAAACGAAGCAAGTTCGAATAAGCTCGCTTTGTAGAAAATCGAACTTCATCGGGAGAGTGATCGCTGGAAAGTAGAACACGGAGCTGTTCGGCTCATGGATATCGAAAATGTCGATCTCAGAAAAGGTTTTACACTCAACCAATTCCTGGTATGATATTGGCACTCCGAGCGCAAACTGGCAGATGACAGAAGGTAACAATGAATCTGAGACATCAGAATGTTTCAAATCGAGAGCCTCAGCTATCTCGCGGATTGTGGACGCTGGAATATTGCCGAGTGACTCCTCGAGTTCGAGTCGAGAAATATCAAGACGCAGTGCGGCCATTATAAACCTCTCAAATCCATGCGTTTTTTGACTGAGTATCAACTGAAACCTCGTGAAATTGTCTTTGCTCCACTCCTTGGAGTAGAGGCAGTAAATGAGTAGATTTGCCAAACGTTCTACCTTGGGCCCCAATTCGTGATTGCGAAAGCACAATGGGAGTGAAGTAGCCTTAAACCTTGAAGCAAGAACGTCGCAATTAACAGATGCAGAAAGACAGAAGCTAAGAAATGCTTCGAGCACGTCAAGAAAAGGTCTTGTGAATGAAGTCTCTTTCGTCAGCTCGGCGAAGTGGCTGAAAACAGTCGCTGACCAACTCTCATACAACCTATGTTGAAGCAAAAGCAGCGCATCGTACTTGAGCATTGCCCCTAGAAACAAAAAGATGCTTGTCGCTAGTCGGGAGTTAGAGTCTTTGTGGGACAATGTCGACTGCAAAATGCGCAGAATCAATTGATGCAACTTTTCACTTTCTTGAATCATTGAGCTCCAACACGAGCTTTGATGGAGCACTTCCTGCTCGTAGGTGACTATTTGAAGTAATACTTCAAGATGCGAGTTGGTGATGTCAGCATGGAAGAACTTCCACGCCACAAGCTGGAAGTAGTCTGCGATGATCAAGTCATCTAGACAATGCGATGAGTTGAGTTTGGAGTAAACGTCCGTGATAAGGCTCGGAGAAAACTTTTTAGGCGGTTTTGATCGTATTTGAAGCACCACAGCTCCAAGAGATGTCAGTTTCCGGGGCATTTCGAACTCGCCAGAGACTAGGTGCCGATGTCACTGTTGATGTGTGCAGTATATACAGGGCTATATCTCGCGTACCCATGCAGGCATCGCAGTAGTATACTCGAAGTGCGGGTCGGAACATTTGAGCTTGAAGGCGTGCAACCAAATTCCAGGTTTGGGCTGAAGATTGTAGCTTGGTCGACCGCATTCGGGACATTCGTCTGAGATTTTCTGCGTATCTGCTTCCGTTCGCAAAACGCCTAATTTGTCTATCCGTTCTCTAATGCTGTCCAGACAGAGAGACTGTAAGTCTATTGTCGTAGGCGTAGTAGCAACCTCCATCGACAATGAAGTTTCCGGGTCGGAAGTGCAACTACCATCATCAGCAGACAGCATAGTAGGTTGAGTTGGAGAACTTTGAGAGCGACATGGGTTACCAGGCTGGCTAGCTCGATCTGCATCCATACTCACAATTCCTGACTTTTCGTGCGTAATTTCAGACTCAATTCCACTAGCTCCGCAGCTGGAAGGTCTATCGTTGTCCACATCGTTCAAAAGGGCCACTTGCCCATATTGGGGATGCGCCTGGAATAACTTCTCATACATTTCCATCTCTATGCCGTTCTTGACCTTACCGAGTCCTTGGCCGCCATAGAAGTCGTCGTTGGCGATGGGATGACCTAGATTTCGGAGGTGAATTCGAATCTGGTGCATCTTTCCAGTAATCGGCCGACAAAACACTATACTTTCATTCTTGCTCTGCGAGTAGGCAGATTTGCGGA
This sequence comes from Helenozyma rhizophorensis, assembly GCA_030573355.1. NCBI lineage: Eukaryota > Fungi > Ascomycota > Pichiomycetes > Serinales > Metschnikowiaceae > Helenozyma > Helenozyma rhizophorensis. Next base: position 49,282 of record JAJMDD010000037.1, read on the forward strand.
AAACAGTAGTAGACTCGGGGACCAGCCCGGCGGCGTTGATGTACCCTTTTCCAGATGAATTAACAGAAAATACGGGGCAAGTGTACGAGCAGAACTCGTGAGGAAAGTTTCCCTTGACCCGAGCCACATACCACTTTTCTAGCAGATCTTTGCTCTTCATAAGGGCCATATAGTGCTTGCAAGCTTGCTTTGTTTTAGCGAACACAAGAAGACCCAGCGTGGACTTGTCTAATCGATGGCAGGGCCACACTTCGTGCTTCCTCTCGTTTCTGACGATCTCAGATAGACTATTATGCTTGTATATCCCACCAGGATGCGTGGGAACACCTCCTGGTTTGTTGACAATAAGAATCTGATCATCTTCGAATATAATTTCGAGATTTTTCTCCCACACAACGGAAGGCTCGTGCATATGTTGAATATTGTAGATGATGTCATGAGGTTGGAGGAGCCGACCCTTGGCCACTTCTCCCTCAAGTCTTTCCAGACAGCTTGACTTCCCGTTATTAGTCGTAATATATATTTGCCCCGTTCTGAGACCTTGTTCTACAACGCTCCGTATTTGGCCAAGCTCTCCGCATAGAACGTGCGAGATAGTAAGATCTTTCCACCGCATTTTGAACGGCGTCTTGTATTCAAAATAGTAGGGAATGACCTTTCGTAAACCATTCTCGATAAGATACATACTGTAGCTGCTTTGAACGAAAGAATATTGTGAGATGAGTAGTTGCAGCTATCGCGATACTATGCATGGCTTGATGTGAAGAGCATGCACAACGAACGAGAAACTGTCAAATAAAATACTTCTCTTATTTAAAGAGGAGCAATTCACAACGCAAGTACATACTAACGTATGGACATGCTGACTTCTCTGTGAATTACTTGTATGGGTGGCTCCATAAAGTTGCATGCCTGCATAGGTTAGAGTTGGCGAATCTTTCGAGCTGAATCTTTGGCTGAAATTTCCCAGTAACTGGTTATAGGATATTGAGGATTCAAGATATAGGGATCGGCGGAATACTTTTTAATCTCTTAGTTTGTGCTTCGTTGGACCAACTCCAGGGTCGTGTCCCGCACACAAAAATTTCCACCTCAATATCGAACCTCTCAGCCATTCAGAACATTATGCTTCGTTTCACAACCCGGTGCTTCACCTCGTCGGCACCCACGCTAGAAGCTGTGGCCAAGAAGATTCTGCCAACTTTGGCTGCGAAGCAGTTTGTGCCCGAGGACGCCACCAAATCCAAGGTCAAATCCTTGAGAAGAAGAGAGTTGAGATTGAAGAGACAGATCATCCGTGATGTCAACAACTTGAAAAAGCACTCGCTTAAGCGTGAAGTGTTCCAGGTCGACCCCGTTTTGGGCGCCAGAAACAATAAGTTTGTCGAAAGAATGCGCAAGGAGGTTGAAGAGCCTACGAACTTGGCGTACGGTTACGAGCGAGAAGAATTTGAAAAGTTGTTGTATGGAGCACAAAAGGCCGCTTTGGACTCGAGCCTCGGCGGTGAAGTCATCAGCGAACAGGTGGTGAACGCCGAGGAGAAGAAGAAAACTGCATTGTTGACGATCTTGAACATGAGAAACACAAGCACGCCCGACAAGAGAAAGAGCGCTGTGGACTTTGCACGTACAGAATTCCAGAGATTTGAGGGCGACACCGGCTCGCCCGAAGTCCAGGCTGCGGTTATGACTGCCAGAATCCACTTTGGCTTCGACCACATGCAGAAGAACCCCAAGGACAAGGCGCACACCCAGAGCGTGCGCCAGTTGGTTCAGCAGAGACAGAGCATCTTGAAGTACTTGAAGAGAGACGACCCCGAGAAGTACTTCTACACCATTGCCAAGTTGGGGTTGACCGACGACGTTGTTATGGCTGAGTTCAGCATGAGCAGACAGTACTTCCAGGACTACAAGGTGTGGGGCGACAAGCAGCTAGTGAAGTTGTCGGACAAGCAGAAGCGGAAGGAGCACAAGTTTGTCGAGTTGCAGAAGAAGGTGGCCGAGTACAACCAGTTGGCGAAGAAGAACCACGAGCGACTCAGCCAGTAATCATGTACATAATAAACTAGACGGCGTAATCACAAGTGCGGTGTACTTTGTTATATGGTGGATCATATAGTGGTGGTCATTATGTTTGGCCCACGGCACAGTTCTTTGAGATGGGCCATTCTCTATCGTCTCTATCACAGTCCTTCCCTTACTATACACGATTTAACCCCCAAGCACCTCCTGCGTGAGTGCGTCCAAGTTGCTGTCAACGTTCTGCCGCTTTAGCTCGTCCATCCCGCTCGACAACGCCTCCACCAGCAGAACAATGTCCTTGGTCAACGTTTCGCTCTCTTCCGCCAACGACCGTAGTTCCTTGTGGAACTGCTGGTTATCTAGCACTAGCTGGTCGTAGATCATGGTGAGTTTCTTGATTGCGTCGACTTTGGACTGCCCAACGCTTGCCGCTATGAGCTCTTGAGGCGTCAACTTGCCCACATCAAGAGGAGCTTCTGTGGAGGACTCTCTTCTACGCTGGGCACTCTGGATGATATCGTCCAACTCGTCTAGCTTGCGCTCGACGTCCCGCTCACGGAATATGAGGTCAAACTGCTTAATACACGTGCTGTGAAAGAACTTCTGGATCTGCGTTCTTGCAGCTTCAAGAGCCTCTGGGCCCCCATCCATGGAAGCAATCACCGGGTAGCATCCATTGAATTGCTGTTCCAGCATCAGCTTCTTGATCGTCTGTTCGAGGGCCTTCTTGATGACCACATTGAGGCGTTTGTAGCGAATTCGTTCGTACTCCATGGTAAACAAAGTAGTGCAGGAACGCGAAGTAGTAGTAACTTTAGATCATGAGAACTGAACAGAGGACGTAGAGTGAAAAGCGCAAAGGAGTTCAACAGTTGAGAAGTTCATGGATATTACTTTGGGTCGTGCTTGGCGTCTCTCGCCTATTGCTAAGGTGTAGTCTCATTGCTCTAACAGATGTTCACAGTTTGCACCCAAATATGAGTGTGCCATGCCAGCAGAGCTCCATAGCTTCACATCATCGATCATATAGCATTCCGAACACTCTCAGTATTCTTTCATAGAATCCATCGGGGCGAAAGAGGACTCTCATCAAGCTTCAAGCGGTAGAAGACTACTCTCTTCAGAATGCACGGAACGCCAGTTTTGCTCATCCAACCCCGTACTACTGCTAATTCTTCTTCTTGCTCCACTCTACTCTACCTCTACCTAACATTCACTCCTCATTTCTCCGTTGTGTCCACATGTTATCTAATAGACCCCGGAGTGCCTGTATACAGCCGCCTCTATATGGCCTTGCGCACTTGACTCCATCATTACTCTACCTATGCTGGACCCAAGATCACTAATCGCGGAAGCTGAGAAGTTGGCGAAACCACAGACCGGCCTCTTCTCATTTTTGGGAGGCTCCTCCTCTTACAGACTTGAAGAGGCCACCGACTTATACGTTCAGGCGGCAAACACATACAGATTGAATAAGGACTTTGCCCTGGCAGGCACGCAGTTCATCAAAGCATCGGAGTTGCAGAAGAAACTTAACAACCAGAATGATGTGGCGAACCACTTGATCGAAGCGTACAAGTGCTTCAAGTCCGTATCGCCCCAGGACGCCATCGACGCCTTGTCGAAAGCAATCCACATTTTCCTAACCCAGAACGGCCAGTTCAGAAGAGCGGCTAACTTTCAGATGGACTTGGCCGAGTTGTACGAGTCCATAGGCAACACCAAGGAAGCTACTGCGAGTTTTGAAAAGGCAGGCGACTACTTTTCCACGGACCATGCGGAGGCTCTTTCGAACAAGGCATACTTGAAGTGTGCCGATTTGAACGCCCTTCTGGGAGAGTACTCTAAGGCTAGAGATTTGTACGACTCTATTATCAAGAACCTGTTGGGCAACAACTTGACCAAATGGAATTTGAAGGAGTACTTTTTGAAGAACCTCCTTTGCACGTTGTGCTTGGGCGACACAGTGGAGGCGCAGAAGAGACTCGAGGTATTTGGAGAAGACGAGCCTTCGTGGCCTTCTACTAGAGAGTACAAGTTGGTGCTGGCCATCTTAGAGGCAATCGAGAATGGCGATGCGCAGGCATTCTCGGACACGGTGTACGAGTTCGACCAATTCAGCAAGCTCGACAAGTTGAAGACGCAGTTGTTGTTGAAGGTGAAGAACTCGGTCGTGGAGAAGGACGACGACGACTTGACGTAGTCCGATGGTATAGTTACAGCGCAATTTATTACTTTTGAACATTTGAACCCCCTCTCTACAGACATTTATCGCAGGCCAACATGAGGTCCTATGGTACAGCGCAATTAATTCTTCGAACCTGTGAATTGCCTTGACTCTTCATTGTCGCTCAGCAAATATTGACGTATCCGATTATGCACTGACAGCGCAATTTAAACTTCTGTCTACACCATTGTAATCGCTCAACCATATATTTTTCTGATAGGCTGCCTACACTTTTCGTGTTTACCTCATAAACGTAAATCAAGCCTACACCGGCTTCCCACCAAGGAACTCACTCCATCTCTTGGCCTCCTCAGGAACCACCACGGTCTCTGGCACAACATCGAACTTGGTCTTGTCAGCAATCTTGGCCTTCAAGCACTCTGCGAACAACAAAGAGGTGTTTGGTTCGTTGAACAATGGAATGCCAAAGTCAATGGCGTTTCTTCTCATGACGTAGTCCTCGTCCAACAAGCTCTCGGCTCTAGCACGAGCCAAGTTGAACACGGCCGAAATCTTGTTGGCCTGGAAGATCTCTCTCAACGCTCTCTTGTCAGTCTTGGGGAAGTCAATCACCTCGACCTTTTCGGGCACAGCCTTGGACAAGTATTCAGCAACTTCGGGAGAAGCAGTGTAGAAGTTGTAACCAAGGCCAGAGACGGTGACGGCAATAGCAGCCAATTTCTCGTTGGTCAAGTCACCTCCGAATAAGATACCGGTACCAGGGAAAGGCACCTTGAAGTTCATGGTCGACTGGATGGAAGTCCAGTACGCCTCAAGCAAGTCGGAACCGAAGCAAGCAATCTCACCGGTGGAAGACATCTCGACACCTAAGAAGGGGTCAGCACCAGCCAAACGAGTGAATGAAAACTGAGGAACCTTAGTAGCAACGCGGTCGTATTTCTGAGACATCAAGTCAACAGGAGCAGGCACATTCTCGTTGAGAAGAGCCTTGGCGGCAACGTCAATGAAGTTGGTGCCCAAAACCTTGGACACGAAGGGGAACGAACGTGAAGCACGGATGTTGCACTCAATGACCTTCAACTCAGCGGTGTCGTCCGGCAAAGTGCCGTTCTGGTCGTTCAAGATCACTTGCATGTTGAAGGGACCGGTGATCTTCCAGGCGTGGGCGACCTTGTCAGCAATGGTCTTGAGTCTGCCCAAGAGAACGGGAGACAAGTTCTGAGGAGGCAACACCAAAGTAGCATCACCGGAGTGGACACCGGCGTTCTCAACGTGCTCGGACACAGCGTGCACCAAAACCTGACCGTTGTGAGCAACACCATCAATGTCAATCTCCTGCGCACCCTCAATGAACTTGGAGATCACAACTGGGTGTTCCTGAGAAACCTTGGAAGCGTTCGACAACTTGGCCTCGAGCTCCAACTCGGAGTTGATCACCGACATGGCAGCACCGGACAAAACGTACGAGGGTCTCACTAACACGGGGTAGCCCACCTCGTTGGCGAAAGTCTCGGCCTCGGCAACTGAAGTCAACTCCTTCCAAGCTGGCTGGTCGACGCCAATGGAGTCCAAAATCTGCGAGAACTTATGTCTGTCTTCAGCCTTGTCAATGTCTTCGGGGTTGGTACCCAAGACATTGCAGCCGGAGTTCTGGAGCGCAAGAGCGATGTTCTGAGGCAACTGACCGCCAACAGAGACCACCACGCCCTGGGCAGTCTCCAACTCGTAGATATCCAAGACACGCTCGAGAGAAAGCTCCTCGAAATACAAACGGTCGACCTCATCGAAATCAGTCGAAACGGTTTCAGGGTTGTAGTTGATCATGATAGTCTTGTGGCCCGACTTGCGCAAGGCTCTGGCAGTGGCAACGGCACACCAGTCAAACTCGACGGAAGAACCAATTCTGTAAACACCGGAACCCAACACCATGGTGCCGTGCTCGTTGAAGTCAACGTCGGACGAAGTGGCATTGTAGGTGGTGTACAAGTAGTTGGTGTTGGCAGGGAACTCGGCAGCCAAGGTGTCGATTTTCTTCACGAATGGAACAATGCCGAAGCCCTTTCTGACCGCACGCACCTCCAACTCAGGAGAACCAACAGAGAGACCAATCTGCTTGTCGGAGAAACCGAGCTTCTTGGCACGCGACATCAAGTCAGAGTTGATGTTGGCCAACGACCCAGCAGCCTCCAACTCGCGGTACATGTTCACGATGTTCATCAACTTGTAGAGGAACCACTTGTCGATCTTGGAGAGCTCGTGGACCTGATCAACGGTGTAGTTCTCGTGGAGCAAAGCTTGGCCAACGGCCAACCATCTTCTGTCGGTTGGGTTGGTCAACACATCGTCCAAATTGTCAAAGTGGTCACCTTGGAAGCCAACGTACGATGGGTCAACTTGACGGATGGCCTTCTGGAAAGACTCCTCGAAGTTACGGCCAATAGCCATGACCTCACCAACCGATTTCATCGCAGAGCCAATGTCTCTCTTCACGTGCTGGAACTTAGAAAGATCCCATCTGGGGATCTTGGTCACCATGTAGTCCAAAGAGGGCTCGAAGTTGGCGGAAGTGGTTTTGGTCACAGGGTTAGGCAACTCGGGCAAGGTGTGGCCCAAGGCAATCTTCGCAGCAGTGTAAGCCAATGGGTATCCAGTAGCCTTGGAAGCCAAGGCCGAAGAACGAGACAAACGGGCATTCACCTCAATAACTCTGTAGTCCAATCCGTCGGGCTGCAAAGCGTACTGAACGTTACACTCACCCACAACACCCAAGTGACGGATGATCTTGATGGCCGCAGAACGCAACATGTGGTACTCTTCGTCTGACAAGGTCTGGGAGGGAGCCACAACAATGGAGTCACCAGTGTGGACACCCAAGGGGTCGAAGTTCTCCATGTTACACACAGTGATACAGTTGCCAACACGGTCTCTAACGACCTCGTATTCGACTTCCTTCCAGCCCTTGAGAGACTTCTCCACAAGAATCTGGGGAGCCAAAGACAACGACTGCGAAGACAAGTCTCTGAGCTCATCGGGGTTGGCCGCAAAGCCGGATCCCAAACCACCCAAAGAGTAGGCAGAACGCACAATGATAGGGTAACCAACGCTCTCGGCAGCAGCCAAGGCGTCGTCAACGGTTTCCACCGCAATGGACTCAGCAATAGGAATGTCAATCTCCTTCAATGCCTGAGCAAAGAGGTCACGGTCTTCGGAGGTCTCCAATGTGGCGATGGGCGTACCCAACACTTTAACGCCGTAGCGGTCGAAGACACCCATCTTGTCCAACTTGACACCGACGTTAAGACCGGTCTGGCCACCAAACGTCAATAAGATACCGTCGGGACGCTCTCTTTCGATGATGTAGGTGATGTATTCTGGGGTAACGGGAAGGTAGTAGATCTCGTCGGCCAAAGCGTGCGAGGTCTGGTTGGTTGCGATGTTGGGGTTGATCAAGATCGACTGCTTGTTTGCTTCCTTCAAGGCTTTGATGGCTTGGGAACCGGAGTAGTCGAACTCACCGGCCTGGCCAATCGACAAGCCTCCTGAGCCGATAACCAAGACTTTGGAAACATCCACCAACTGGGAATGGTCCTGGTTGCCGAATTGCTTCAAGTACTCTCCGCCCTTATAAACGGGCTCGTTGTACAAGAACTTGGTGGAGGATAAGCTTCTGGAGAATTTGGCACCCACGGCCAATCTCTTGGTAAGAAGCCTCACACTACTGAGCAACATAATTGGTGCGAGAAAGTCTGAAAAATTTGGAAGATGTGGTTTCCAAAAGATTATATAGTGGGACGAAAAAATCAATGCAAAATCGCCCAAAACGGCAATGACTCAGCGCTAGCCGCGATTTGAGATCAGTAACGGGTTACCCGCCCCGGAACCTGAGCCACCACGAAAATGGCAAAACTCTCAGAATTTCCGACTTCGAAGGCGTTCAAATTCATGTGGCTTATTCAAACTCATACGGCTTGCTTCCTTTCAGATAGGGTCGTTCCCGTTGTCGACTTCACAACCATTGAAGCCACATCTCTTATGTCATCGATTTGTGCAGGATGCAGAATCATGAAAAATTAAAATTGATTGGAGCGGTGCAGGCCGACTTTGCCAACAGTCTCATGGTCACTAATGTTTGTAAGGGTAGCAGGCGCATATTGCTGAACCCTGCAAACTTCGGCAACCCGAACATCGTATGTCCCAGGAGGTTAGAGACTTCCAAAGATATACCAATGCAGCGAAAGCGTCGACTTCTACGTCCAAGCTAACCTTAGTGAAGTCATAGTCGTGTCAGCTTTTGAAATTCATGCTTCGTCTTGTGATTTTCATTTTTTCCTGCTAAGTATGTCCACCGGTACATTTTGTAAGTTTATGGTTGCACTTGCATATTAGTGCAGACTCTCGCGATGTATGAACTTCGTCACAACGTAACCTTGGTCTGCCTATGCGAGATCAAAGAACATTGAGCTTGTTACTCCCACATGCAAATTCTTCTATCTCGTGCTAGCACACCCGTGCCCAAGCCAAAAGTCCTAGAGGATCAGCTAGCGAGAGAGTCAGATGTTACAGTTTCCACCAACGTCACACTGTACGCGGAATACAAAGGCTTCTTCATCTATGTGCTATCTACAGCTGCGCTCTCTGTGTACATTGCATGGACTCTTCTCCCTGAAAGCATTCTAATTGCAGCGGGAATCACGTACTACCCGGATAAGTACTGGGCAAAGGCCATACCCACATACCTGTTGATGCTCATGCTCTATTGCTACGTCTTCTTTGCCCTTTACAACACAGAAGTCAAAACGCCGAAATTGGACGACTTACGCCTGTTCACTGATGAGCATGCAGTGTACCCAGAGTGCCCTCAAGACTATATATGGAAGGCTCCGAGCGGCGTTTGGGACTTGCCCATTGGACTAGTGAACGAGGTTCTTTACGACTACGACGAAATATACGAAACTTAATATATTCTAATACGACGAAATGTGCGAAAATTGGTATCTTCTAATGCAATAGTACGGCTATACGCCATAAGTGGTGCGGAGAAAGCCCTGGGTGTCGGCGTCTATCAACGACATCACGCTCGACTCCCACTTCTCTCCGAAAAGGCCCTTGTAGCTGGTCAACATCTGGTAGAACAACTCGCGGAGCTGTTCCGAGGGCTCAAAGTAGTTGCCTATGCAGCTGACAAACACCGCCAAGTTCTTCCGCCCTTGCTGGTTCGACAAGCCACCCAAACCCTCGTCGGGGTTCGCCTGGATGGTATGTAGCATGCCCAAGAACGCTGACTCCTTCTCTTCGTTTTCGATCACGTACATCATCTGCGCGCACCACGAGTAAATGAACTCGGGTAATCTTGGTGCGATTATGGGCAGCCCGCCAGCGAGGCCGAGACGGCCCAAGCAAATCGCAGCGTTCTCCAACACAGTCTGCTGTGTATCTGCCGCATTGACAAGTGGAATCAACAAGTTGACGATGTTGGAAATGTACGGTTGGAGCGATCCAGGCGACGCCTTCAAGGCAATCTCACCAAGAGCCCAGATGGCATTGTTAGTCACTGGGTATGAAGTGTATGAGCAGTTGTTGATCTCATTACCAATGCTCAATGCAACTGCGTCCAAGCATGGCTGGATAGTGGCGGCGCACGTAAAAATGGCCAAATCGCCAAGTAAGGCGTAAGCCAGCTGGCGGACGTCCTCGTCATGGTCCTCAAAACAAGCCAATACCAAATCCATCAAGTTTGCGCCATGCTGTTTCATCAAATCCACCGAATGCTCCTGGAATCCTTGCACCAAGCCGTCAATTAAATCAAGCGATGTGACGATAAAATCTTTCTCGGGCGCTTCAATCTCGGGGTGAGTGTGCACTTCCTGGTTCAACTGTATGGCATGAGCCAAGATTTTGACAGCACGCTCATATACGGGGACCGCATATGGCGCAAAAGCCTCACCCATGGTGGCTGCCACCACAGACATACACTCCAACAATGGCCACAAGTCAGTATCAGTGTCATCCAACTGTTGCCAATTTTGCAATAAGGGAGGAAGTAATGTGTTGGCATGCTCTGGCGTCTGGCAGAACACGTCTGACCCGATCTTGTCAACGAAGGTCGACACACAGTCGTACAACATTATCAAGTTCTTACGTTGATATGCGGCAAAACACTTAGCAAAGTGCTCCAACAAGGGCCCGACATAGTACAGAATCAAGGACACATCCGTAGCCTCAATAAACTGCGAAAGGGCCGAGCATGCTGCCTCCTGAACAATCTTCTTCTGGTCCAAAGCCAAACCGACCACAGCTTCGAATGTGGGCTGGAAGTAGGACGCGTACTGGCCGCCTTCGTGCGCCTCCTCGGCAACCCATGTAGCATACCTCGAAACGGTCCAGCACGAGATCTGGCGCACACGGGTTTCTGGGTCCTTCATGCGGTCTACCAAGAAAGGCACCAAAGATGGCAACTTGTCTCTTGCCAACTCGATGCAACTTGTGGAGATGGCTCCGAAGGCCAAAATAGCGGCTTCGCGCGTGGGCCATTCAGGCGAGACGATCTTCTCTTGAAGAATGGGCAACGCAACAGCAATGACATCTCCAGGATAGGCGAGCGACAACGCATCGAGGGTTGCCGCAGCACAGCGGCGCAAATTCCATTGCTCGAGTTCGTCTTCATCGTCGTCGGAGTCACCATCAGACTCTGAGCCGTTGCTGGTCTTCTTGCTGACAGTGTGCTCCTTCAGTTTTGCCATGTTGGGACGCACATCCTCAGCACGGTCAGCTACACTTGCAGCATCGCGCTCGTCGAGAATTTCCATCAACACAAGCAGCTCGTCCGAGTAGATCATCTTGCTCAAAAGAGCTGGAAGCACCACGGGCAACCGATCGCGGAAGGCGGCCTTGTTGCTCTTGTCTGTCAGCTCAGCCAACGCCAACAAGAACTCACAGGCTTCCATCGCAACCTCGTCGTCTGTGTCTTCCATCAGATGCACGCAGTACTTGACAACTCCGTCCATGTGTGGCACCAATTTGTCGGGCCGTGCTTCGTTTATAAGCAAGAAAGCGGTACAAACGTTCTTGCGAACAACTGCACTGTCGTCATGAGCCAAAGCGAACAATGTTTCGAGGTAGCGGTCCATCAAAACCAACACCAGTTGCAGCTTCAAGGGAATCAACTGATTGAGACACTCGAGAGCCGAGGCACGAAGCTTACCAGAAGTATCTTTTGCAATTGCAATCGCGAGCACACACTCTGCAACATGGGCAATAGGGCGCTCTCCATTGTACTCTTGATCCAACAAAGAACCAGAGTCCTCGCAGATCTTGGCCAAAGTGGAGACAGCAGCCTCGCGGGACGAGGGTGCAGCCTCAGCAGCCCCAGCAAGCTGAAGAAGCTGAGGAATGACGTGTGGCCAATCCAGAACACCTTGAGCGCCAAAAAGAGAGGTGATGACATTGCCAGTGATGTTCCGCACGACGGTGTCTTCGAGCAACAAACCAGACAACACTGTCTCCATGATGTAGGGACGAGCAAGGTGTGGGTTTTTTAGCACGGAGTTCTTCAAGTTGATGCCGGCGGCTGCACGCACGTCAGAGGTGGCAGACGAGTCTTTGATCAAGAGCTCACAAAGATAGTTCTCGAACTCGGGCTGGAGCCTCGCCAGCGCAAGTGCGTCATTGGCTTGCGTACGCTCAGCATGTGCCGACGACAACGTGGCCTTAAAGATCTTGCGAAGCTGCGCGAGCTCGGTGTCGTCGACAGTCCACATGAAGAAGAGGTTATGGAAGAGATGAGGTGTGTGCAGGTCGGCTAGATTTTTTGTAGTGCGCAAAAGTTGATGATGCATGTCTCATTGTGAGAATGATCCCGACAATTGGTCGAGGTACCCATATGAAGTGAGATCTGTATGCTATAGGTGGACCTGGGACGAGTTCACAGAACCCAGGTTGATGCTAGGCTGAAAGGATGATCGTGATCTGAGCAGATCACAACATCTGCTCAAGCTCTGCAAGCTTTTCGGTTAGCTCGTCCAACTTGCCGAGAATGGGCAAGAACATGTCTTGCACCGGCTTGACCCTCCGCTTGTCTGTAGTGGATGGGTTCGAGGTGAGCGAGTTCATGCTGGTGAGCGGAGTTATGGCCTCCTTGTCCAGCTCGTCGCTGTAGCTATACCTTTCCTTGTAGAACTCGCCGATCGACGTGTTGTCGTCATCCAGTTCGGGTGAGCCGTGGTCATCCTGGTTCCTCTTTGAGCCCTTGCTGGAGTTTGCATGGGCGTCTTCCTGCTCCAATGTCGTGTCCAGCACCTGCAGCGGCTTTTCTTTTTCCTCCTCGCTGTCTTCGTCGTCCTCGTCGTCGCCACCGAAATGAGCATCGATGTCGTAGGGACTCTCGGGCTCGTCGTCTAAGGGCCCACCGAAGCCGGAATCTTGGCTCTTGTCGCTGCTCAGTGCCTGGATGTCCAGCGTCACGCGCGTGAGACGGTCGATAACTAACGAGCGCCGGAGACCCGATGTTTCGTCGTCCGCTGCTTCTTTGCGGTGTGCTGGCGGTGTGTCTGGTGAAAAAGAGCCGATGGAGGCGTTGTCAAAAGCTGCGCGCGGTTGGTGGAACTCGAAAGGCTCGATTTCGTCGTTTCGGAGCTTGCTGGCGTCGTACTTGGGTCTGGGCGTGGTGTCGCGGCGCCCCTTCGTCACCTGGAGAGGTGTCTCGGCGGGGAAGACATCGCTGAGCACCTCGGACTGGCGCTCCCAGTCCTCGTCCCATTCGCCCTTGACGTCGTCGTGCGTGAGGTTGTAGTAGTGGTCGGTGAAGTCCATGTCCGAGTAGTCGTCGTCGTCCAAGCGGATGTCGCCCAAGTTTTCGAACGTCACCAGCTTGTTGCTCTGGCGGTACCCGCGCGATTTCTTCAAGATCGACCCCGAGCGGCCGAGCACGGGCGTCTCGGGCGCACGGAAACTCTCCACCGACTGCTGCGGCTCCGGCTCGGCCGGCTGCGACGGCTCCGACCCGAGCGGGAGCGTCTCGCGGGACGTGCGCTCGAGATTCTCGTTTTTGAAGCAGTTGAGCCGCGCAAGCCGCTCGCCGTACGTCTCGAGGCACTCGGCGGGCACGAAGCCGATCTTGCCGTCCTCTTCGTCCGCGACCAACTCCTCCTGCGAGCCTCTGCGCTGCCAGAGCGTGTGGCGCTCCTGCGTGCTCAACTTGCGGATGAGCCACCAGTAATTGTCCAGGTCGTTGATGAGGTAGACGGGCTCGTCGCGCAGCAACGTGCAGTGCAGCGGGTCGGGGCCCAGGAAGTCGTAGAGCCCGTAGAGCTTGTCCGGGTCCATCTCGCGCGGCGGCAGCCGCGGCGGCAGCGGAGGTAGGAGCATGTCGTCGTCGTGGTCCTCCTCGAAGTCGTCGCTGTCGAACTCGCCGTCGTAGTAGTCGTCGTAGTCCGCGCCGTCGTAGCGCGCGGCGTCGTCGTGGCGGCGCGCCTCTTCACGCGCTCCCTCGTCGTCTTGCTCCGGCTCCTGTTGCGGCGACTTGTGTTGTGTGTTGTGCGGGTTGTGCTGTGCCTTGTGCGGCTCGTCGTCGCGCCGCGGCGAGTACTCGCGCGCAAACGTCGTGGTGAGGTTCAGCTGGCGGTCCAAGTAGACCGAGTCGGCGTCGAACTCGGAGTCGTTGTTGCGGATGTACTGTAGCACGCTCAGCTGGATGTTCTGGCGAGCGAGCCCGGCAAACGCCGCGTTCTGGACCACGGACCCGTGCGACTGCGCGGTGTGCGTCAGCGACGTGGACAGCCCGAACGAGAGCTTGCGCTCGAGGTCGTGGAGAAGCTTGTTGGTGCTTTCTAGCGTGTCGCCCTCTGTCATCAAACTATAGGTGGAACGTTGAGTAGGTGGAATGTTGAATAGGTGGAATGTTGACTAGGTGGTACCGATGAGTAGGTGGTGCCTTTGTAGGTGGAACGTTGGGTAGGTGGAAGAACTGGTGCCTCGAAATCGGAAGGTGGAGGTGGGGACACTGGTCCGTTGATCTGTTGATGCTCCTAGCTTTTGGTGGTGGCGCGGGCAGATAGCCGTTTTGTGTGTGCAGCGAGGTCTGGCCACGTGGAGTACGGATGCAGTGATGCAGTAGGCGGGCAGAACAGGCCCTGGATGCTAATGCTAGTGAAGGTGTTTTCACCTGGGAATGTATAGAGGGATTCGCGGTAAGATTATTTTCTGCAGATGTTTGCACGATCTGCGCACGCGCAGCCGCTACGATCCCGCCGCGTGTTTCACGTCATCGTTATTCGCGGATTTGTGCTGGGGTCTTTAAGAATGGCGTAGAAAAGGCGTAGAAAAAGGGTAGTTGGTTTTGGGAAGGGGCCGAGCCCGATCCTACAGGTGGTAGTGACCTATGCTATTGTCCGACTGTCATTGCTCGTACCGAGCTTCACATTCTCTCCACCTCTCCACTCTCCACCTCTCCACCTCTCCACCTCTCCACCTCACCTCTCCACCTCTCCATCACCTTTCAATCACACTCACTTCTCTTTTAGTTCTCTTCACTCTCCTTCGTCCTTGTTTCTTCTTGCTCTCCTTTGCTCTCTTATTTCACTGCGCTCACCGTATTTCATTGCTCTCTTTCGTTTTCAATAGTCACTTCTCCCGCTGCTCACTGTATCTGAGGGCATGGGCGTTCACATAACGGCAGCCTCAGCGGCCCGCTCCTCCTCCATGGTATGGGCCTGCGCGTGGCGGGCCGCAAAGATCTTCACCTTCTTGCGGATGCGCTTCAACTGCCACTTGATGGGCACGAACGGCAACACCCCCGTGCGCTCCTCGTAGAGCCGCACGCGGAGCCACACGCTCACGAGCAACCAGTAGCCGATGTACGAGAGCACGCTCCCGTACGTGGCGGTGTTGGTCCACCCCACTATGGCGTTGGCCACCATCCACCACCCGTCGGTCAACCCGTTGCAGCAGTTCACGTGCCAGATGGCGTTGGCCACGTCGTACGACCCGGGCCCGGACCCGGTCTCGCTCACGTCCAACCCGCCGCACCGCCGCACGTACTTCTCCAACTCCAAGAACCACACACCGCGGCTCAAGAGCCCGGCGCTCACCACGTAGAGGAAGCACGTCGAGCAAATCAAAAAGTACTGGAGCGACATCTTGTTGCCGCCCTTGTAGAGCGTGAGCCCGATGGCCGAGCCCAACAAGACACCGGCCAACACGGCAAGCGGAAGCGACGTGAGCGGCTGCGACATGCCGATGCCCCCAATGAACACCACGGCCTCCAAGCCCTCGCGCAACGTGGTGATGAACGGCAAGATGGCCAAGAAGTACCGCTTGGAAAACTTCTCCTTGGTGGGCTTGGCGGCACCGTCCGCGCTGTGTTCGCTCTCGCTGACGCTGAACTCGTCGTGGTCCGTCTTGTACGCGTCGCCAAGCTTGATCCACCACTTGATCTTCATCACCTTGTTGATGCGCAAGAGGCCAATGCCCATGATGGTGATGATCACGCTCGATAGAAGCGAGAACACTCCCTCCCAGAGTCTCTCGGTGTAGGACCAGAGGTCGGTCTCGATGAAGTAGAAGCAGCCGATGAACACTAGGCCAATGACAAAGCAGATGAGGAGGCCACAGATGGCGCCCATCCACACCTGGAGACGGAGCCCGTTGTTGACTTTCCGCACCCGCTGAGCATGCTCACTGTTGCCTTGGGGTTCCTTCTTGTTGATGAACGAAAGCAACACCGAGATGATGATGGCGGTCTCCAACGTCTCTCGGAGAATGATGAAGAAGATCTGGATCGAGAAGTATCGAGCGATATCCAACATGGTGCTGCTATCGAAGTATGTGATGCTCAGGTGTAGTATGCAATCCGGCGATGCTCGTACCTGAATATCGACAAATTAGAAGTAAGCTAAATGTCACTTTGATCTTGGAATTATTTTTTTTCAACTTGCTCTCCCTGTTTCAGCCCGAATTGAATCTTGTTAATTGCTCAGCTGTGTTTTGCAGTCAGTACTTAGGCTCGGCTGCTTAGGCTGCGCTGCTGTACGCGCTGCTTGGTCTACTCGGCTGGGCTACGTCTGATCTTATCCGAGGAATCTATTATCCTTGCTTCCTAACCCTTACCAGTCTTTTCCTATGTTATTCTCTTGTATGCGGCGCTGAGTTTCTCGTACTTCGCCACGAGTAGTTTCACCACTGAATCCAACGAGCCAGACTCCACAGCCTCATACAACGAGCCGAACGCGCCTCTTTTAAGCTTTGTTTCCAACTTGTGTACTCCGTGGGGAACCTCATACATGAAATGATGGTACATTCCATCCCCGGCGTTGTCGTCATCTTTGGTGTTGAGGTTCTTCTCGAGCCGCAACAACTTGTAGTTCAGCACCTTGAACTTCGCATAAATGTGCACCTTTCTCAACATCTTGTACCACGGGAAGTCGGTCGTCCACAAATCTTCCACGTCCTGATTGTACTGGTCAAACACGCGTGATTGGTCAACCAACATTTGCGTCAACACATCCATTTGCTCCACAACCTCACTGAAGTTGGCAGACACAGGCGGCGTGCCCCCTTCGATTCTCGTGCGCTCTTTCAAGTCGGCGAAAAGTGAGCTTTTCTCAAGAAGCTGACGGTCCACCACCTCTTGCGCCCAAGTTTCAAAACGGGCCCTGTTGTCATTCTTCACGTCGTCAAAAAATTCTTGCACGCGAGCAAAGTAAGTTGCCGTGCGAGTGTCCACCACCTCGTGCTCCTCGAGGGATAGCACAAGAAGTCCGAGAAAGCGCACAAGCAGCCCATGGAGCTCGTACGTCTTGTCCACCTCCGTCTCGACCCACTTCTTTGAGTACATGGCCGATTCTGGGACGTAAATCGAGTCGTTGTGATTAGGACTCTGCCCAAACTTCACATTAATGGTGGGGGCGTCCATGGCGAGCTGGAAGGTGCCCACGTCTTTGCCTGCAAATACGTTGCCAAGTTTGTTGTTGATGTAGACCCCATCCTGATTGTACCAGTAGTGGTACAACGAAGTCTCGTCCCCGTCGTCGTAATCGTCATCTTCGTCAACCACACGTACGCGCGCATTTCCATCCAAGAGATTCAGTGTCTCAAACAGGTTCATCGCAAAGAGATTTTCATTGACGCTCTCCTCCTGGTTCTTGAGGAGCCGCTTGAAGTACGGCGAGCTCTTGGGGAAGGGAACGAAACGCGCAGTTTGCTTCAAAACATGATTGAACAACGGGTTGGAGTCCACTGAAAGATGGCTCCCAGTAATCACATCCTCATCCAAGTTGATGTAGGCCAACACCGGAAGGTTCTTCTTGAACACATCAGAATCGTCCACATTGGCAAGCGAGCCAAGAGCCCCACTGCGAGAAGCGTCCCACGAAACGAAGCGTATAGTGCGCAAAGGCACCCATCCCAAGCGCTTCAAATTTCTGAACCTCCTCATAACTTCCAACATGATTGTGTGACCACTCAAGGGGTTGGAAGAAGTGAGAGAATCACGCGAGGCACCGACAATGATCTCACCGTCGTTAAGCACGCCTTTTATCGTGGACACAATGTTCGTCGCGTTCAACGGATTCGGTGAGAACGTGGTGGTCAACAGCAAATTCAAAGAGTGGTCCAGGCACACCGGAGAGTGTTTCCAAGCCAGGAAAGGACCCGATGGCGGACCAGTAGCATCCAAGATCGGCTGAACTGCCTTGTAGCTGATCGGGAGGCGGAACTCTGCGTCGGGCACCTGGACCGGCTTGAAATTGCGAGAAATGGCAGTCTCAACCTCGGCATCACTGAACACCACAACGGCAGCACAGCCTTGCAGCCCGGCTAGCGCAATCTTGTCTGCCAACGAGTATTCGCAGGTCAACGGGTGGCCAAAAATGACAATCTTGTCCTTCACCGAGATGTTGTTTTCCAGCAACAAGTGAAAGTCCGCCGGCGAGCCCGAGTTGGCAAAAACGAAACCGCGCAGAACAGAGCCATTTCGTCCAAACGTAAAGTACGCTGGCGTCGCAGTGGACGGCTCGTCCAAGCTCGCGGTATAGAGCTTTCGTGCGCTTTTCGTGTCGTACAACTGCAAGCTCAGCGTCACCGGAGAGTGCAAGTTCGCCATGATGGGGTACGTGTGCACACGAGTCTTGAAGCCTAGGCTCCGCATCTGGGTCTCCACGAAAGTTGCAATGTCCGGAGCGTCGCTGGCCGCCAACGAAGCGTGGTTCTTCGCGTTGATGTCGGAGAAGTTGCCGAGCCAGAAGTTGATGTGCTCCTCAATGGTGAAGCCGTCCGCATCGGGCCGGTCCATCTTCAGCTGGACCAAAAAGATGCGCTTGACGTCTGTCTTGGTCAAGTGCAAGTTGTGCCAGCGGCGGAAGTCTCTGTTGGGCGAGGTGCGGGGCAAGAACGAGAGCTGGAGCGTGATGATGGCGGCGAGCCCCACCAAACAGAACCACCAAAAACGCCGTTTGAGGAACTGCTTCACCACTCGCAGCTCGATGGAGTACCGCGATTGCGTCTCAACATTGTTGGTCGAGGTAGTGGAAACCGTCCGCTGTAGAAGCGGAGCGACTTCGGAAGGTCTCGACACGGCCGGTTCCAGCATTATCTCTGAAAACGGTTGGAAGCGGAAGGAGAAAGGACAGGCTGGGATAGTAGGTGAGATTAGCTGACCCTACTGTCCTGCAGAGGGCCCCGGAACGCAACGGTGCTGGCATCTCTGGCATTCTCGGCTCATAAACTTCTATTATTATCTGGCTTCTCAAGCCCCGGCCAGGGATCACGAGACTCCGCTGCACGAGCTGGACTGTTATACGACTGGTGTGCTGAAGGCAGAAATATATCGTGGTGGTCGTGGTGCACGTGCCCTGAAGTATACTGCGCCTACAGTAGCCAGAAGAGTCAAGAGCACCAGAGAGGACCAAGACCACCAAGACCAAGAGCACCTACTAATAGTCGATGGCAAAGCTTAAGTAGATGACGTCAAGCTGAGTCGATGATGGCAGATTTGAGCCGGTCTTCTTCACTTTCAACATTTCACTTGGTTAGAAGCGAGTTACCAGAGATGGTGTATGGCAGAGCACAATCAAAAGTAGGGGTACGTCCATTGGCTCGCTAAGTCATGGGCCTGCACGGCACGCTTCCTCCTTCCCATCGCTACTATCGGGATCCGAGGTGAGGCACGGTTTATTTTTTCCTGCTGCTCATCTCTGCTTATCGCTCTTAGCGTATCAGAATTACGGCTTTACGGCAGGCAAGAGCGAGCATGTGCAAATTTGTGTGCAACAGACCAACAGGCCCCAAGTGAGCGTAGCAGCCTCTCGTAACCAAAACGGACACTAAAGATAGATTAGGCCTCAATGCCCTCTCTTCCGGAATTGTGGCTCTGGCAGCGCCCTGAAGTATACTTATCACTGGGCTAGGTGCAGGTTATCCTTCTGTGCATACGCGGCTATAGTTGGACGAACCAATACGACTGAAGTGGCAGACCCCGAGATACATAAGCCGCCGTTCCGGACCAATTACCGTGCATCGCTGCGCTCTTAGTCAAGTTTCCTTTTTCGGTCGAGCCAGTTCCATTCCGTTGGCAAGCCCTCCTTCTTCGCCATGGCCTCTCCTCCAAAGTTTTCTCGATTCTCCAAAGTCGAGAACAGTCCCAAGGACCCGTTCGAGTTTGGCGGCAGGTCGTATGTGTCCATGACCCACCGCCCGTCCATGTCGTATAACTCGCCTGTCGTTTTGTCCGGCGTTTACGTCCACCAGGAAACCGCAAACTTGGCCACCATCGGCGTGGTGGGCGACGACCAGCATTCCGAGCAGGATTCAGACGAATACGTGCTGAGCTACCCTCCGATCCCCATCGACGGGCGTGACAGTAGTTCCAGCGTAGTTGTTGACTTCAACGAGCCCAATTTTGCCGACTCCACCAGTGTGACTCCCTTGGTGGACAAGTCCAAGAAGTTCTATGCGGACGAGAGCCACCCAAGCGCGCCTGCAAACGACTTGGAGTCCGGCTTTGGCGCTGTAGAGCAGATCGCCCCGAAGTCGGGCGAGCGGAGTCGCTCTGAAACCGCAGGCAACTTTGCTGTGCGCTGCGTTTCCTACCTACCTGCGGTGTTTTTGGGTACGTTGTTGAACGTGTTGGACGCCTTGTCCTACGGTATGATCATGTTCCCAATCAGCGAGGCAATTTTCTCGCAGATGGCTCCGGCCGGTTTGTCCATGTTCTACATCTCCACCGTCATCTCCCAGTTGGTGTACTCGTGCGGTGGCTCTGCGTTCAAGTCTGGCATTGGCTCGGAAATGATCGAGGTGACGCCATTTTTCCATTCCATGGCGCTCAACATTGCAGGCAAAATGGCCGACCAGCCGCAGGAGGCCATCATCGCAACAGTTATCGTCACCTACGCCATCTCCTCGGTTGTGACGGGTGTTGTCTTCTTCCTTCTTGGTAAGCTCAAATTGGGTGCCCTTGTGGGTTTTTTCCCGAGACATATTTTGGTGGGATGCATCGGTGGTGTCGGCTACTTTTTGGTGGTGACGGGTGTCGAAGTCTCCTCGCGCCTCGAAGGTGGCCTCAGGTACAACTGGGAAACCCTCACGTTCTTGTTCGGCAGCTACGAAACATTGCTTCAGTGGACGGTTCCACTTTTGCTCACCGTGATCTTAATCCTTTTGCATCACAAGATCCACAACTCGTTGTTGGTGCCCATGTATTTCATTGCTGTTTTTGTCTCTTTCCATGTCATCGTGGCTGCTGTTTCGGGCTTTAATCTCGAGAAGGCTAGAAACTCGGGCTGGGTGTTTCCCGCCGTCGAGAACAAAGAGCCATGGTACGCCCACTACAAATACTTCAAGTTTGGCATGGTCGACTTCCTTGCCATCGCAGAAGAGTTTCCGTCCATGTTGGCGCTTACCTTCTTCGGTATCTTGCATGTTCCTATCAATGTGCCTGCGTTGGCTGTCACAGTCGGTATGGACAATTTCGATGTGGACCGCGAGTTGGTGGCCCACGGCTACTCCAATGCCATTTCTGGATTGGTCGGGTCCATTCAAAACTACTTGGTGTACACAAACTCCGTGTTGTTCATCCGCGCCGGTGCAAACGACAGATTGGCCGGTATCTTGTTGGCTATTGCCACTGCTGGAGTCATGGTTGCTGGCCCCGTGGTGATTGGCTACATTCCCGTGTGCGTGGTGGGATCGCTTATCTACTTGTTGGGCTACGAATTGCTCAAGGAGGCTATCTATGACACCTGGGGTAAGTTAAGACGCATCGAGTACTCGACTATTATTATTATCGTGGTTGTGATGGGAGCATGGGACTTCGTGTACGGTGTTTTGGCCGGAATCTTGCTTGCTTGTCTTTCTTTCGTTGTCGAAGCCGCCAGAAGACCCGTTGTCCTGGGATCTTACACGGGATTGGTGGCCCGCTCGACGGTGTTGAGACACCCCAAGCAGCAAGAATTCTTGAAGGACGTGGGAAATCAAATTTGTGTCATTAAGCTTCAAGGCACGGTGTTCTTCGGGTCCATTGGAGGCGTGGAGGAGGCCATTCGTGACCGCTTCGAGAAGACCAAGTTTCACCAAGACCCCATCAAGTTCCTTATCATTGACATGAAGGGTGTGTTCTCCATCGACTTCTCCGCTGCTGAGGGGTTCCGCAGAATCTTGAACTTGACGAACGAGTTCGGCACGCAGCTCATCATATCCTCCGTTGTTGACGACGACGAGATCGTCATCGCCTTGCGCGATGCTGGCTTGTGGGACACGCCGTGTGACCTAGAAATCCAGTTGTTCAACACGTTGAACTCTGCCCTCGAATGGTGCGAGAACTCGTTCTTGAAAACATACAAGAAGTTGCAGAACCACCCCGGAGTGAGCTCCAAGCAGATCAAAAACCGCGGCTCGCCGTCCCCAAGAGGCTCGTCCTCGCCGAGCGTGGTGAAGGCTCTCATGCTGCAGAGCATAGATGCTGTTTACGGCACCCCACGTACTACGCAAGTGTACGAGGCTGCTCACAAGTCTGTGCGGGACGAGCAGAGGATGCAGAACAAGTTCTACTCCAACGTGGACTCGTCATTCAAGAAGCAGCCGTTGCCCCTCATCATGATCACATTCAGCGGGTTGTCAGACAAGGACGAGGCGTTCTGGGCCAAGTTGGCGCCGTACTTCATCAAGGAGAAAATTCCACAGGACATGACGTTCTACGACACCAGCATACATAGTCCTTCTTTCTTCCTTGTGGAGTCGGGGCTCGTGCGGTCGGTCTGCCGCTTTGAGAGCGACGACAGAGAGTTGGAGTCGTCCATCTTGCCCAACACCGCATTTGGAGACTTGCTCGAGCTTTCGCAGTACCGCAGTGTGAGCTACGCCACAGCGAGCACAACCGTTGCGTGGAGGTTGACGCAGGCCAAGGTGAAGGAGTTGTTGAAGAGCTCGGACAGCCAGCAGGTGTACAACGAGTTGTTGCATGTGCAAACCAAGCTTTTCAAGGAGCGGTTTGACACGTTGACGGCGAACCTCGTGCTCTCCGCCTAACGCCAAAATTAGCTAATCAAGGCGAGCTGTACATAACGTAGCTGAAGTAAACGTTATATGCGTTTTGCGCTGGTCTCTTTGTATATTAATTGAAGAAGCTGCGATGGCTGGTGTATTATGGAAGAAGCTATTATTAGAGAACAAATAACGAAAGGATGGCCGCTCAAAGGCTCACGGCTGAAAGACCACTACGACAGACATAAAGCAGAAGCATGGCATAAGCAGGTAATTCAAGTGTAAGTCGAGCATCGACGCCCCTCAGCGTGCAACAGAATATCAACCTACAAAGAGGCTACAATTGTTCTATGAAACTTGTATTTGACGCTGTGGCTACGAGGGAGGGAACTCCACGGTGGCCGACAAGCATGTGATCAACTCGTCGTTCACGGTGTACGCTCTGGCGTTGACAATGTACTTGCCCGGAGGCACCTCGTTGGGAATCTCCACCAGCTTGGAGATGAGCTGCTGGCCCTTGTTGATGGGGCACTCCATGTCCACATTCTGCACCTCCTCACACAAGTCAAACGTCTGGTGGATCAAGCGGATGAAGCCGTAGCGCACGTCCACGTCCACGTAGGCGCCCTCCACAATGTCCTCCTTCAAGAAACCAGAGGCAACGAACGTCAAGTTCTGGCCCCTCGTGGGCGTGTCGGGGTCAATCACCACCTTCTGCAAGGTCAACACCTGCTTGGTCAAGGCGTCACACTGGATGATGGGCGAGTTGCCGGGCACAGGCTTTTCGTCCGGATTGGGGAACGAGGAGCTCGTGTCTTCGGGCGAGGCAAGCTGACTCAAAGTGTTGCCATAGAAGTTGAGAAGCGAGTGGAGCAACGAAAATGCATTGACCGATGCAAGCAAAAACACGATTGCAAAGCGGGAGGGAGCTACCATGTCAAGGAGTGAGAGCGATAGCGATAGCGATAACTGTGGAGGAGAATGGTATTTATATGAAGGTCGCGGGTGACTGCAATACGCCTGCAGGGGAACAGCGAGCAACAGACGCCGGTGCAGGTCTATTGCTCGTTGGGCTTCCTAATGGAGCAGTGTTCCTGTCAATCGAGATTCACTTCGTCTTGATCAGTCAAGGCTTAGCCAAGTTCCCCTCTTAGCCAAAGACACGTTCAATAGTTTGTTGACGATGGAGTCAGAAGTAGAAAGGTAGGGTGAGGCATTTTCAAGAGAACACCGTAGATAAAGGACAGGCACAAGCACACCATAGATAGAGGAACAGGCACTGCTAGATAAGGCCAGAGAATTTGAAAGGCGTTGGTTCGAACTCGAAGTGTGTTCGAGAAGTGAATGGGTCGAGGACCGTGAGCATTTGTGCGGTAGTGTGGAGAGTGTGGAGGTGTGGGTGGAGGTGTGGAGTGCGTAGATGTGGACCTCAGTGCATGTAGATGTGTATCTCATGTGGACTAGCACTATATAAAGCAGCTGTTCTCCACCTCTCGACTCGCTGCAATTTTCTACTTGTTCCTCTTCTCAGATTGCCTTCTACGCCTGCTCTTCGCCTCGGTGCTCTTGCCTACTTGCTCTCCTCATGGACTTAACTCTTACTGCTGACCCTGGGCTAGCCCAGGTTTGGCTCATGGCTACGCTCAATAGATCCGGCCAGCGCCGTGTCGTCCGCAAAAACGTCTCTACCATCTCGATCCCCAGAGTGTGCTCTTTGATCGCCGCACCCGGCCAGACGCTCCCCTTGCGCTTAAGCTCCAACTTGCTCTACGGTTTGTCGCTCATCTACAAGCAAAAGGTGGGTTACATGGCAGCAGACATGTCCAGTATATTCTCTAGGTTGTCTGCTCCGGAGTTTGGCTCGAGTGGCGCAGCGCTACAATTGGCTGCAAATCCGCCTCCTGCCCGCACAGTGTATTTGGTCGACGACGCCAAGTTTGACATGGAGAAGGATTTTGCCGACTGGCACGAGACAAACGACGAGGTGGCATGGAGGAAGCTTCTCATCAAGCAGCACGACAACTTTCTAAACAACGTAGCTAGTGAAAACACCTTGCCTTTCGCAGAAGCCGTCGACGCTCACGACGCCCTGTTCCAGAACTTCATGGACAGGACTATGCAGAGTCTTCACTATCCGCTGGATGACAGGCTTGAGGTTGACTTTGAGTTCGACAAGAACGGCGACATCGTGAGCTTGCAGCACTTGGTCGACGATGCACCTCCTGCGTTGGATGGCATCGACTTGGGGGAAACCTTCTACGCGGCCACCTCGACCACCGTGGAAGATCTCTCGAAATCTGGCAATTCCATCACTAACGATCCACACTTTGAAGCCACGTTGGTGCAGAAAAAGGCCGTTGTTGTGGGCCATAAACGCAGAAAGGTTAGGCTACACATTGATGCAGTAACCACTCTTGACCAAACACAAGTCCAAACGGACGAAACGCAAGCTCCTCCGCTGCTGCCCCAAGAGAAAGGTCTCTCAGTCACCAGACTCTTTGTGGAGATATGCAGAAAGCAGCCGCCCATGTTGAATCTTATCTACCGCGACATGTTCAGGGCCGCACTCATCGATGTTCCCAGCTCGAACTTCCCGCTCGCCCGCAGAAGGGGCAGTGCTATCCTCGACAATTGGGCGGAAGTTGAGCAGGGAAGAGACTTCCAAAGTAGGCGCACCAGTCTGAGTGTAGGAGACAGACTACCCTGGGAGCTTGACATGGCCAATTTTCCAATGGATGCCGGTGATGTGGACTTTCGATTGCAGTCCTTATCGCCCATGGTTGATGTCCTCTTCGAGGAGGAAGAGTCGGACACACATATCGATGTCTTGAGGCGACTCACTCAGTTCAAGGAATTTTTGGCGTCTCGTGCGCTCTTGATATCTGAACAATCGCCTGCAAAAGTTCGTGAATGGAGCACCGGCAACGAGCCGCATAGCGCGTACACGTTTGGAGCATTGATACCCAGCACTGACTCAGACGAGGCTCCTGTCGTCAGAAGTCTCGCTGCGCAGTCATTTGCTTCCATGCTTGAACTTTCTACCCGTGGTTATCTTGAAATTTCCACCGATGTAGTTGGTGAATTGGCCAGTCCTGACCATGTCTACGTTCTCATGGAAAGCTCAGCTACAAATAGGCGACAAATTCAACGCAGCTATTAATTCAATAATACAGAAGGAGAAAGGAGCGTCGTTTTAGCACCATGGTTTCAAGGAAAACAATAGTCAGCATCAATTAGATCGCAGCGGGGAAGACTAGCTTCAAAAGATTATCCCGGCAAGGTTTAAGCGATACCGTTGGTGTCGTCGTGCTTTGCAAACTCCTCCTCGGCCTCGTACAACTCGCTCTCCTCAGGCTCCTCGGCGCCCTCGTGGTGCAAGGACAAGGTTGGCTTGACGGCAGCGGCGTCCAAGGTCCAAGAAGCCAAAGCGTTCTCGGCGTCAATGATGATCTGCTTCGAGGCCTCGTAGCCGTCGTAAGCAGGTCTGGTCTCACCTGGGGTGACAGCAGAGTCGTCCAACAACTCCAACAAAGCCTTACCGTATCCGGCTATGAGGGCGTACTTCTCAGCCAATTCTCTAATGGCATCGAATTGGTAGTTGAACGCGGCCTTCAACTTCTCGCGGGTGATGTTGGACAATTGCGCCTCAGCAACCAAAGACTCGGCCTCGGCTCTCACCAACTCCTGCTCCAAAACAGGAATCTTGGGCGACTGGGGGTCCTTGTACTTCAAGTGAGCAATCTCGTCCGTGATCTTCTGCTTTCTGTCTCTGGAGGGTTGCACAGAAGACTCAATGTTTCTGATGGTCTTCAAGGTGATTCTGTACTGGTCGTACTTGTCGATGAACTGGTCCTCCAACTCACCGATTTCGTAGATCAAGACACCCAACTTGTCGGTCACGTCGGAAACGTCCTCGTCGTTCTCCTCACCCCACAAGGACAATTGCTTGGCCACCTCACGACGCTCTCTAGCGGTCAATTCAACGGCTCTCATCACATTCTTCTCCATCTTGATGTACTGGCTCAATTTCCTCGACAACTCGGGGCCAGTGACACCAGCGAGGTTCTTTCTGAACGTCGAGGTGATACCACCCTTGCCGAAAAATTTAGACTTCGTAGAAGAAGGTGGAGGTGGTGGCGACTGCAATTGAGCAGCGGTGGGGGCCTTCTGAGATCTCAAAGAATAAGTTCTGTGCATTTTGTTGAATTACTCGACAGAAACGATGTGAATTAGGGAATGTGCGGGTGGGGCTCCTATTTATAAGTAGGGGTGAAGGATGAGCGTCAAAGTGGTGTGCATATAATGATGACCATGCATTGTTGCTATCTAGTTGCATCGAAAGCCGGGGGAACAATCGACACTGGTTACACCGGCTAGTACTGCAACATCCTAGTGCATGTGACTTGTCAGCCATAAAACAAATGCCGAAAACCTGATGCATGGTCGTTCTCAATTGGTTCGTGCGCTTCCACGCAGCGCTTTGTCCTTCTATTGCGTGCGCGTAATACGAGTGGACTTTCCAGGTGCAGGTCAAGGATTTTTCCGCAGTCATTCCATGACGTAATGTTGCTCTCCCCATGTCAATGTTTGCATCCATTCCCGTTAACTAACTATTTTGGTCACTTTCCCGTCAACTCCGAACAGCCCCTGCGGTCGGCAGACGCAATTACACATTGTCGTTACGGGAGCAAATGTTGCCATTGTCTAGTACATATTTTACATTCGCGGAAAGGCCACGACGCGTCCCGACTCACTACCGACATGGAGGTCCTTGCTGCAATCAGACGTGAAAATATATGGTCCACATCTTGCATGCACAGGGTTCCTTTGCAATATCTTCTAATCCCGAAACTGTGCTGATGGATCAAACCTTACTCTTCTTCCCCCCATTTACCTCTGTTTCTGCCTTTCGCTTGACCGACACTTCAATGGGCTCTAGAATTCGATAGTAATCACTCTCAAGCGCCTCATATGCCGTTTGGAGCTTGTCGAGCTTCGTTGGCTCGTCCATTCCAGTCAATGCCTCCTTGTTTTTCTCGAACAACCTCCTCTTCACAAAGAGTCGAATGGCCTTCTTAGTGTCCTTAGACGCGTTCTTCTTCGTTTGATACAAGAAGGCCATTTCCAACAAACGTTGAAATTGGCGTTTTTCCAACTTCTCGTTGGCCTTGAAGGTGTCGAACCAGTCTTGCGTTACATCAGCGATGGTGAAATTGCTCAAGTCTAGCTTGTCAGCTAACCTTGTGAAGTCAACGCGATCGCGCAAATCGTCAAAGCTTTCGTTCGGGTCTTCAACAACCACTTCGACAATACGATCGTCTGCGAGCCAGTTTTCAATTAACCTCTGGTACATTTCTCCTCCCAAGGATTGACCTTGGAACAAGGGCAAAATGATGAACTGGGAAATCTTCTTACGCACCTCGACGACTCCAGCGTCGAACTTCTCAGCTCCAGGATAGCGCCAGTAGTTGTAAGCAGTCGTGAAACCAACTATCTCTGGCAACGATGGGTCTGTGACCTTATACAAGACATAGATGTCCCACAATGGGTCCGAAAACTCGATATAGGATCCAGCCTCGATGAACAAGAGGACAAGAATCTGCAATCTTTTCTGCAACTCGATTGCCTGAGGCAGGGTCATGTCAAGTTTGTATATGGCAAACACTTCGCCGTTTTTTTCCCACTTTTCGCCAACAATCTCCCCGGGGATTTTAAAGTCTTTTTGTTCCTGTTCGATCCTGTCCCTCCATTTCATTTCATCCTTGAAGATCGTGCTCTCGGGTAAAAACTCCATCATCTTCTCTTTAGGATCGACGTCAACTTCATCGAGCTTAGCTGACCACTTCACGTTCAAGAACGGGAGAAAAGTCACCGAATCGAAACATAGCAAGATGGATAAGTCTTGGTATCCAAAGACAGACTCAGCATCTCCAAATATTGGATACGTGAATGCCGGCTTGAAAGAATGTGCCGTACCCTTTGTATCCGTGATATAAACAGTAGTAGCTTCATTCAGAGATGCCGTCCAGACCTCCGGTTTTAGCGAGGCTAGCGCAAGTGCCATTTTTTGCTCATCCATTTTGAAGTTTAATTCTGCTCAAAAGAAGTTTCACTGTTGATGTTGTTGGTGCGCGCCCTTCGTGCAGTCCCCATCAGTTTTGGACTATCTTCTCTCATGTTATCCCGAGGTGAAAGTTGGTAAAATCTCTACGCGAGGTAACAACCTATTTTATTAATGTGTAACAGCTCCCCTCTCACAAGGAGCAGTCAGAACTAAACTCTATTATTCAATGACAACAACCAAGTCGCCGGCGTCCACCATGTCACCGTTCTTGTGCAAGATCTTGACAACCTTGCCTGCTTTTGGTGCCGTAACCACCATTTCAGTCTTCATGGCCTCGACCACCACCAATCCCTGGCCTGCCTTAACAACATCGTCCACCTCCACCAACGGTTTCCAGAAACGGCCGGAAAACTCGGAGTAGACCATCTCTGCGTCTTCGCTGAATTTGTCTTCCTCCGTCAAGGCGGGGCCAGATTTGCCAGCCTCCAACTCCGCGTTGGAAATCTGGATCAATCTGTTGAACTCCTCCAACTTCTCTCCTCCCTGGTTCTCCAAAAACTCTTCAATGGAGGCAGAATTGTCTTGCACCCAATGTAAGTACTTCTCGTGGTCAAACACGGTCTCAACAATGTCCACCTTGAAGTGGCCTGCCTCCATCTGCTCAGTGAATCTGTCCACCTCAGCCTCAGAGACTGGGTAGAATTCCACTTGATCAAATGGATTCAACAACCATGGTTTGTCACCGGAGGAGTGCAATCCCAATGTCAACTTGTCCCAGATTGGCACGGTACGGCCAACCAACTGGTAACCACCGGGCGACTCCATGGTGTAAATGCACATATAAGAGCCACCAATGCCGACAGTACCATTAGGTGTGAATGTTCTCGAAGGGTTATACTTCGTACCCAACAAGCGTTGTCTTGGGTCCAAGGGAACAGCACAAGGCGCTCCCAAGAAAACATCTCCGAGACCCAAGACCAAGAAACGGGCAGAGTACAACAAGTCCTTCACGTCGGAGCGGTCAATGCCGTTGATGGACGCAATAAAGTCGACGTTGTTGGGCAACCAAGGAGCATCACTACGGATAGTCTCCTGGTATCTCTTGACCGCGTTCAAAGTCTTCTCGTCCTCAAACGCCATGGGCAATTTGATCAAGCGCGAAGGCACCTTCCACTTGTTAACGAAAACGATTTCCTTTTCGAGGGACAACATGGTGGTCAACAACTCCTGCTGGCTGATTGTTTCATCATACTCGATCAACACCGAACGCACACCGCGAGACATTTCAACAATACCCTTCACCTTCAACTCATACACCATTTCAATGAGCTTGTGGATACGGTAGGACAAGTTCAAGTCCATGACGTTTTCACCATACTCGACCAAAATGTAGCGGTCACCCGCTTGGCGGTAGACAATCTTGGGGAAGTTGGAAGTTTGATCAATTGTGGCCAAAACGGGCGACTCGGGCTCAGCCAACGAGCGACCCTCAAAAGAAGGCACTTCACCCTGGAAGGCTTCGATCACCTTGTCTTGGGAAAGCTTCAATCCCTTTGCGACCTCATAAGAGAGAGGAACGAACTGGATCGAATCACCAGGCTTGACTTGACCAATCTTCCACATCTCGGCTTCAGCCACCACAGCCTCGCAAACGAAGCCTCCGAGAGAAGGACCATCGCAGGTCAAAATGACAGGCTCGTCACCCGTGAAGTTGATGGCTCCAAGCGAATACACATAATCGTGTGCGTTCGAAGGGTGCAAACCAGCTTCTCCACCATCCTTTCTGGCCCACTTAGGTTTGGGGCCAATCAAACGAACACCAAAACGATTGGAGTTGTAGTGCACTTTCCATTTCGAAGCAAAGAATTCGGTGACAGCCTCCAGGGTGAAGAAGTCTGGCGAGCCGTGAGGACCGCAAGTCACACCCACGGTCCAAGTGGAGGTGGCATAGGATGGAATCAAAGACTTTGGAACTGGAGCAGGCTCAGACACAGGAGCAGGCAATGTGCAGCTGGGCAACTCGGGCTGGCCCAAGAATAAGACATCGCCCATTTTCAACACGCGGCCATTGTAACCACCCAAGTTACCAAGAGCGAAAGTCGAGCGCGAGCCCAAGTACTCGCAAACATCGATACCACCGCGGATGGCCAAGTAGGCTCTGCAGCCCGCGGACAACTTACCAATGGCCAATTTCTCGCCCTTCTTGATGTGGATAGGCTCCCACATCTTGGCAGGGGCGCCGTTGACGGTAACTTCTGCATCACCACCACCAACAGCCACCACCACATCATGGTGAAACAAAAGAGTAGGACCACTCAAAGTGATCTCCAAGCCTGGGGCACCCTTGTCGTTTCCAACGGCACGGTTAGCCAAACGGAAAGCGTACTCGTCCATGCAGCCCGAGGGAGGAACACCAATGTGCCAGTAACCCTTTCTACCAGGGTAGTCTTGCACCGTGGTGTAAGCACCAGGGGCAACCACCTCGAACGCAGTAGGGTTGTAGTCGTAGGAGTCCAACACCTTGGTGGCGACCTTGGCGGTCTCAAACATCTTGGAGTTGGCGATGGAGCGCAAGTAGTCGATGTTGGAAACACAGCCGGAAATCGAGGTCTCATTCAACGCCTGTCTCAATTTCTTCAAAGCATCGTTTCTGTCCGTGCCATGCACAATGATCTTGGCCAACGTAGGGTCGTACTCTGCACTGATGACAGTACCGGTTTCGACCCACCCGTCAATACGGGCGAAAGAGGGGAACTTGACCTCGGTCAATTGACCAGGCGAAGGCATGAAATCCTTCACTGGGTTCTCCGCATACAAACGGGCCTCCATGGATGCACCGGTCACGGTGATCTTCTGGCTGAAGTCTGGAGGGGTGTCAGCAGCGATAAGCAACATCCACTCAACCAAATCCAAACCAGTGACCATTTCCGTGATAGGGTGCTCGACCTGCAAACGCGCATTGACTTCCAAAAAGTAGAACTCGTCTCTCTTCTCGTCGTAAATGAATTCAACAGTACCTGCGCATTTGTAGTTCATCAACGAGCCCAAAGACTCAGATGCGGTTCTCATGCGCTGTCTTGTTTCCTCGGGCAAGTTTGGGGCGGGAGTCTCCTCAATGACCTTTTGATTTCTGCGTTGCAAAGAGCAGTCTCTCTCGCCGAGAGCAATGGCTTTACCGTAGCCATCGCCGAACATCTGAATCTCAACGTGGCGGGCGTTCTTCTACAAATCTCTCCAAGAAGACACCAGAGTCGCCGAAGTAGGACTTACCCTGATGCTGCACGGTCTGGAACACTCTTTCGATGTCTTTTTCGGAATCGACCTTCTGCAAGCCGATACCACCACCTCCAGCAGTGCTCTTCACCATGACCGGGTACTCGAGCTTGGCAGCAATCTCTTTAGCCTCGGCAGGCGAAGAAACCAAGCCAGAGCCGGGAACCAATGGCACACCAGCCTTCTCGGCGATTTCTCTGGCAGAGTGCTTCAAGCCGAGTTTTCTGATAGCGTCGCCCGAGGGGCCCACGAAGACAATACCTTCGCGCGCACATCTGTCAGCAAAGTCGGCGTTCTCAGACAAGAAACCGTAGCCAGGAATAATAGCCTCGGCTCCGCTCTTCTTCGCGGCCGCAATCACCTTGTCGATGTTGATGTAGGTCTCAGCAGCGGACGTTCCGTCAAGGGGAAGCGCCTCGTCGGCCATGAGAACATGGCGAGCGTACTTGTCGGGGTTGGAGTAAATGGCGATGGCCTTGATGTCCAACTTCTTCAAGGTCTTCATGATTCTGACGGCGATCTCACCTCTGTTGGCAACAAGCACCGACTTGAATGGCTTCTTGAACTTTCTGGCCTCTCTGTCCAAGTGGTCGTGGTAGCCCTTCCAGCCGCCGTACTGCGAGATGTCCTTCGCACCCAGGGCAAGGTAGCCCGACTCCTCGCAAATGAACGACTTGATCCACTCGCCAGAGGCCAACTCCACCGAGCCAATGCCCAAAGGCTCAGGAACGTAGTTGACGAACTGGCCAAAAGACTCGAGCGGGATCTCGTACACCTCCAAGGCGATGGCAGTGCCCAGCTCCTTGACTCTTCTCAAGCCCGGCTTGGCCACGGGGCCCGTCTTGGGCAAGGCGTACAACTGGTAGTTTTTGGACGTGGTGGTGGCCTCGACGAACGTGGCATTCACCTTCTCCAACTGCCAGTGCAACTGGAAGCCCTTCAAGTGCGCGCCCACCACGGCCAACTTGACGGTGTTCTTCAACACCTTGTTGGGCAACTGCGCCGCAGGAAGCACCTCGTCCCAGATGGACGACACAGTCTTGTCCTTGAGGCAGCCGTAGAAGCGAGGCACCTCTTGCGTGTAGGCCTTCATGTATCTGGCTGCGAAATCCAACAATGCGTAGTCGTTAAACTTCTGCGAGAGGAATGTCACGC
Organism: Helenozyma rhizophorensis; assembly: GCA_030573355.1. Lineage (NCBI taxonomy): Eukaryota > Fungi > Ascomycota > Pichiomycetes > Serinales > Metschnikowiaceae > Helenozyma > Helenozyma rhizophorensis. Next base: position 82,455 of record JAJMDD010000037.1, read on the forward strand.
CAAAAGGCACGCCGTCGGCACGGAATCCCGCAGGCACGGCCAACGCACTCAAGTCGGCCAAGTTGACGAAGTTGGTGTAGGTGCCCTGGCACGAGTTGACGCCAATGGGGTCGGCCTGGACCTGGGCAATGGTGGGGGTCAAAGGTGCGGTAGGCACCACGATCACGTCGACGCTCTCCAACACAGGCTTCATCTTCTGCAAGATGGCCTGTCTCTTGTACTCGCTGTCGAACGCCGCTTCAGCAGTTGGACGGGCGCCGCCCTTGACGATCAGAAGCACGGTCGGGTCCAAGTCCTTCTCGGGCGGGTTGGTGGCCAAGAAGTCCTTGGTGGCCCACCAGCGCTCGGCCACCCACGCGCCCTCGTACAAGAGGCGCGCCAAGTCGTAGAACGGCGAGATGTCCACGGACACCACGTTGGCGTCCGAGATGTACGACACCGCCTTGTCGAACAACTTGGGGTTCTCCTCTTCGCCGAACCACAAGAGGCTCGAGGGCACGCCGACCGTGGGCTTGGGCCCGAACGTCGTGAGCGCGTTCTCGGGCATGGCGCGCGAGTATGCGTCGGCGTCGTCGGCCTGCGCAAGCACGTTGAACATGATCTGGGCATCCTGCAAGTTCAAGGCGAACACGCTCACGCAGTCCAACGACTTGCACGCGGGCACCACGCCCAGCGCAGAGAACACGCCCTTGGTGGGCTTGAGGCCAACCACGTTGTTCAACGCGGCGGGCACGCGACCCGAGCCGGCGGTGTCGGTGCCCAAGGCCGCGGGCACAATGCCGCGGGCCACCACGGACGCCGACCCGGCGGACGAGCCGCCCAGCACGTACGCGGGGTCGAACGTGTTGGGCGTGATGCCGTACGGCGAGCGCGTGCCCACCAAGCCCGTGGCAAACTGGTCCAAGTTGGTCTTGCCGATGATGATGGCGCCTGCGTTTCGCAACAAGCGCACGGTGGCCGCGTCCTCAACGGGGTCGTACGCGAAGGAGGCGCACGCCGCGGTGGTCTTCATGGACCGCACGTCGATGTTGTCTTTGATGGCGACCGGCACGCCGTAGAGCGGGAGCGACGTCTTGTTCGCGTTGGACTGGAGAAACCTCCACTGGTGGGTCAAGTCGTCCTGCGTGGCTAGCGAGATCCACGCGGGGTCGGCGGCGGCCTGGTCCGCGAGCAACTTGCTCAAGAGCGCCAACGAGTCATCGGGCGTGGCGCCGAAGTGGAACTGCTTCCAGTCGTTTATGGTCCAGCCAAGGTAGTCCATGGCGCAGACAACAGTGGTGGGGCGGAAAGGGAAGGGGTGAAAAGGGTGCGCAGTCGAGGTAGACGTGCAATGCAACAATCAAAGCGGAGTGAGAGGTCGGCTTCGAGCGATGGCGCCCGACGATGGGCATCGGCTACATATATATGGAGGCTATCTCGGTCCGTGTGCAGTCCGATAGGAGATGCCCGAAACAGCAGGCGAGAACGGGCCGGAGCGCCGCGCTGCCCTCTTGGTGACGGCAGTCGACTTGCTCTGGCCACGGTCTAAAATGGGTGGACGGATCGTGTCGCCGTGGGTTGCCGTCTCTAGATTCTGGGTGTGGTGGAGAAATTGGCCTGAGAAGGTGGCCTGGCCTCGACCAGTGACGGCGCAGCCGTGGCCCCAATGCCGCAGATCAACGAGCCCCAAAGAGGTTTTCGCCCGTGCACGACCGTGGCCGGCGCGAGCGGCGGCGACAAGTCTGGGGAAGCGGCCCGCCGGGCGGCCACAAGCGCCTTTCACCAGACGAGCTTCCATTGGTTGGTGATAATATCCCGATAGCGCGGGGGCCGATACGCCGTGTGCAGCACCGGACTTTCCACCCCTGTGCAATCCGGACGCGCCGGGCTCGTGTGCTGATAACATTGTCCTGCAGCAGCGCCGGCTCGTCGCCGTTGCAGCCTTATCACGGCCGTTCGCTAAGCGATAAGCCGTTAGAGCAGGCCACGTGAGAAGCAGAGAAGGCGGGCAAGGAAGGCGGGCCACGTGAGAGGCGGCGAAGGCCCCCTGCATTCTTGTCTTCTATGCTGGCTGGGGAGGAGCATTCTGCAGACCTTGTGGAGTGTACGATCAGTATAGAAAATATCACTGCACCGCAGAACCTCTCTATCTCTCTATCTCCTCTGCAGTGTATCGTTGCAGATCCTCGCAGTGTATGTCGATTACACTTGCTTACGGGGTATGTCGCAGTGTATCTCTACGCTGTCGCGTGTGTCGATACTATAGCAGTGTATCTCACACTATAGCAGTGTACCTCTACACTATAGCAGTGTACCTCTAGACTATAGCAGTGTATCTCTACATTATAATAGTATATCTCTACAGCGTAGTTAGTCGCCGTGTACACCATGACTTTGTATCTCTATACTCTAACAGTGTATCTCTATACTATAACAGTGTATCTCTACATTATAACAGTACACTGTTAGTGTAGCTCTACAGTCAGTGTGCAGTGCATACTTACCAGGAGTGTAAGTCATGGTCTACAGTGTGCTGTCAGTACAGTTTATTACAGTATCCGCATGCACTCAGTACGATGCGAGATACTTCGATCACAATAGGTTACCACTCACAATAGGTAGTCACAAAGCTCACTTCTTGTCCATCTCGGTGTCGATCTGGTGAGGCGTGGTGAACCCACCCTCGACCGCCTTGCCGTCCACAGACATCATGTTCACCAACTGGGCAGACACCTGACTTCTCACCGCGTGCAACTGCTCGGGGTGCGCGTTCTGCCACTCACGCAACTTGTGCCCCTGGCCAGTCAAGTCCCAGTAGATGCCTCTCATGGTGGTGTAGCAGCCCTCGCGGCCCTCCCACAACGGACCAATGATGACGGTAAACGCAGTGAAGAACGACCAGATAAACAACACCGCAATCCAGCCGGTGAAGAACTTCTTGCTGAACACGTAGCCACTGCCGTACATGGGAATGGGCCACAACAAGATCAAGCACACCGCCAACGTGCAGCAGATGGTCAACGCAATCTTGAACGAGCGTTTCAATCTGGCCGTCTCCTCGGCGTAGTGGTCGAAGTTCTCCAACGCAATCTCGTGCGCAGCTTGCGTCACCTGCGACTTCACAGGAAGAAGCTTCTCGGGGTCCTCGGAAGGACTTTCGGCCTCCAAGAGCTCCTCCTCCTCGTCCACGCGACTGATGGTTCTCAAGATGGCCCAGTCAAAGTTCTGGGGCTTGAACACCAAAATCAAAATGGGAATAATCACCATGGGCGACAACAAGGCAACAACGTTACCGGTCAACATGGGGTCGTCCTCAAAAGTCGTGTCCACGGTGAGAGTGCCAAACTTCTGCTGGGTGCACACCAACCACGACATGATGGCCAACGCAGTGGCAACAGGTGGGGTGAAGGTCGCAGCAGCCCAGTTCTGCTTGCTGGAGAGAAGAGTCAACGCAGATGGCAACACACCTCCGCCAATGATAACACCCATCAACTCGTACAAGTAGCCCATCGAGATGCCGGCGTAGTACAAGCCAATGGCGAAACCGGCCATGATGTAGGCAAAGACAATAACCGAGGCGTGCGACATGACCATCAACTTCTTGCCCGAGGCCTTGGGGTCAATGTAAGTTCTGTAGATATCGTAGGTGTAGATGGAGGAGACAGCAATCAACTCGGCCGACATGGCGGACGTGACAGCCATGAAAATCAACAAAAGACTCATCACGGCACCGCTCTTACCCAAAAGGGCCACGGCGGCGTTGGGCAAAACCAAACCGGCGCTGACTTCGGCAGAGGTCATTCTCTCGGGGTACGTGGGCCAGGCAACCGTGTCCTGCAAAGACAACGCAGTGAGACCCATAGTAGTAGCAGTGAACATTGGGATGGCGAACCAAGCCAATCCACCAATAACGTAACCAGGCATGGTGGCCACGGGGTCCGAGGCAAACGCCTTGTTGAAGTAACCATTGTCCAAGAAGACGGTACCGAAGTTACCGACGATGTTGATGACAAAGAAGATTCCGCCCGAGCGCGACTTGATGGTCAAGTAAGATCCGTCCGAGTTTCCACTCACAGGCTCCTTCTCAGCCAACGCAGTGACAATGTCCCACACAGCAGAGGGCGAGCCCAACTTGTCAGACGTGGCCCAAGTGTTGAAGCCGAACACCAACATGATCACGACAATCACCACCGTGTGGGCGTAGTCGGTCAAAAAGGTGGCCTTGATACCGCCGAACAAAGTGTAGATAACCACACCAAGAGGCAACAACAAACACGCAGCCACCACGTTCATGCCGGTCAAGTCGTGCACGACGGCAGAGCCACCGGTCAACAACATGGCAGTGACCAAGACGTTGGTCGCGAATCCCCAGAAGCAGTACACACCGTGGGTGATGGAGCCGTATCTGGTCTTGATGATCTCCAAGTACGTGTGCGCGTTGGGCGCACGCTCCTTACCCTTGATGGCCAAGCACGCAAACAAAATAATCTGCACGGTGGCACCGGCAGCGTAGTAGATGGCGCCCGAGACACCGTTGTTGTACACCTGGACCGTGGAGGTGAGAAGCGTGGCGGCCCACGTCCACGACGACACCACCGCGGACGAAAGCAAAAACGTCTTGACCGATCTGCCCGCAGTTGCGAACTCTTCGGCCGTCATGATCTCCTTGTTGTAGCGTCTCAAGCAGAAGGTGGTGAGCACCATACCTGCCGCAAAGACGGCACCGAGGCCCACCACGACAGCGTAACCTGCGCTTTGTGGAAGAGCGACGTATTGAGCAGTAGAAGACATTGTTGGTGTTCCAAGTCTGCGAATGGCGCCCGTTATATATCCTTCATGTGCTCATCTATCGGCTGGAGCACCTGGCCAGTGTGCAGGCTATCTGCAACTTATCTGGAGCTGTACAGGCGATGGGCCTGACGCCGCATGCAGGCCGCGACTGTTCGCCGCGCCGAAAGAACCCCGGCCCGAATGCGCGCCCGCAACGTGTCCGCACCGGCGCAAGCGGCGAGATAACAGTGCAGCGGGCCACCAAATTGCGTGTGTTGCAAGAGAAAATTTTGCACTTGGCCGATCTGTTGCAATCTCGTATCAATTGTCTTGGTACTGCAATCTTCGTATCAATTTTGAGTTTCCGCCGGCGGGCGCGGCGTGAATGCCCAGCCATCAGTAGCAGTTTCCGTATTGGTGCGATCGACATGTGCACCAGAATATTCTAAATCCGGAAGCGTGCCGTCTCGTTTCACGAGAAACCTTTGTAAGGCTCAATCGCAGCCGGCTGATTGGAGACGATACCGCAGGGCGCTATCGCAAGGTCTTCTATTGTATGATTACCTCATCCATTGTTAGGCATAAACGGTCTAACCGTTTCCTGCGCCCAGCACGCCTTGGGCGCCTTGCTAGTCGAGGTGTAGTCCGGCGAGGTCGCCGAGCGACTGCCCGCTGGCCACCGCTGTAGGTATCGCCGCCAGATACGGGTCTTTAGGAAAATTGTCAATGCCAAAATCGAACTCGTCCACGGTAAGCAAGCGCTGCGACGCCGCGTGCTGCGAGCGCAAGTTGGCGGAAATGCTCTGTTGCTGGCGAATCACGTCCTGGTGGGCGCGCTGCTTCATGTCCGCCTCGTCGCTTATCCTTGCAGCGAGCGCAGCGTCGAACTTGTTCACATGAAAAAACGTACCCAGAATGTGCTTGTCCATCACGACAAGCTGCTCGTCCATGCACCCGTCCATCTCCTCGAGACAGATGGCCGGGGACCATCCGAAGTGGTCGGCGATCTCGGTGGCCGTCTTGCCGGGAAAGCTGCGGTACTTGTCCCGCATGTACCCGTCAGTGTCGGCGAGTAGCTCGCAGCGGAACTTATTGAGCAAGAAGTCGTTTTCCTCTGCAACCAAATATTCCATAATCACCTGGTGGAGCTTCTGCGGCTCGTGGTGGCGCTGCACCACCACGGTCAAGCCCGATTGGAATGCGGTGGCCTTCACTGGGAGCTGGAGCTTGTCAAAAAGGTCCAAGCCCTTCTTGAAATCTTGCGTGGTGACAAGCTCCGTGCCGAAACCTTGGCTTGAGATGCGGAAGCGGTTGTAGGCGGCAAACAAGTCCTGGAGCGTGATCATGGAGGTGACGTTGGTGAGCTCGCACCCAAGCAAGTACTCACTCATGTGCCGCGCTAATTCCTGGTGGTAAAGACTGGAGTTTTTGTTGATGACGAGCGGCGGGATCGTTGCACGGGCCTCGAGATTTGCCTTCTTTTTGATCAAACTGCCGAACGACGAAGTGAGTTGGATGAGGTCTTGCGCCTTATACATGAGCTGCTCCAAGTCTTCGAGCGACAGACTGAGGAGTCGCTCGTTCTGCTTGCGCTGAAACTCGCCAATCTTCTCGAGGCCCAGAATGCCGCCTGTCATTCGGGGCGTGGTTTCCCTCACCGGGACGAGCTTGGTGCCGTCGTCCGACACCATTCCTCTGTTCTCAAGACTCTCCCACTTCATCTTGTCGATCTCCTCCACCACATGCTCGTAGAAGTCCAACTCGCCGCTTTTGCGGAAGCTGAATTTGACGTACGGCTTGCCGTTCGCGTACTCTTCTGCATCCTCTAGGACTAGCCCCAAGCTGTTTGTCGACCGTAGGCTCTGTAGGCTCTCTGTCTGCTCGATCTTCTTGGAGAGCTGGGCCGAAATCCGCGGTAGTAGCGTGCCGCAGAGCTCACAATACCGCATGGAGGGGTGGTTGATGAACGTGCACTTGGGGCACTGGTCGGGCAGAACCGGGGGAGCATCGCTCGGGCCCGGGTCCGCGGTCTCGGTTTCTTGCTGAAGAGCTGCCTCGATCTGGCTATGCGACGGTGGAATCCCGCAAGAGACGCACTTGGGGAAGTTGGTGTTGAGGTCGGTTTTCGTGGAGAGGTGGTTGTTGAACGAGCAAATCACGCAGGTCCAGTCCACAATGCGGTCCAGAACAAGCGAAAGCAGCGACTGCTGCGGGCTCTGGGCGTTTTCGGCGGCGTTTGCGGGGCAATTGTCGTCAGTCTTGAGGTACACCTTGACCTTCGGTGACGAGCGAAGGAAGCGCTCGACAAATTCCGCTTTGGACGCATCTTTCAAGTTGATGGCAATGGCACGCTGCTGGTTTGCCGAGTCTATGTACACAATGCGTTTGTTGGTGAGGTAGACACGTCCGTTTTGGTGGTTGACGATCTTCAGACGACCTTGATAGAGCCCGACGCCGTCCTTCACACAGATGTTGTGTTCACCTTCCGTGAGAACAGGTCGACTGCTTTTGTTAACGAGCACACTTTGCCAGATTCCCAACTGGGACATGGATGCAAAGGTGGTTTGCAGTTGGTGATGATAGCCTATATATAGTGGAGTGCACAGTGCCCAATAGATGTGGCTGATGTCGTCGTCTAGCAAGCACGGCCGAGAGACTGAGGGGACCGAAACAAGAATTAGAGATGCTGGAAGCTCGAATGTCGAAGACTTCGGTTTGGTTTGGGAAAAGAGCCCGAATCGGGCAACGTCATCTCGTTGGATCTGCCCTAAGGTTGCTCCAAGCCTACCACGACGCAAAAATCTTTCAAAATCTCGGCAGTTCCCACCCATTCTATCCCGCCTCTCGCCATGACTTTCGTCTCCCTCTCCCTGCTCTTATTTTTCCCCTCGTCGGCTCGAAGAGCCATCTCCAGATCTGGTTGTCCTGCACACACACTAACCTTCCGACGCCGCATCTACAATCAGCCGTCTCGAACCTTCAGCTAAGCTCTGAAAAATCTTGACAACCGTCTTGTTGCATTCTCTCCGTTGAGAATACATTTGTCCAGCGTGTGTCCCCACTAATTGTCGCGCGCCCTTAGCCACAACTACCGTCACACCTATCTTTGTGGACATGGCGTTCCTCTTCAAGCGAAATCCCAAAACTCCGCCTGAACTCGTGCGCCTGCTCAATGACCTGGTGTCGAAACTTGACTTTACCGCGGACTCGCGAAAGTCCCAAGACGACTGCCTGCGCTACCTCAAACAGATGAAGGTGGTGTTCCACGGAGACGAAGAAAACGACCCTCAACCCGACCAAATCAGCCTGTTGGCGCAGGAGATTTACGCCAGCGATTGCTTGTACCTATTGGTGCTGAACCTCCGTAAATTGGATTTCGACCTGCGCAAAGATGTCGTCACGTTGCTTCTGACGCTATTGCGACGGCGCATGGGCAACGAGTCGCCCACTGTAGAGTACTTAGTGCATCAGAAGCCGGAGATTTTGCTCATGCTTCTCAAGGGGCCCGAGCACCCCGAAGTGGCGCTCGTGTGCGGGCAGATGTTGCGTGACTGTGCCAAGTTTGAGGTGATCAACCGATTCGTGTTGGGCCACCAATTGTTCTGGAACTTGTTCCGTTACGCCCAGATCCAGATCTTCGAGGTGGCCACAGACACGTTTGTCACCTTGAACCAGCTACTCACGCTCCACAAGAAGCTTGTGCTGGAGTTTTTGGCCAAGCACAACGACATGATTACGCAAAAGATAAACCACCTCATCAAGCTGGATAACTACGTGACCAAGAGGCAGAGTGTGCGCCTTTTGACGGAGTTGGTTATGCAGAAACTGAACCAGCAGTTCCTCATGCATTATTTCGATGACCCTACCAGCTTGAAGATCGTGATGATGCTTTTAAGCGACAAGCTGAAGAACGTGCAGCTTGAGGGCTTCCACATATTCAAGTTTTTCGTGGCCAAGCCCAAGAAGTCTCAGAAAATCCTCGACTTGCTCACCAAAAACAAGGAGAACTTCGTCCAGTTCTTCAACAATTTCGACGTGAGCGACACAGGCACCAACATTGTCGAGGAGCGTGACTACATCATGCATGAGATCCAGAAGTTGCCGGACATCGAGCGGATCGAGCCTTCGCAGTAGTAAGAATGGCCAAGGAGAAGTACCAGGAATGTACTTGGGACCGTATACTTAGTGAGCTGTGCGATGAATTTACGCCAGAGAGGGTAATCAAAGCGGGTACTTAACTACGCGGAAAGCGGTCCAAATAGTTGCTGCCGATACTTTATTCGAGTCTGTGTTCTGCTCTCTAGAAATGCATTTCAATTTACCTTAATTTTAACTAACCAACAACTCTGGACCAGCCCTCGAACTCCTCGTCACCGTACTGGATCTTCTTGATCCAGTCAGCAACTTGGATGGTCAACAAACCGGCGTCTCCACCCTCCAAAGGCACGGAGATGTCCTCGCCTCTCCAGCCAATGGTCTTGATGGGCGACACCAAGGCAGCGGTACCGGCTCCAAATGCCTCCACCAACTCGCCCTTGGCAGCTCTCTCCTTGACCTCCTTCATGGTGAACTTTCTTTCGGAAACAATCCACTCATCAGGCGACAACTTGGCCTTGGACACAGCCAAAATAGAGTCTCTGGTGACACCCTCCAAGATGGTGCCGTCAAGAGGGGCGGTGACCAACTCCTTCTTGCCGTCGGCGTTCTTGAACACGAAGAAAACGTTCATGGTGCCCACCTCCGTGACGTAACCCTCCTCGCCGAACAACCACAAGTTCTGCTGGTAGCCTCTCTGCGCGGCCTCCAACTGAGGCTTGACGCAAGGCGCGTAGTTGGCACCCAACTTCTTGTCACCAACACCACCGGGCCAAGCTCTCACGGCGTAGTCGGTGGCCTCCAAGGACACAGCCTTGAAGCCGGTCGAGTAGTAGGGGCCGACAGGCGAAGCAATGACGTACAACAAAGCTCTGTCTGGGACGCTGACGCCCAAAGTAGCCGTGGTACCGATGATGGTGGGTCTCAAGTACAACGAGTAGCCCTCTCCCTCGGGAACGAAGCTCTTCTCCAACTTGACAAACTCGGAGATCAACTTGATGAACTCCTCGGAGTCGAACGTGGGCAACACGATTCTCTCGGCAGACTTGTTCATTCTCGCCATGTTCATGTCGGGCCTGAAGATTCTGATTTGGTTGTCGCGGTCTCTGTACGCCTTCATGCCCTCGAAGGCCTCGAAACCGTAGTGGAACACAATGGTGGAGGGGTCAAACGAGAAGTTGTGGTAGGGCGTAATGGTGGGGGCGGCCCAGCCCTTCTCGGCGGTCCACTCAACCTCCAAGATGTGGTCAGTGAAAGTTTTTCCAAACACCAACTGGTCGTTGGGAAGCTTCTCCTTAGGAGAAGTTGTTTTCGTGATGGTCAACTTCGATGCTTCCATAGGGGCCTGGGTCATGGTGGACAAAAGTCTGAAGTTAGTGGCTCTTCTCAACGAAGGAAGAAATCTCGACATCATTTTGAGAAATTTTTCACAGCAGCACCAGTGTATGCGTTTAGCGGGGCGACAAAGTGTCTAACGTCTATACTAAAAAAAATGTGGTGTGCTTGAAAAGAGTGAGAAGTTCAAACAGTCTGAGATGAATTTTTCGTCGTACGCTATTCCGTGAGTATGCTTATCGGGTAACAGATAGTGCGGACTATATAGCACTCTTCGCCGGTACCGGCGTGCGAGTCATCTGCCGCGACTAGCCGAACACATTTATGGCTGCGAAATGACTCACTGTTCTGGGTGCAAAATCAGGCGACAGAAGGTGGAGTCATAAGCTTGCGATGTTGTTCTTCGGCACGGCGTACCCGTTCTATTTTTGTCGGCTAGGTCGTGTTGTGAGCCGTGCGGGCGGACTTTATTTGCGAGGTGGTGTTAGGGCTCGGTCAAGAGAACAATGGAGTGAGAATCTCTGCATCGAGCAAATTTGAGTTACACACTTGTGATGCTAAATCAGGCAATAGGTTCTATTAAATGCCTCTGGTCTTATTATTTACATTGCAAAAATGACGGGAAAGCTCGACTGAGCTGCGTCTCACACCTACCCTGAGACCCTAGTACATGACGCCTAGACCCTGAGAAACCTAGTACACTCTGAGATTTTCCACATAGTTTCCCAGAATGTAAACCTGCCCCTCGTCTGTAATTCGAAACAGGTCGCTCTGCTGGAGACGAGCAGACTCGGTCCACACATTCTGTCCCGCAGACACCTTTAGGCCATTCAAATGCTTGATTCGCAATATCTTCGGGTCGCCGCCCGAAGACGCCCGTGCATGCCGAGAGACGTACTCATGCGTGACGTTACGGTTGAAAACGTCGATGTTGCCGGCCTTCATCAACTCAGTCCGCACACGGCCAGAAATAACTGGCATCACCAAGTCATCCTTCGCAAAAGGAAACTCGTCATCCTCCAGCCTAACATCGTACATTTCGAAGTTTTCTGGGCGTGCCATGTTTCCAAACACGAAGTCAGTCTCGATGGTTGTGGGAACTCGAGCGCAGGTGAGCTTTGAGTTCCAGCTGTAAGTGTTGAGAAAGTGGTCTGTGAGCTCAATGACGTGGTTCTCGTCTTCCTCCGCTAAATGCTCTGGCCGCACAAGTGTCAGCTCCATGTAATACTCGGGCAAGAAAATCTCACTCCAGTTGTAGTAACCCGAGCTCAAGAACTCCTGCTTGGTCCATTGTATAGGCATTGTCTCGCAAACGTCGAAGCGTGACGCGGCAGGAGACAAATTGGGGCCAAATCTGTTCTGTGCTGAGCAGTCTTGGCCCGAAAGCAGGGCAGGCGACTGCAAATCGTTGTGTGATTCAACAAAGTCTCGCCACATAGATCTGAACCTCCCAGGCTCGGAGAATCTTGTGGTTGCGATTCTGATTTTTCGCTTGTGAGGGCTGAACAGCTCGACACTGGCCTTTCCGAGTTTATCGGTGTACCAGAGGGGATGAGCTTCGGTAGAGAACACCCAATTCTTGCCGTTCATCGCCTTGCTGTGCACGTAGCTTTCGTTGGCTTCGTCAAAAAGAAGGAACAAGTACTTGAGCAGCTCACCGAGCACAAATGTCTCCATGCGATTCTGAATCAGGCCCACGCGTGTGTCTTGATAGCCAGCAAAACCACAAACGGCCTTGAACTTGGTCTCGAAAAGCGTGAGTATCCTGACACCAATTTGAAGGTACATCGGATCGCGGGTGGCTCGGTAGAGATAGTAAGTCGATTCAATGAACTCTGGGCGCAAAGGATACCACTCTAGAGAGACCGCCAAGTCTACTTTCTGTTGATGTGTCGCTCCTATCGAGACTGTCTGCGTCTCCCATCTTTCAGGCAAGGAATCGAACTGATCCCATACTTTCAAATAGATTAAGTGTGTGGACACTGCATCGCTGAGCCTTCCGGCCAAAACCTGAAGGCCCGGCCAAAACGCACTAAGCAGATCAATCCAGTTTGTGACCCGTGTAGCAGCGCTTGTGTGGATGTTAGAGAAGAATGTTCCTCCCAAGTCGCCCGCGGTGTATGCCAGGTGTGCCAAAAGGGCCTGGTACAGGCGGGAGAATACGCTCCAAAGATCGTCATTGTTAAATATGATGGCACCTTTGACGGCGTACTCGTAGAAGGAATCTACCAGCGCGCCCACTCCGGTAATAACGTCGAGCCACTTGCTAGAGATCGGATCGAGCGACATTGGCACGAGTCCCAACTCCAGCCGAGCGTTCCAAAGTTTCCAAAACGTCTTGTTGGTCTGCTTCTCGAAAATGGCGTCGCCGGTAAGGCGCAGGAGGAGCGTGAACTCCACAAGTGGTGTCGTGGCTCCAGCAGTACAGCTTTCCCTGTTTCTGTCCTTTGGAACGGCCGCGAGACCTCGAGCAAGGTTGATCCGCGGGAGAGGTAGATGGCTGGATGTCTTGAATGCTGGGATTAAGCGGACGCCCAAGTCGTAGGCCATGCTCAAAAGGAAGCCGGAATAGTTTTGAGATATGGTGCACATTCTGGCATCTCCCAGACACCAATCGACGTCTGTTATCGCTAGGTGAGCCAGAAGAAGCCCGCCTAGCCAGCGAATTGTCGCCTCAAAGACCTGCACCACGTGGTCCTGATGAAAAAAGTCCTTCTGGTTTGCTTCCAAGTATGCTAGGATCGTCTCTAATTGATCCCACTCTTCAAGCATGATGAGCGTGTCCAAATTGTCCAACACTGTCAGCGACACATTGCCCATAGCATCATTATCGTAACTGTCCGGATGAGTGTACTGCGCCCCGTAGGGCTCGCAAGATATGGGCCTGACTTCGTCAGCCGGAAAGCCAAACTTCATGTATGAGTTCCAGCCATGTAGGAAGAGCTTTTTGCTCCGGCCCTTGAGCTGTCGGAGATGTTGAGGAGTGAATGCTGAGTGCTCTTTATAGCGTAAACATAGCACGCACACCGTATATAGTATGACGAGGCGAAGAAGCCTCATACCTTCAGAGTATGCGCACCGTACACTACTATGATAAGACCACCGCAACCGAAGTCAGCAAAACTATAGAAGTTGCCAAAATGGACTGAAATGGGGCTCCCGCAATTTCTTTTTGCTTTGCTCTTGCGTCAGACTTAGTTTATTTGAGTGCTCGTGCATGGGAATTCTCTAATCATGATGATACAATTACTTCACTAGAGTTGCTTCTGTGGCATGCAATGTCTTCTATGTAATAGGCGATGGCTCGTTTACCCCATCTCTATGTTTTAAGGTCAGTAGACCTCACGATAGAGTGCATCCGCAGTCTGGGCCGCTTGCTTCACTTCGGCCACGTCATGCACTCTCACAATATCCGTTCCCTGCTCAATGCAAGCCACAACAGAAGCAGCCGTGGCAATCACGCGATCACTGGCCACGTCCTGGCCGGTGATGGTGCCCAAAAACCGTTTTCTGCTGGTTCCTATCAACATCGACATGCCGTGGAATGACGTGTACATGCCGGAGTCTAGGTCTGTTTGAGCATATTGCTTGAATCGGCGTGCATGGCGCACGAGCTGTAAGTTTTGCTTCAAGTTTTTGGCAAAACCGACACCGGGGTCAAGTATAATCTGCCACTTGCGGACGCCTCTCTTGCCAGCGATGACCATCTGGGTCGCCAACTCCCGCGACACCCCGCTGATCAATTTCTGTGCATCATCCTCCAAGGGAGGTAAGAGACCTTTGGCCTCGTCGATGAAGGACTCCACAAGGTGCCCCTGGCTCTCGCTGTAATCCGTCAACTTGCTCATAGATTCCGGCGTGCCACGAGTGTGGTTCATGATGTAGCCACATCCTGCCTCGGCAACGACGCTAAAGATTTCCTCGTCAAAGAGCCCCATCGAGATGTCATTGATGATATCGGCACCATGTTGCAACACTTGCCTTGCCACTTCGGCACGGTAGGTGTCTACCGAGACAAGAACCGAGTCCAATTGCGGCTCGGCACGAATAGCTTTGACCACGGGCAACACTCTAGCTAGTTCATCCTCACACAGAGGCTCTGAACTGCCCGGACGAGTCGACACACCTCCCACGTCGATGATATGCGCGCCTTCACTCTTCAAGCGGAGGGCAGTCGTCACAATTGTGCTCGCGTCTAAATTGAAATTCCGGCCTCCGTCGCTGAACAGGTCCGGCGTGGCGTTGAATACGCCCATCAACACTGTAGGCGATCTGCCGTTGTGATTGAACTTAAGCACCCTGCCGCCTGAGCCAGGCACAAGCAGGACCAATTCGGAGGATTTTTGCACCTGCGGGTCAACGGGCGTAGCTAGTAACTTGCTAAGGTGGTTGTGCACCGGTTCAGCGGTGACTGGGTGAATGTAATCAGGAGGCAAGAGTTCACAGAGCGGCTGGAGCACGAACGTACGCTCCAACATCGACTTGTGGGGAACAATTAGGTCGTCGGTGTTCACAGTCACATTGTCGTAGAGAATGATGTCGAGGTCAATTGTGCGTGGGCCATTCTCGAACTCCTTCACGCGGCTCATCTCGCCGTACTCTATGTTCTTCAACACCTCGAGTAGCTCGTGCGGGCTCAAATCTTCAACCGAAAGTCTGAATGCGCCGTTGTAGAAGTCAGGCTGCTCGGTGTAATACATGGCCCTGGAAACGTACAACGAGGAGGTTGCTTCCACGGTGATGTTAGGATGAGCGTCCAAAAGGGACAATGCCCTGTTGATATTCTCCAACTGGTTTCCCTCGTTGGAACCAACTGCAATGAGCACGGTGTGGTGTCCCGTGAAGTCCGAGTGAAGCTCCACAGGCAAGTCGAACAGTTTAGTCTCCGTCGCCTTCGTCAACACGATCGGGTCCTTTCCCACGAAATCCACTCTTCGGTAGAAACACGAGACGCCGACTCCCTCGGTATACACTATAGCGTTTGGCTTGGTGACATGCACCGCAGCAGACTCGACGTTGGGAAAGTTCTGGAGAATCCATTGCGCGGTCAGCATCACCAACGCCTCCACGGTCTTGAAGTTCAACTGCTCCAAGTACTCGTGCACGGACTCCGAGACCTGGCTCACGTTCAAGTGGCCGGAGGGCACGCCCAAGTCGATGTCCAACAGTACAAACTGCTTGTTGAGTCTCTCGAAGGTGAAGACGCCAATGAGTGTCAAAGCCCGTAGGCCCTCGATAGTGTAGATGCCTGGATTGGACGTGCCCATTTTGTACAGCACCGGAGCCCTGATATCGACCTTTGGAGCAGACACTTTGAGCTCAACCTCGGTACATGCATTTCGCTCTTCCGCGAGCACCTCAAAGACGGCGCCCGCTAGGCCGCCTAGCGAGTGGAAGTTTTTCTGGTTGTTTTTCTGTATGAACTTTGCGATCTTGTCGGAGATGACGGCGTAATTGAGCGAGTAGTGGAGGTTGTCGCTCTCAGAGGCTTTGGAGAAGTTGGTGGAGAACACGGCATCAACAGCGACGGGGTGGGGCACCGGTTTTTGCCAGTGGTCCACCCCGACGATAGCCTGTGCCTGGAGGCCCGAGATGTACACTTTGTCGGACATTCTGCGGGAGATGGAGATGGCTGATCTGGGTAGGTGGAGCGGCTGGCGGCCGAAACGGAGTGGAGAAAGCAGCTTGCCGACGTAGATGCTAGCAAATTGATCTGCACTGTCACCGGAAGCAGAACTGGCCAAATTCAAAGCTAGAGGATGCCTCCAGGTGATCTCGAGTGAAGAGTTTGCGATGCGCGATAAGCCGCTAGGCAGGAAACAGAGATACAGATCGATGAGACTAGGTAAACGAAATACGGAACTCAATAAAATTAATAAACTGATAATCAATATATTTAATAGACTGATAATCCATGTTGGACTAGAGCGGACGTACTGGGAAACTGCACATCAGGTGTTGAGTACCAAACGAACTTCTGAATGCGAAGGATTGGTCGCTCCGTATCTGTTCGTCCCGTATCTATTCCGTATCTGTTCCGTATCTGATGTGTATCTGATCTGTACCAGCTCCCGTGTGTGAGCAGTGGCTAGATCTCGCCGAAGTCGAGGTCGTCCTCCAACTCGATCTCGTCCGCCAAGTGGCAGCCGTAGTCCGCGGTCTCCCTCATCAACTTCTCCACGGCACCCCTGTCGAGGCCCGTGTCCTCGCCCACGATGCGGAGGATGACCTCGTTGGCCAACACGTACGTGCTGAACATGTCAGGCGTCCAGTACATGATGGTCTTGTTGGTGGACTTGGCGAGCACGTCGTTGTGGGCCGCCTGGATCAACGTCGAGATGAACTGCTGGCGGCGGAGCCCGTAGAAGCCGCACACGTAGCGGTCCCACCTGATGTCCCACCGCTCGGCCAGCGTCATGGTCTTGTGCGGCAGGCCCTTGCGCTGGAGGTGCGCGAGCGTGTAGTAGAAGGACAGCTCTTCCTCGCCAGCGAGGAGCCGCGGGATCACGGGGAGGTGCTTGGCCACGCGGGCCTTGAGCGCCCGCTTGGAGGTGGGAAGCGCAAACGTGCGCTTGGCGTACTTGGCCCGAACGCCGTCCTTTTTCGTGGACTCGAGCCGGCCCTCGAGGATTGCGTTCGGAAGCGACGACGCCTGCACGGCGGGCCTAGCCACGGCCACCGGCTGCGATAGGAGGCGGTCTAGCTCCAGGAAGTTCTGGGGCTGCACGGCCGGAGCTTTGGCCGGGGCGATTTTGATGAGCTCCTCCTGCTTCTCCTTCTTGTAGATGTAGGGCTTCTTGCCTTTCAGGACCACGCCAGCCTTGTTCTTGCGGGGCCGGCGGGCCGTTTCGAAGAGGGCCAACGGGGCCTTTGCTTCCCTCTCCATCGTGTAGTGCGTGCAGGCATGTCTGGAGATGAGACTGGTCAAATAGACTACAATGGCCGGCAACTCCAAAGTTCCGATCCGACTCCACCTCTACCCGTCACTCCTCTCTGCCCACGCCTCTCCCACTGCCCGTCTGTACCTCTGTCTACCCCTCTGTCTACCGTACTGTCTACCCCCTGTCTACCGTACTGTCTACCACTCTCTCTAGTCGATATTGCCATAGATTCCGACACACAATGAGGATCACCAACATAGAGACCCTTGGTACTCTTGGCTACAGATTGAACTCTTGGCAGGAATTGCTTGGTGGAGTATCGTATACGCTCGTTGGTATTGGTATTGTGCTCTGAGTGCACGCTTTAAGGTTTGCATATTCCTGGTCAAGCCTCACGGCCCATACGAGACTACATCCGATACTCTGAGCACATTTCGGACCATACTAGGACAATGGCTGTCTGTCTAGTGCGTACAATACTGTGCGCCGTGCAATTGCCTAGCCGCATGTCTAGTCGCTCCGGTATGGGGCCGCGTTAGACCTCTGCCTGCCATACAGTCTGACATTTGTCCAGGCACCACCCACTCCACTCACCTACCCACACCTACCCACTCACATAGACCCACTCACATCTATCCACTAACCCACCCACCCACTCATAGTATACCTCACTATGCTCGCTCGAGTAACGCTATTTTCTAACTATCCAGGCTGTGACAGTGTAGACCAATAGAGACCGTATGCAGACCGTGACAACGTTTGTCATACGGACGTTACATTTACGACGTTGGCAGCCATTGTGCCAAACTGTACGCTTCTCTGCACATCCGCACTCTCTGCATCTCTGCAACTTTCGGCACAAGTGTGTGCCGACTGCCGAGCTCTGTATTCCTGCTCTGCATACCTTGAACAGCATTGTCTGGTTGTGGTAGAGGGTTGCGCACCCCTGCGCACCGCTCCTGCACGGGCGCGATACAGCCCACGTGGGATGCCAGCACAAGACCAATCGTGTATAGGCGCCGTTAAGCGTTTTCGGTGATCTGACCTCGAAAATCTCTTCCGGCCATTGCGATTGCCGACTCGCTCGTTCAGGCCACACGCCACTCGTCTCCGCAGATCCGCAGATCCTCCCTCCTCCACCCACCATCTCATCGCCAAAACGAACACCAAGTACCACCAAGTACCACCAAGTACCACCACCAAGTACATCAGGTCATCACCATTGGCCAACATCCATACATCACCAACACCCAGTTGTTTCATACAGTCGTCACATCCAGTTGTCACTTCTAATCGTCTAGTCGTGTCGTCGTCTAGTCGTCTCATCTGTGTTCAGTCGTCTCATCCGTCTCGCCTAGTGGTCCAGTTGTCTCTAGTAGTCTCGTGAGGCATGCAAACAGACTGGACGTTCTCCCCCCTGGAGGTGCTGGAGAAGCGCGTCCCCGACGACCACTTCCTCCTCCAGCCGCTCGAGCACGCGGACTTTGACCTCGAGGGCATGGACTTTGTCGTGCCCGAAGACGTCGGCGCCAACAGCAAGGCGTTCCCGCCGCTGACCTTCCCGCAGAACACACCCAACCTCGCGCCCCGCCTCCAGCAGCTGCTCGCGGTGCAGCTGCCCATCCTCCCCAGCCAGATGCA
>JAJMDD010000038.1:0-100455 GCA_030573355.1 Helenozyma rhizophorensis
TTGCTTTTTTTTTTTTTTTTTTTTTTTTGATTTTCTTGTCCTCTTTTTTTGCGTTTTTGTAGTTTTCTGATTTTTTTTTGTTTTTGTAGTTTTCTGGTTTTTCACATTTTTACACTGCTTTAGTCCATCAATCATCCGCTCCCGGAAGTTGATGATGTTAGTACGTCTCCTTGATCTTGCTTTAGTGTCCCGCGCCCGAAAATTGCCAAGTGTCCAATGCCAAGTGTCCAAAATGTCCTTAATCCAAGTCCTAAAAGTTAGTAGACCCAGACGGAAAACCTCAGCTTGATCAAGAGAAACGTATCCAACGACATCAACGTTAAGAGAGCGAATAATCTAAAAACCGCGGCAGCGGCGGCAACGCAGGTGAGTTCATGCGTACCGCGGATATTTGGCCTCGTGGAGCTCCTTGTCCATGCGCTTCACGAGCTTGTTCGAAGTGGCGACTCTGGCGACCAACTCGTTCATGAGTTCATGGCCACGGCAATTATCGCGGTGGGCCTGTTCGAGAACGGCGCCAAAGTCCTTTGACAAAGTGAGAAGCTCCGTGTTGAGGAACCTCCCGCGAATGCTGTCAAAGTGCATCCACATGGGGTAGACATATCTCTCCATGAGGTGCTTCTTGTGGCCGTATTTCTTTTGCAACCCCTCGAAAAGCTTTTGGATGCGGTTGGCCTCCTTCTCGTGGTGAGACACCAAGAGCATGCGTTGGGTCAACTCGCACAAGTTGTCGTCAGACTTTTGGCGAAGGTCTTTCAAACCTTCGCACAATGACAACGTCTTGAGGTAGTCGTTTTTCGACTCCCTCCAAACGAGCTCATACTCTTGGAGACGATCCTTGCCACGGAAGGTCAGCTTGCGGAGCTCTCTGTTGTACCTCAAGTACCTGCGCTGGTCCTCAATCTCGAGGTTGGCCTCCTGGCAGTAATCCAAGAATTGGGCTGTGATTTCCTGCTTCAGGAAAATGGCGCTGGCGTCGCTAGCCCACTTGTTAGTCATCTCCAAGTGGTCTTGCTCAAACCAAAGAAGCTCCTGCTCAACATGCTGGAAGTTTGATTTGAACATCTTGGTGGTCTTAGCCCGAAAGCCAAATTTTTCCACCTTCGCCCAACGTTTAAGGGCAGGAAGTTCCTGGAGGTTCTTGATGGCCCTTTCTAAGACTTCGGGATCGAATTTGCAGACGTTTTCCCGGTCTTCGGTATTTGTGTAGCCAAAGTAGTTCTTCCATTCGGGTGCGACTGGCTCGGGAATAGGCTCGGGATCAGTCTTTTTCTGGAAGATCTTGGGCAAGAACTCCTTCAACTTTGCCAGGTTGAAGTTGGCGTCGACCATAAGCTTGAGGTCGATGGCCCTTTTGCCTGGCACGGCGTCCTTCCCCGATTTCAGAAAAATGGCGCTACCAAACGCGGCAAGCTTGTTGCTGGCCTTGACCTCCTTAGTGGGCTTCTCCCAGTTGGCATTTTCCGTGACGGCGCCTTGCTTGGTGGGCTTGTAGCCCTTGGCCGAGTTGTCAGAGATCAGAGTTGCGCGTGTAGAGGTGAGGTCGTTCGCAGAGGTTGTCATTCCAATCCATTCGTTGACAGTCAGGAAGTAGTTACGAGCTTCAGACACGGTCAGCTTGGAAGTCTTGGAACCAGATCTCAAGACGGAGCGCACATTGGGCCCGAGGCGTGCAGTGTCAGCCGATGGCAGAAACTCGCGGATTGCCTCGTCCTTAGGCTTAAAGCAATCGAAGACGGTTGGTAACGGCTTAACAAACGTTTTCTTGCTGTTCTCGAAGAGACCAGGGAGAAACATGATAAGCGGTGTAGTGGTAGTGACACAGAAGAGGCGCGACGCGAACCATATATCCCTCCGAAGCCAATGTCACCTACAACAGTTCCTTGCCAGATTCCTCATGAAACCCTACATATCCTTCTGGCCTCCTACACCTACTTTAATTGATAACCTCAAGGTCCTT
The DNA here is from genome assembly GCA_030573355.1 of Helenozyma rhizophorensis. Classification (NCBI taxonomy): domain Eukaryota; kingdom Fungi; phylum Ascomycota; class Pichiomycetes; order Serinales; family Metschnikowiaceae; genus Helenozyma; species Helenozyma rhizophorensis. The sequence continues at coordinate 1,961 of JAJMDD010000038.1, forward strand.
CGGTGGTTGCAGAATGTGGCCAAGCACTGCATATACTCTGCAACAAGTCTAGGAACTTTTTTTGCAGTCATGGCTACCCATCAACATCCCACCGAAGGAAACGCTAGAAGAATTCATATCTTCAGATAATGGTGATAAATCATTTCTGTGATGCTAGCCTCCTTCTCCACTGGCGCTATATTGTCCTAGGGCAGAATATTTCGAGCAAACCGACATCAAGCAGAGCCAATGCACATGTTTGTCTTGTAAGTTCTGAGCCCTTAAAGATGTTTCTTCTTTCACAAGGTTAGGTTAAGGCCATTTGATGTGTTCGGTTTACTAAACTCGTCATGTGCCGATAGCGTGCACTCAGTTGCGTGCCAGGGGTCGTTATAACAGGAGTCTGAAAATCGAGAAATTTGGAGAAGAAAGACGACCGTTTAGTGACCTTAAATCTCATGGCATGCCCAGCACAAGTCGATTTCTGTGGATGCGAAGCTTCTTGACTACCATCCACAATTCTCTACTCTTCCCGACTCTTTTGACAGAGGTTAGCTTGAAAGCGACTTCCATTTCCAATTGCTTGGAAGGAATCTATTATTGAGCTTCGAAGCCGCCAACTCGTTCACTATACTGACGTTCTCGATTTAAAATCCGTCGACAATGATTAGACTAAGCCTCTACAATGATTAGGCGAATGCCTCTACAATGATTGGGGTGCTTATGACGATTTAGTCTGTATAAAGGTAAGCATAGCGAAAGTAAGCTGGACGAGTAGAAAGCGAAAGTGTGTGGGTATCTAAGCGACCTCGAAGTCGGTCTTGCCGAAGTCGGGGGTTCCGCCCAAAGTGGCGAGAATGTCACCGGTGTAGTTCTCTGGGTAGTACTCGTCGCCGGAGTAGTAAACGTCGTCCCAGTTCTCCAAAACGTCTCTGACGAATGGCATACCGGAGATAGGCAAGTTCTCGAAAGCGAGGGAAGAGCCACCGTCGTTGGGCTCGTTGAACCAGGCCACGGTGTCGTTGGCGTAGATTGGAGGAGGTCTGGAGAAGTCAGAAATAGATCTCAGGACAACAATTCTGTTGAAGTCAACAAGACCGTACTTGTCCAATCTGGTGAAGGCCTCCAAGGAAGCGTTGTCCTCCTGGGCAGTGGCACAGTAGATACCAGAGCCGTTGGTCATCAAGGAGGTGTAGAATGCAAAGTAGTCGCTCAACACGTTACCGGTGAAGTAGTTGTCGGAGGTCAAACCGTCGCACTTGACGATGGCAGGAGGGCTGCGAGCGGCCTCCTCGGTGTACAACGCTCTGTTGCTGATGTTCTCCTCGGTACCGTTGACCAAGTCAACAGTCTCAGCCAACTCAACGGCTCTGTCTCTCAACTTCTCGTTGAGCTCGAACACCTCGGTACCGTACACGTTACCAGGGTAGGTCCATGGGTCCTCAGTACCGTAGGCCCAGTAGCCGGAGGTCCAGTTGGGGTTGGTGGTGATGAACTCCTGGTAGGCAACCTGGTACTCCAAAGCAACCTGAACGGTGTACTTGTTGAAGGTGACGGAGCCCATGGTGGTGTACTCGGGCTCACCACCGCCGATACCAGAAATCAAGAAGTAGGTGTGGGAGAAGTCGAACAAGGGCGACAAGCCGAGGGCAGTGACGGACGACGCAGCATTGATCTCACCCTCACCGGTGGTCATCTGGCACACGGAGTAGTTGGCCACACAAGACACCTCGGGGTAGAGTGGAGACAAACCGGGGATGGTGATGGTGTGCTCAAAGTCCAAGGCCTCCAACCAGGGCTCGGCCTCGTACTCAAACATGTTGATTACAAACACCTTAGGCTGGAACACAGCGTAGGGCTTGCCGTACGAAGTCTTCAAGTCATTCTCGGTGGTAGTGACGTCGTTAAGAGTCTCCTCAGTAGCATTGAGTTGTCTCTTGTCCAATGGCTGAGCAATGGCTCCAGCCACAATGGTAGCAGCGGAGATGAGAGTGGAAAACTTCATTGATGGAGAATAGAAATCCCAGGAATCTCGCTGCTATTTGTACTAGCTGTGCCTCGGCATTTCCGACCGTCGCCTCTTTTTCACTATCTTATCATAAGAGAGCGGCATTCTGCAATCTCGAGGCAGGCGGACTGCAGACGGCTCGACCTCCTAATTACGTGCATCAACAATAAAATCTGCGACGGCTTCCGGAAGCTGAGACCCGAGAGTCCCCATATACTCTCTTTTTTTGCGCTTGACTGGAGAGAAATTACCCGGGGTCTTCGGCCTTTGAACTAGCACTTTGACACCAACGCCCAGAGAAAAATACCCTGTCAGTCCTGTCTCGCACAATGTCCGAAGAGCCCTGCACACAGGCATGCGGCTGCACGGCAGCTCTGAAAGTGAAATAGGCAAGTGGTCTCAATCCAGGCGAACCGATAACACATACGAACGGTTACTGCAGCAACGAAGCAGAGGCCGAAGAGCAGGCGACTCTGTCCGCCTATTACGAGAAGCATCTCTTCTGCATGATTTTCAGGCACCCGCCCAAAAGCCGTAAAGCGTTGAGTTTCTTTTTTAGTTTTACGGGTATCGCATTGCCGTTCACGGGTGCCAACCCGAGTAGCAGTTGTTGGGATTGGAAGAAACTCTCTCACCGCCGATTGGCCGGCTAATAGTTTCCCCGCAGAAGTCCATGGGCGAGTCTCCCCGCGAGTGTTCGGGTTGCGTCTCCCGCAGGCATTGCGGGCGTCCGCATTCGTGAGTATTTTGCTCGAATTGGTCGCAGTCAATTTTCTGCAACGGGCGTGCATTGCAGCACCGGTATAGCAAAGCCTCGCACAGCCGAATTCCCGTTTGTTCGTAGGAGAAACGGCACGGAAACTAGGTAAAAATTACGGACCTTCTGTTTAGCGAAGCCGTTGCTTCGATTATAGTCGACGTTAGACGGCAATGAAAAGTACCCATTTCCATCTATCCGCCCGTGCCTAGAATACGAAAATTCCACCAGGTTGTCTCCAGGCTCCATTTTGGGTGACTTCCCCTCCGGAACTTCACACCTCAGTTGCCGCTAGGAAGAACTCCAACGTACTGCACATGGCCGTTGATCTACGCGCTATTGAAATCATCTCTCTGTTTACTAAGCTAATGCATCATGACCACTTCTGAGCCCTCGGAGGATGGTGAAGGCGACAGTCACAAGAGGACATATTCTGTTGCAGTATGTTAATATGATTGAAACTATGAGCTCAAAAACTAACCACAGTCCGGCCAATCTGCAGACCAGTATATGTCTCAGCTTCTAGGCCAGAAGCGACTAAAAATTGGCGAAAGCGAGGACAGCAGTGATTCCAGTGACGAAGAAGAAGAAACAAGCACTCGTGCCGGATACATTCGAAAACTCACGCTCAAAAACTTCATGTGTCATGACTTTTTTGAGCTTGAGTTTGGACCCCAGATGAACTTCATAATAGGAAGAAACGGATCGGGAAAGAGTGCCGTTCTTACCGGCATTTCTGTTGGCCTTGGTGCCAAAGCTGCAGACACAAGTCGAGGCTCTGCAATGAAGAGTCTCATCAAGGATGGCAAATCTACTGCCAGAATCTCAGTGGAGATTGACAATAATGGCCTTGACGCCTACGAGCCCGGGACTTACGGTCGAGTGATCATAGTTGAGAGGAAGCTAAGCAGAGAGGGCACGAACAATTACTACATAAAGAGTGAGAATGGAGTACTTGTCTCCAACAAGAAGAAGACCTTGGATGATATCCTTCAGAAATTCTTCATTGTCGTCAACAACCCTTTGTCATTTCTTTCTCAAGATAAGGCAAGAGAGTTCATCGCAAGCAGCACAGAACAGTCAAGGTTCGTACACTTTAGCGAAGGCACCAACATACAGTCTATCATCCTGAACTATCAGGACGCATCCCGAAACATATTGAGTTTGCAGAATCGACTGAGGGCTGCAAAGGAGTATTTTGACGAAGCGACCCAGAAATACTTAGAGTGCGAGAGGGCGTACAAGAAATACAAACATTCACATTTGCTTCGCCAGCAACTAGAAAAGATCAATGGAAAAATCTACTGGTTCAATGTGGAGGTTTTGGACCGCAGAATAAAAAAGAAAGATGACGAAATAGCCGAGAAGATGCAAGAGATTGAGGATATCGACACTCACATTCAACAGAATGAAAATAAAGTCCAGTCTCACGAGGCAGACCTTGAGTCAATGAAGAAAGAAAAATCAGTGCTCGACGAACTTGTTGCTGCAGAGAATCAGGAATTGACGAAAGTTGAATCAGATTATGCAGAGAGTAACCGGAAGGTACACAGTCTTCGAGCAGATTTGGTGACCTACAAGAATGAGATAGAAGATTTCGGTGAGCAGATCAAAACACACAAGTCAGAAATTGCACTAGAACAGCGCAAAATAGACGAAGCCAACGGTGGTTCCAAAGAGAACATGGAGCAGAGATTGGAGATGTTGAAAAAGCGGCATGAGGCGCTTGTGACATCCAGGGATAAATTGCAGGACAAATTACATGCTCTCGAAGGGTATAGTCCCGAGATGGAAGCTCTCAATAAGGAATTGGAAGCACAGAAGAATCTCAAGGCTACACTAGAAGAAAAGTTGCGCAACTTCGAGAAGATCAAGAACAATCTGTACGCAGCCTTTGGTCACAACATAAGCTATTTGATGCGTGACATTGAAAAGGAGCAAAGATGGCATAGTAAGCCTATTGGCCCTATCGGGTGCCATGTTTCTGTCAAGGACGAATACTCCCAATGGAGCGACTTGATCAATTCTATTCTTTTGAAGTCGTTGGATTCTTTCGTTGTATGCGATGAGCACGACAGAAGGCTTCTCAATCAGCTAATGAAAAGCAAGAAGATATTCAAGAACGTTCTTGTGAGAAAGTTTGAAAAATTCCAGTATAGCTCAAACGTCGCATCGCATTTCACGACAGTTTTGGATACTCTTGATATTCAAGATGAGGACGTCAAGTTCACATTGATCGATACAAGTAGCATTGAGAAAAACATCATCTGTGAATCGATTTTGGAAGCAGAAGAGAACACGAGAAATTTCTCTATCGAGTATGCTTTTTGTCTCAACGACAGAAAGTCTGGCATTCGATTGATTCGAAAGAACGGACAGTTGTCAAGAGACCCGCTTTTTTATTCCACCGATCTTCGGAAACTTGCAGGTAAAGTTTCCGGCGATTCAATTTTGGATGAACTACAAGAAGTATCGAATGAGCTAGCAAAAATCCAACAGAGACGGAACAATCTTCGTGCTGAAGAGTTTGAAGCGAAGAAGGTGCTACAAAAAGAGTTGGAAGAAAAGAGAGCACACCTCAAAGAGATCAATAACCAAATTTACGCTGCGGAACAAGTTTTGACCAGTGAAGGCGATCATGGAAGAATTGAAAGTTTGAAAGGGCAAATTCAACATTGCGAGAACCAGATTCAGACCAGAGAAGGCATGTCAATTGAACTTCTTCAAAATTTGAATGAGAGCAAAAAGTTACTTTCAGTGATCAAACTGAAACTACAGGATTTGAATTCGTTGAAGCAGTCTCGCGAAGCTCAAGTTGCAGAACTCGAGCTGAAATTGAATGAGATCAGTGAGAACACCCAACTTCTCACGGCAGAGTGTGAGGGGTTGGTCAAGAAGAAAACCGAACTAGAGTCCGAAGTTGAAAAACGAAATGCCAAGAGAGTTTCCGATCAAGAAAAACGGGAGGAGCTTTTGCAAATTGCTCAAGAGAGGTGCGAGCGTTCTGAAGCAGATATCCGTGATTCAGACACCACAGAATCTATCACGAGCGAATTCCGGAACTTGCAGCAAGCTATAGAAGAAGCAGAAAAGAATAGCAGGAAGTCTTTCGAAGATATACAGAAAGAGGTCTTAGATAGCAAAGCGTTGAAAGACAAATGCGAGCAAAGTCTTGCAGAACTCGATAATGCCAGGATCACCCTCGAGACTGACCTCAACTCAAGATTTGAGAACTTGAATATCACGATCAAAGAAAAGCTTACAAGAGCTAAACTGTCTTTTGAGCAATCACTTGCTTTAAGAGGATTCAAGGGTAAACTTGAATTTGACTTCGAAAGGAAACGGGTTATCACAGAGGTGCAAACAAAAGACGATAAGGCAAATAGAGCAGTTCTGTCCTTATCAGGAGGCGAAAAATCTTTCACTCAGATCGCATTTCTACTCAGTATATGGAAGGTGATGAAACCCAGAGTATGCGGGTTAGACGAATTTGATGTGTTCATGGATTCTGTGAATAGAACCATCGCGATCCGATTGTTGATACATGAGTTAAGAAGCTCAGTTGCCCAATCTATATTTATTACTCCGCAGGATATTGCGGTGGTGGGCGATTTGAATGATAGTGAGGATGTTAAGATTCATCGCATCAAAGCCCCCAGAAATGACTAAACGGTAGGCATTCTAGAAGAGCTTTAATGAGAATGTCTCGGATGCAAATAGTGAATCGACGTCTAAATCGCACGCTTTTTGGTGAGCCTCTTTGTCTAAGGTGAATCTGGGTTTTGCCAAATATCCAGAGCTTCTCAAGAGCCGTTCCACCTCATGTTTTTCAGCGTATGGTGACGACAAGTAAGCGTACAAATATGAGCGTAAACAGTTGGGCGGTATGCAGCCCCTATGGCGATGAAGTTGTTCACAAAGGCCATAGTTTTGCTGAACTAGTTGATGATATTCAGTAGGTTCTATCCCATTCGATGCAAGGTTGGCACGGAGGGCTCGGAATATGCAGCAGAACTCTTCGGATGTAGAAAAGTTGGGACGCTTGTAGTAGAAGGGAAAGATCGAAGGTATCTTGCTCATCATAGCAGAAGCCTCTAGGCCGTGGCCCAACTCGCAAAGCGATACGATCAAAAATTTACTCAATGTGTGGTTGTGCGAGGAAACGAATGAAACCAACCGGTCCATAACGGAGACGTTCTCCGATAAAAGAGAGCTTAAGCTTTTCTGAAGCAAGAATTGAAAATTTGGAAGATCCTCAACTCTCAAGTACCCGTCGAGAATGGCAAATCGAGATTTCCCCTTGATAGAGTACTTATTGTAGACAATGTCGGGTTGAAAAGTCTTCAATCCGCTCTCGGCAGCCAATTTTTGTTGAAATTCATCGAGAGGTATGTGGTCATTCGACAAGTTTTGTTCGATTCTCCTCTGACGTTCTTTGAAATTGACATGACTGGCATATTTCAAAGAGTGCGAGATATCTTTAGGGTCTCTGTACTTCAAGTGGCCACGGTATTTTGGCGCCAAATCGTCAAATGCTTTAAGAGTCGCACTCAAGTCGCCGCTTTTTGCTAGCACTTCCACCTTGGCAATGGCAAGCGTTTCGTAAACATCTCTATGACCGAAGTAGGAGTAGAATCGCTTGAAGTAGGAATAAAGGCCATCTACCGCAGCTTGATTTGCATTTTGAACAAAGATATGTGTCAATGCCTCAATTGTTGACGGTAGTAGTAGAAACGGGATCAACTCGTTTTCTTCGGAAGGAAGAGTGTCAGAGGCCATAAATTTCTGATAGGGATTTATGATCTCATGGTAGACGAGCATAGCCGCCGCATTGTGACATTTTCGGGCGGCTTTGGATGCAAGAAGAGACCAGAATTGGTTGGAAAGCCTGTAATGGTCCGGGTCCGCAGCCATGAGTATATGAGTAAGAGCCGTGGCAGCATTTAGATTGTCCACGGCTAGAAGGTCGAACAAAAACCTTTCGGAGAGCTCGGGCAAGATTTCCTTTGTGGGTGCCTTGGCCGCTATGAACTGAAACACCAGCATCTGTGATGCGCCAGTGAGCATGCTATGGAGTTGAAGATTTGCGTGGAACGCACCGCTAGCCACGCTTTTGACACTAGTCCGATGCTCAGGAGAAAGCAGAATGTACTCCAGGAGGAGCTTCAGGAGATTTCGGGGCGAATTTTCTATATGCTGAGGCATTAGTCGATGCATCCACTGCTGTGGATCAAAAGCTGATGTTTGCACCAAGCGTATTGCATTACGCCCACCTCTTAGAAGCATACCCCTATGACACTGTCTTATTTGGAAACAAATTCAGGAATCTTTAAAAGAAACTAGCAACGCTGCCGTCAAGTGAACGTTAATTGGATCGGTAGCCTGGTCTGATGTTGGTTATGTTCAGGATTATGAAAAGTGAGTCTCGAAAAAATCAAGACCAAGTTCCACTCTCTGAAATGCTAAGACTCGGCCTCTCGCGCTCCGCGCGAGTCCTGAGCTTCCCAATTCGAAGTCTCGCGCCCATCACATTGCCCTCTCGGGTGAGATTCAACTCCACGACTTCTGAGATCAAGAACAAGCTCACTGACTTCTCTGAGAGCGCAGCAGAAATCGTGCCAGACGCTGCTACGACGTCCCTACACTCTGACCAAATCGGTTATCTTTCTTCCATTGGCCTTGCTGAAGGCTGGGGACCCACCGCTCTTATTGAACGGCTCCTTGAGGTGACCCATGTTTACACTGGTTTGCCTTGGTGGGCGACCATCATCGCCACCACCATAGCGGTCCGTACGTTGATGTTTCCCATCTATATCAAATCTTCAGCGAATATGGCTAAAATGAGCAAAATTAAACCGGAGCTCGATGAGCTCATGAATGATATCAGGTCTGGAGGCAATGAGGAGAGGATGGTGGCCATGAGAAAGAGAAACAAACTCTACAAAGACTACGATATCAAAACCGCACACTCCTTTTTGCCTATGCTCCAGTTACCTGTGGCGTACGGCTTCTTTCAAGCTACCAGAAAGATGGCAGCCTACCCTGTAGAAGGCTTCGCGCAGCAAGGTGCCTACTGGTTTCCCGACTTGACTCAGGTGGACCCTTATTTGGGCTTGCAAATTTCCACTGCCTTGATTGTCACTGGAATGATGAGAAGCGGAGGTGAGACCGGTGCCCAGGCCATGAACCCGATGATGAAGAAAGCAATGTCCGTCTTGCCCTTCGCCTCCATCTTCATCACCTACAACATGTCTGCTGCGATTTTGTTGTATTTCACGGCCAACGCTGCTTTCTCGTTCGTTCAATCTTTTATTTTGAAGAACAAGCATTTCAGAAAATTCGCCAACATTCCTCCTATTCAGGCTCCCATTCCAGTGCCTGGTGCCAAACCTCCGCCAGCCACGATAAGCGAATGGTACACGGACTTCCAAAACAGAATGAAGACCCAGTCCCAATCTAAATTGGAGAAGACTAACAAGCAATTGGAAGTGATGAAGGCCAGAAAGTCGTCCACGAGCGACGGCTTCATCAAGAGACACTAACATGTAAATACTTATATCATCATACACGATCCGAAGATTTTCGCTACGAATTATTCTGCATTTGCAAATAAGTTCACTATTACTTTCCAAGTTTCAACTGGTATATTCCTTGAGCTCGGATAATTCACCGTCCTCTCCCTCCTCCTCCTCACCAATGCTGTCATTGGTCGTCGGCTGTTGTGCAGCCTCGTCAATTTCCACTACCGTCTCCACCTTCTGCAGTAAACTCAGTGGCACGCCCGGCTCTTCGAAGATCACATCATTATTTTCGATGATTTTTTCTAGGCTGTAGTTGATGACCCCGAAATTGTTGAACAAGGAGTCCAAGTTACTGGCTTCAGTCAACGCAGGTCCGATGACCGTGGCCAAATTCGATGCTGTCATTCTGTTGTGTTCATTCTGCTGCACAACCTTGTTCAAATGTCTGACCAAAGATTTGAGCGTCTGGTAATTCACTTTGGGAAGCTTGAGGAGAGAACTCCTCAATTGATGGGCGTCTTCAAGAGAGAATATGCCACTTTCACCTCGCGCACGCTTCAACTGGAAAAGCAGTTCAATCACATCGTCCGTCAAGAGAGCGTCCGGTAACTCTCTGAAGTACAGTTTCACACAACTTGTGAGTGCGTGAACATCGACTCCTCGTTCTGCGAAATCAATCACACCAGTCCTGTCAATCTCTTGCTTGATACTGCCCAACTCGCTGATGGATGTGCTAATCCGGTAGATTCCAACATCTTTCAAGCCTTCTTTCTCTATTGCGTCGTACATCAAATCCAATATCATGGGTGAATCTGCTTTGTCCCTTGCACAAACAGTTTCCAAAGGAATTCCGAACGTGGTATACATGCAATTAGTTCTCGCATTAATCGATCTGGAAAAGAACCAATGTCTGTTAGCGAAACTGAGTTTTTTCAACCAGTCTTTCGCATCGTGGTCCGAGAAAGCTTGCACGAAACAAACGTCCGAGCTATAATCCGGATCAATCTTGAAACAAAAGGGAAGCAAGTAGATCGGGAATATCTTGTTGTCCTTCAATTGGATTATATGAACGGGCTTCTGTTTGATGTCGACGACACTCGCTGGGTCAGGAAGCTCTTTAAAACTCACCGCTCTTTCGGTACCATTTTGTCCGAAGGTCCTAGATTTGTTGAAGAGCCCACTAATCTTAAACCTGGAAGACGAATTGGTTTTGTACGTTAATGATTGCCTTCTCAAATGAGTGTTCGAAGTCTTTCTCACGAGTTGCAGCCCCGATTGAGAGGATTCACTTGCTGGTTTATGATCTTTGAGATTCTTCTTCCTAGCCTCATTGGCCAAAATTGAGTACTGATCTTTCATAACGCCCCTGAACAACGTTCTGTTGACTTTTTCTGGGACAACTTGCAGTTTAAGTTCGCTGAGATTCACCAAAGATTCATCTAATTTCAAAAGAAATTCAAACTCTCTAGTGTCGTGATGAATTTCTTCATTGTGTTCAGGGTCCTCCACACTCAACTCTTTGATGAGCTTGAAGATGAGATACCGTTTGTTGAAATTGACCTGGTTTCTGTAGAATGAAGGGCATTTGTTGACCTCAATTAAGTTTTCGATGATCCAACCGAAGCATGGAAGAAGAGGTTCATGACCTAATAGAAGATCAGATTGCTTAATGGAAGTAGGTAAGAGTGCGTCGATGCTCTCATAGTTCCGTGAAGCACCCGAGCTTTGCTGCTCGGAATTCAAAGCTGCGCCCGCCCTTAGCCACAAATGTGCAAAAGTACGACTTTCAGGAGAATAGATCACGTTCGTGATTGCCGTTTCAATACAGGATGGAATATCTTCCTTATCCCCGTCAAATACAAATTGACTATCACTCATCTTGAGTTTGGAAATCTTGATCATAATCAACAAAGTCTTCATCCGATCAAGCCTTTCCTCGAGAGTGATATTCAAATCACAGAGCTGTATCAACAAATAGCTTTTAAATTTGAAATACAACTTGAACAATTTTCGAAACACAAGCGGGAGTTTCTTGAACACGGTGTCTTTAGACGAGGAGTTGCATAACGTTTCGAAGTAGGTGAAAATGTTAGAAATGACCAAAAGATCTTCGTTGACTCCAGGTACTGCACTCTTTTGAAAGTTGTAGTTCAAAAGTGAATAGTTCTCGAACAGATTCTCCAAAACTTTGAATGTTTTGAACCAGTTTTCCGGCGTTATACCCTTATAGAAAACCGTCAACAACTTATTGAACTTGTTCAAGAACTTTTCAATCTTGTGCACATTTTTGTGACTCGGTAAATTTCTGTTCATCGGGACTTCATGCATGGTGTTTGAAAACTTGAATTCGTGAGTGAGGAAGTCGTCGAATTTCGGTGCTTCGACCGGCTTATAACTCTTCTTGACAAATAGTCTCTTCAATCGCTTGTAATAATTGACCAAACTTTCGAACGATTTATCTAAATCCTTATCAATTTTGTTGGAATTATACCATTGCAAAATTTCGTTGCTGTAAAGTTTCAACAATTTGATCATGATTTTCTTATTCCGCAAATCGTTCGAGAAGTTAGTGAAAAAATTGTTGATGAGAACAATCAAAGCTTTGAGAATATTCACTTGAATCTTAAGGAGTAGCTCGTAGTCGACATCTCCCAAAGCTTTTAGGTCAACATCTTGATCAACGGTCCACTTGGGAAACAAGCCAAATGTTGCCGGGTCAAATTGCTCATTGCGGATGAGAAAGTGCTTCTTCATGACAGAAATGACCGCATTCCCTGAATGAACAAAGCGGTGTGCCAACTTCTCGAGTAAGTCTCTCGTGGAAAGAAACGAGCTATAGTTTAACATGAAGACAAATCTGTACTCTGTGAGGTCAATGATGTGCGACTCGTCGAAATATTTGGAATCAAGCAAAAGCAAGTCAATCAATTTGTCAACAGATGCAAACCGGGGGATATACTTTTGAACTCGAGGTTGCCCGGCAGATGCAGAACTATTTGAAATTAGCCCAAAGCTTCGATGTTTTCTCTCCAGGCCAGAAGTTGTGTTCTCGTCAGTATTCTGAGATGCCTCCGCTATGGAGAAATTCTTGAATTTGTCGGAGTTGAGTATGTCATCGACATCTATCCCTAGGCCGTCATCATCCACATCTGGTTGATCAGGGTCATCACCGGAAGATGATGCAAATGTTGCCTCATATTCTGTCACGAAATCGTCTATGCGGAGCGTCAATTCGTTATCCACAACAAGGTTGTGTTTTTCGTCCATCGGATGCGCACCATCATTTGAGGAAGAGACCAAGTCATCATACTTATGCAAATTGATTTTGAAATAATGATTGTTGAAGCTTGGCAACTTGTCCTCTGCTGAGATTTCGCCTGTAGATTTCGGGGCATATGTCAGAGCGTCTCCACGTTCAACACCGTTATCGAATCCACTGAGGACAGAAGATCCCGAGCCAATGGAAATCGAACTATTGTTAAACAATGATAGCTTGTTAAGTCCGAGACCGAGTGGTTCGGGTGCAGTGGGAGGCTTCAAGTAGTTTTCGGGGAGAGTTGGCTCCAAGTCCAAGGAATACTTCATGACAGTCTCGAGATTGATCGAGTCGCAATTGAGATCAATCAAGCGGAGTAATTTCTTGCGCAATTTGCTCTTCACGGCCGGTTTCTCCGTGGGCTCTGTACCTAGTTGCTCTTCGCTGACATTCTTTATTGACGTGGGAACACTGTTCTCATCATCCTTGTTAACCCCAAGGTACAACACCTGATTAAGACTTTCATTGGAGAAGATGAACCCCATTGAATCGTATCTTCGTAAAACGTCTTGATTGTAATTGATTATCTCTGCTGAGTTGGAGAGATTGGTCAAATAATCGTTCCAGCGATCAAAAGAGTAGTTAATCTTCCTCCATACCGTCTCGAGTTCAGCAATGTTAGTAGATGTAGAGTTATTGACAAGCAAGTCGCCGAAGTAGGGGATCACACGTTCTTTGGGATATATCTTACCCAAGCCTCTGGGCGCCATGATATGATAAGATTCCTTCGATGCAGAAAAGGAGTCGATTTCTCCGCGCGATTGCGACGAAGAGCCGAAGGTGATTGACTCGTAGCTGTTGGCCAAATGTCTTCTGTCAAGTTCAAACAAGACGGGAGCCCAATCGTTGCGCAATAGCTTGATGTAGTCTTGTGTGACGTATGTCCATACATTCGTCAAACGGAGAACGGGCTGGGACAAGATGATGGAGGAAATGCCCAACCAGGACGACATGTTTCCGGACTTATCTAAGAGACAGCCGAGATCGATCCATTTTTCAAGAATCCGTGCACGTTTCTCTGACGTCGCCGCGGAGCTTTCCACAAACAAATGATGCACAAGCAAGCGCGATAGGTAGTGGACATGGCTGTCGTTGTTGAAAATCAACGGGTTCTTTTTGTAGAAAAAGTCGCCTTGCGCGGTGTCGCACACGGACAAGTAGAGTAGCAACGACTTGTCCACGCTGGAGTTCCATTTGCTGAAGAATTCGTGGTCGATGGCGGTAATGGTGGTGGCAAGGTCGAGGAGGTTGATGTCGTTCATGAAAACAGAGGAATTAAGCTCGAGTAGCGGGTTTTCAGACGGCGATGTTGCTGCCACCGAGTCCACGGTGTGGACCAAATTGAGGAGGATCTGCTGCTTCAGTAGCATGCTGGTTCTGAAGAACGGCACGAGGTCCTGTGACGACGCCGGCGCGTACTCCGAGAAGAGCTCCAACATCTTCAACATGTAGGGCGCCACGTCGGACTTCAACAAGAAGCCGGAGAAGTTCTGGTCGAGGTGCTCAAACAAGTGGATGATGCGGTCGACCACCAACGACGAGTCGAACGGGCCGAAGTCGCCCTCGAAGATGGCCACGAGGTACGCGCACATGAGCTTGAGCACGGAGCCGAAGCGCGGGAGCATGGGGAACACCGAGATCAACTGGCGCACGGGCACGCTCATGGACTTGTCGGCAAACAAGAAGAAGTGCACCAACGCCTCGATGGACGAGCCCGGAAGAAACGCGTTGTTTTCGATGGCGAAGTGGAGCTCGGGGTGCGGCACCAACGGCGTGAAGTAGGTCGGCGTCTCGGGCACCGGTGGGTGCGACCATTCTTGCAACGGCGGTGCCGCACCGTTGCCGGGCGTGGTGGGCGCGATGGACGCCGCGTCCGACGCCACGGACGCGGCCACGGTGGCGCCGCTGGACGCCGTGGCCGACGATGCAGACGGCGCAGCCTTGTCGGCCGCCTCCTGGATGGTGGGCTCGGACACAAGGCTCTGCACGTCCACGTCGTCAGCGCGAAACTGGCGGATGCCCAAGTGCAGCGGCGGGCGGAACACGTAGAGGTGCGAGCCGCGGAGCTCCACGCGGTAGAGCCGGAGCGACGCTTCGGAGAAGTCTGCGGTGCTGGTGGTGTTCAACAGCGCGTTGACCCACGAGTGCTTTGTGCAGCGGAGGTCGTAGTCGGGCCGCACGAGGCCGCGGACGTGGGCCGCTAGCTGGCTGGAGTCGTCGCCGGGCGGCGGCACATCGCTCTCGTCGGGGCGGGGTACTGAGATGGAGCGTCTCTTGGAGCTCTTGCTCCAGATTTTCCGCATCGGGAGAGAGGTCTAGGAGCAGGTGGGGATGACGAGCAGGTGGGGCGACGCGGAGCAGAGGGAACGTGCGGAGCTAAGCAGGTGTGGCGTGTGAGGCACGGGGGGACGATGCTAGGCTGGGCTGCAGGGCGGAGATACGTGGGAAAAACGTTATGGAGGAACGCGACCAACACCGCGAATAGACGAGTTGAGAAAATGCGACTAAACGCCAGATGAGCACGCTCGATACGGCGCCGCGTATTTTTTTTGCCTTCTTGGCCGGAGCGAGCCGCCGCGTCTCGGCGACTTCGCCATTAATGTAGACCACGCTTTTGGCCGGAACCGCTGTGCTGGAGCTTGCTGGCGCTCGTACGAGCAAGGGTCCAGGGTCCTACTGGGTCTGTGTGGAGGCAATATAGCCGCCACGTCGAATCTGATGCGAAGCCAGAATTTTTTGGAGCCTTGGCTGGGGTCACCTGAGGTGGCCCGAATTTGCAACTTTTGGCGGACTTCGCCAAGATGATCGAAATGCGCGGCTGGCGTTTTCGCAATTGTTCTCTACCGGTCGCCAGTGATCTTTGCAAATTCTCCCCTCACTCCCCCCTCACAACCAGATGGGCGGGGTAAGCCCAGACCACTTACTTTGACCGACTTTGACCAACTTTGACCAATTTTGACAAACTCTTTGAGATCGTCAGTAGAATCGAGGACAACATTGGCTACACTGCTTCTTGCTTGAGTTTCGTGCGTCGCCCAGATGAGACCACCCTGCGCACCAGACCATGCCTGTGCACCAGATGAGACCATGCCTGCGTACCAGTATATATCAGGCTGCGTATACCAGGCTGTGTACGAGGCTGGCTATTGTGCGAAAAGCCCTCACAATCACCACAACAATCACCACAAGATGTGAATGTTATCTATTGGGGCCATGTCATGGCCTGATCGCAATCAGATCGGCAGCCGAGGAAAGACGTAGTGAATGATTACGGCAATTATTTGTCCCGTTTCTCCACAGCAGCGCTCGCGTTGATGCCGTCTCTGCTCGTGGCTGCAAGAACGCAATTCGGAACAACAACGTTGCAGCCAAAGCTAATATAATGTGGTGCCGTGCGGTGCCAACGGCGGTGTACGGCTCTCCTACATACAACGACCATTCATGTTCGGAAGCGGTGACGCAATTCCGTCAGTTCCGGACGTCAAAGCGACGGATCGACCGAGGAACATATCGCTTACCGTGTTTATCAATCCCCGGCGCCAAGAATTCGTATACCGAGCTGATACGGCCCGGCTGCGACCTGTATGAATTAATGCAAAATATGTCTGTCGGCAGAGTCCGCGGGGTGCACATGCAGTAGCGCTCGGAAGCGAATACACATGGTTTGGCTCCCCAGGGCTGCCACAATGTCTAATTCGGCGAAAACCACTAATAAATGCAAATTTCACACAACGCGGCATCTGAAAAACCCTACACGTGTTGCGCTGCGGCGGTTGTGGCCTGTTCGTCAGCCTACATGAAATTTCCCCTTTATTGCGCAGCATGCGAGATGCACTCCCACCGGCATCTCCAATCTAAACGTGCGGCACGTCACCTCTTGCACCTCGGTGAGGTCAGACTCCCTCCCTGGATTGAACCTGGTGGTACAATGAGCTCAGAAGCAGTGAAGAATGTTAAATGCCGGGATAATGCCAGTGAAGACGCCATACTTGGAGAGAACAAGGCCATCTCCGGCACCTTATCAACTAGATTGGGGCGCATACCGATCAAACTTAATTCAAATGTTCGATAATAACAACAACATTGCCGCTATGCACGTGGCGGACGCCGTATAAAGCAGGCTAAATCACCACCTGGGGCGTCCTCCAGCAGACTCACACAAGAAAATGCGCTCGACTTTGACCTGTCTTACGCTCTTGGTCACTTCGGTGGCTGCATGGTCTCCAACCGGAGGTTACGCCCCGGGCAAGACCACCTGTCCGTCGGGAAGCCTCCTCCGCACGGCTGAAGGACTTTCGCTGAGCGAGGAACTGTGGGTGCAGCAAAGAAACGCAGTGACAGACAAATACTTGGCTGACTTCTTGGAGCTGGCCGGCATGACTGACTTTGATGTCGAGTCGTTCCTTTCCAACACTACCGACGGCCGCTCGATCAAGGTGGGTCTCGCGTTCTCTGGAGGCGGGTACCGTGCTATGACATGTGGAGCAGGGCAGTTGGCCGCGTTGGACAGCAGGATTGCAAACGCAGATTCCCAAGGTTTAGGTGGCTTACTACAGGCGTCCACCTACATCTCGGGCTTGTCGGGTGGTTCATGGTTGGTGGGCACCGTGGCCATCAACAACTACCTGAGTGTAGAGGAACTTATTGCCACGAATGAGATCTGGCAATTGGAAAACACAATTCTCAACTATGGCGGATGGAACATTTTCAAGGGCATCAAATACTGGACTGACATCTTCAGCGACATCTCCTCGAAGCTTTTTGCTGGATTCGAGGTGACCATCACAGACCTCTGGGGAAGAGCTCTCTCGCATCAATTCTTTACCTCGAAGGTCGCTTACGGCAACTCTGCCGTCTGGTCGCAGTTGCAAACGATGGAGGCTTTTTCCACTTACCAAATGCCCTTCCCTATCCTTGTTGCCATCGGTAGAGCTCCAGGGTCTATCATTATCAACGGTAACTCGACCATCTTCGAGTTCAACGCCTTTGAAATGGGCTCGTGGGATCCCAGCGTTTACCTGTTCACGCAGACAGAATACTTGGGTACGAAGGTGAAGAACGGTGTTGCGCAGGGCGATTGCATCGGTGGCTTTGACAACGCTGGCTTTGTTATGGGCACCTCTTCGTCATTATTCAACTATCTTCTCGTGGAACTCGACAGTGCAGTGCCCTACCTCCTCAGAGGCATCGTGACACCTTTGTTGAACCTTGTTTTCGGCAACTTCGATGCAGACATCGCTCTCTACGAACCCAACCCATTCGAAGGGAACACAATTGGCGTTTCGACGTCGGTGGCCAAGAGCGACGAGTTGTATCTTGTTGATGGCGGCGAAGATGGACAGAACATCCCCCTTTACCCCATTCTTCAAGCTGATAGAGATGTCGATGTTGTTTTCGCATATGACAACTCGGCAGACACCGACGACAACTATCCTGACGGAGCTTCTTTGGTGGCATCGTTTCAAAGACAATTTTGGCAGCAGGGCAACGGTACCCTCTTCCCCTATGTTCCTGACACTGACACCTTCTTGTCGGAAGGCTTGACCCAACAACCAACTTTCTTTGGTTGCAGCGCAGCTGCCCTCAAGCCTCTTCTCAAAGAGGGTCAGGACGAGGATGACATTTACAAGAGTCCTTTGATTGTCTACACTGCGAATAGAGAGTTTTCCTACGACTCCGGCAAGTCCACCTACAAACTTTCCTACTCCAACGAAGAGAGAGATGCAATGATCCAGAACGGCTTCGAGGTTGCGTCTAGAAACAACAGAACTCTCGACAGCGAGTTTGCGGCTTGTGTGGGATGCGCCATTGTGAGGAGAGAGCAGGAGAGACAAGGAATCGAACAAAGCGAGCAGTGTCAACTGTGCTTCTCCAAGTACTGCTGGAGCGAGCCTGACCCAATCACTGCCTCCACCGTTTCCGACCCTCAGGCGTTTTTCACCTCCATGACCTTCCACGTACCAACAACGACGGATTTGGGTGCTGCTCTTGCGGTGGCCACTGCCGTCGGAAGTGGAGCTACTGGGTCTGCATTCCCAACTACAATCACTGCTAGCTCGGTGGCAGCTTTGGTAAGTGAGGCTATTGCGTCAGAAACCTCCGTGACGTCCCAAATCTCGGAGTCCGCAGCTGCCTTGGGAATTGAGATCGGCTTTACGCTCAATCTCTAAACTTAAAATCTAGATAGAAGTTTGCCCTTCGCCTTCTGATTTCCGAATGATATCACTTCAAAAGTTAAAACACTTTTCTTATTTATGCTTACGTATGAATGCCACGACTATGTATTTGCAATCGCGCAGGCTGTAGATGTTCTTCATTAGTCCTTCCCTGCAGTATCTTACTTTACTGCTCTAAACATGTTGAGATCTGGGTGCCTAAACCTTCTCCGACTACGGCGGTTTGCCTCTGCAGATGAAGCAGTCAATTATGCTTTCCGAAAGGATATCATCTCATCATCACCCGAGAAATTTTATCCCACAATCAGCCAAAGTCGAGGCTCAACACCGGTGACACGAATTCCAGAGTTTGTCAGAAAGCACAGCGACACGGACTTCAGTCAATACGAGAATGGCAAGTTTCCGCAAGTGACACAGATCGAAGGTAAAGTCAAGTCGATCAGAAGATCTGGGAAAGGAATGTACTTCCTCGATGTGGTCCAAGATGATGTGAAAGTTCAGGTATGTGCTTCGAATAAGCTTTTGGGCTTGACCAAAGACGAGTTTGCCAACATACATACGTTCATACGTCGAGGGGATTATGTCTCATGTGTGGGAAATGCCTCTACGACTAAAGTCGGCGAGTTGACCCTCAAGGCAACACAGTCAATCGCAGTGACTAGTCCTTGCTTGAATTCTGTGACACTCCCGGACAAATTAAAAGACCGAAAGTTGATCAACAGCAATCGGGTGATGAACTATCTTGTCGATCCTATACTGAAGCAGCGCATTTTGGTGAAAAGTGCCGTGACCCAGGCCATCAGGAAGTTCCTCACCGGAGAAAATTTTGTCGAAGTACAAACTCCCATCATTGCTGGGTCAGGAACAGGAGCCAACGCAGAGCCTTTCGTCACGCTGCTGAAGGCTGTCTCTGAGGAGAGCCTACAACTCCGGGTAGCGCCAGAACTCTGGCTAAAAAAGCTTGTTATCAGTGGGTTTGACAAAGTTTTTGAAATAGGCATGAACTTCCGCAACGAGGGCATTGACGCTACACATAACCCCGAATTTCTCACCTGTGAGTTTTACAGATCTCACACCTCACTCAGCGAATTGATGACACTCACCGAAGACATGTTTCGCAGCATATATGAAGATCTCGCGACTTTGAAGGACCAGATTCCGTTGTTGAACAGCGAGCTTGAGAAGCTAGATGCTTTGCGAAGCGGAAACTATCGCAAATATGAGTTCGTTCCCACCATCGAACAGATAACGGGGATAGCGTTTCCCCCAGCATTGACGACGGAAAGTCTAGTGGAGTATTACGAGAAAGTTGGTCAAGAGCTTCCTTCTCATCGTCACCCGGTAGCCTTGCTTGACAATCTTTCGGGTGTGTACTTAGAATCGCTCAGTGACAAGAACCCCAATGAGCCTGTCTTCATCTACAACCAGCCATCTTTGATGTCGCCACTTGCAAAATCTCAAGTGATGGAGTATGGCGGCCGAAGCTATGAGATTTCCCTTCGCTTTGAGCTATTCATCAATGGTAAAGAGTATGTCAATTCGTACGAAGAGGAAAACTCCCCATTTGCTCAGAAAACCAAGTTTGAGCTTCAACAGAGGAATAAAGATGAATTCCACGACGCCGAATCATTGATTCCTGATTGGAACTACGTTGAACAAATGGAGTACGGGCTTCCACAGACTGGCGGGTGGGGATGTGGAATAGATAGACTCAGCATGTTATTCAGCGGAGCAAAGCGCATTGAGGACGTACTTCCCTTTGGAACGCTTCGCGATGTTGTGAGGCAGTGAAAAATACTTGTAAATAGACTACATTACAAATATCGACCGCCAAATCCAAAGTCTTCAAATAAAGCGTGCATCTTCCTTGTCTTTTTTTAAGCCGCGGAACATGTCAACATGTATGCAGGTCCTCAACATCCATCAGCGAGCTCGGCCCAGTCATGTGATCCAGGTAAGCACCGAAGTCACACGAGAACACGAGTCGGTATATATCTCCGTAGTGGAGCTGAGCATTATGGAAGATTTGCTCATCAATTTCCTCTCTTGGCATTAGAATCTTGTATTTCACCTGTCTCCGACGCGCGCAGTTTTTCGCAGATCAATCTCGAGAATCCAACTTCATCCAACATTCTGAGGTTATTTCAGGACACCTAGCACGTGCTGCCGCCATGGATTTCGAGGAGCGAGAAGACAATGACGGTGTGCGGTTCTCTTGGAACAACGTGCCTAAGTCAAAGCTCCAAAATCAGCGCAATGTTGCACCTTTGGCTGCTCTCTACACGCCCTTGAACAACAAAAGCCAAGTGGGTTGCTTGGACGCCGCACATATGCTGCGCTGTCGCCAGTGTAAAGCGTTCTTGAATCCCTATGTCACCGTTAATCAGCATTCCGGGGACATTTGGTACTGTCAATTCTGCTCGTTCGGCAACAGGCTCGTTGTCGCCGACGGCGCGTACCCGCTTTCGTTGAACGTGGAAAACTCTACTGTTGAGTACTCGACAGGGCGTACAGCCAAGCTTCCTCCGATATTTTTCTATGTTGTCGACACCTGCTTTGAAGGCGAGGACGTCGAAGATGCATTCCAGGCCCTTCGAGAGTCCTTGACTCTCTCGTTGTCTCTCCTACCCCAGGATGCGATGGTTGGCCTCCTTTCCTTTGGAAAACATGTGCAATTACACGACTTGTCGAAGCCGAACAGAAGTTACACCTTCAACGGCGCGAAAGAATACTCACTAGAGCAAGTACAGAAGATTCTTTCCCTTACAGACAATGTTAACACGCTGAGTGCGGCCGCAGCGCGGTTCATACAGCGTGTGGACATGGCCGAGTACCGTCTCACCAGTATACTCGAGGGCCTAGTCAATAACGTCTTTCCCCACCATCTGAATCGCGAAAGAGCAGAGAGAGCGACAGGTTGCGCCATCAACGTTGCAGTTCTCACACTCGAGGCTATTTTGGGTAGGGGACACACGGCAGGTGGACATGTCATGTGTTTTGTGGGCGGTGCTGCCACTTACGGCCCTGGCAAGATTGTTGGTGTTCCTCTCAAGGAGCCCATGCGGCTGCACCACGATATAGAGAAAGCCAGTGCCACACTTCCGAACATAAACAACGGTGTTGCCAAGGTGGACATGCTGCTCTTTAAGCAGGCCAAAATCTTTTATGAGAAAGTGTCCAAGTCTCTTGTCTCCATGGGGCTTGGCTGTGACGTTTTTGTGGGTGCGTACGATCAAATCGGCCTCTACGAGATGGACGAGATCTGCGCGTCGACAGGTGGACTTGTGGTTATGTGTGACTCCTTCAGCACCCTGATGTTCAAGCAGAGTGTCATCAAGTTCTTTCGCAGAGCCGAGGAAGACCTCGACATGGGGTTGAACGCTTCTCTCGAGTGCCGAACCACGAGCGACTTACAAATCCAAGGTCTTGTGGGCCATGCGTCTGCCTTACCATTGCGGAAGGATAAGTACATCGAAGCATCCGTGTCGCCACAGCTGTTGGGCGAGGGCGGCACCAATGCGTGGAAGCTTTGCTCCGTCAACCCTCAGCTGACCTACGCTGTCTTCCTTGACAAGCTTGATTCGCCGCTGGTAGGGCATGCGTTCGTGCAATTCTGCTTCCATTATCAACACGCTAGTGGAGACATGCGCTTGCGTGTGACAACTGTGCCGCTCGCTGTGATTGCGGACTCGGACGCACAGAACCTTGAAGCCGGTTTCGACCAAGAAGCTGCAGTGGTCGCAGTCGCGCGCCACGCCATCGATAAGCTTCACAATCCGCTGGCTAAGAAAACACTGTACGACCACTCGGACGTTGTCAAGCACTTGGACCGATTGCTCATCGACTACTGCAAGCGCTTCGGCCAGTTCCAAAAGGGGCAGTTAAACCTGTTCCGCTTATCGAGCAGCTTCGGCATGCTTCCTCAATTCATGTACCACTTGCGGCGGTCGCCCTTTGTGCGCCTCTTCAACAACTCGCCCGACGAGACCAGCTTTGTTAGGCACTGTCTCATGCACGAGGACGTCACGAACTCATTGATTATGATTCAGCCGTCGCTCCTCTCATACGACGTTGAAACATTTGGCGCGCCCGACGAGACTGGCGAGCCCAACAACGAGCCCGAGCCGGTACTTCTAGATTCCATGTCTCTCGGCGCGAACAAGATCCTTCTCTTGGATACGTTCTTCCATATTCTTATCTACCACGGCGTAACGGTCGCACAGTGGCGCAAGTCCAATTACCACAACACTGAGGGATACGAACACTTCAAAGAGTTTTTGGAGGCGCCCAAGCATGAGGCCATGGAGATTCTCATGGACCGCTTCCCATTGCCGCGCTTCATCGACTGCGACGAAGGCGGCTCTCAGGCACGGTTCCTAATGGCGAAGTTAAACCCGTCTACCAACTACGCGTCCAATCCGAACCATATGTATGGAGGGCAGCTTGACGTGATGACCGACGACACCAGTCTCCAGCTGTTCATGGACCGGATCCAGCGGATAGTTGTCGCCAAGAAGTAGACAAATTACACGCCACGCTTACTCATCACTGGTGGAGCAAACCAAAATACTGTAGCAGAGGCGGGGCGTGACGAACCCCGCCAGTCCTGTGAGAGAATCCTACCCCATCTTTTTCATTTTTATATAAAGGCATGCGCGTATAACGACCCATCACGAGGCATAACGTCTTGCGATTTGGAAATCTCTTTCTTACGTAGGGTCGCCGGGGCCCATTGTTAAAAGTTGCAGAGCCATTTCCATATTCGAAATCCGATATAATGAAGCGGAAGTACTGCTCACAGGTTATAGGTGAGATTACCATAGATTACGTCAAAAAAGACCGCCTCATCACTGAGAAGTACCCTTCTTCATTCATCGACAAAGATGCTGTGCTTCTAGATAGTTGGGTCACGAAGGTGATCCAAGCAGTTATGGAGGGAAGCTCAGTGGACACCTCACGCATGGAAGTTGATGACGAAAAACGATTGAACTTTCTCGTATTTCTTGGCGCCCAGGGCAAAGAGTACATCAACGACATAAAACAAATGTTTCCCCTGCATTTCGAAGGCCCATTGTTCCTTTCGCTGAATATCGATCGCCGCATCACACTGGACCCTTCTATTCATTGCGCGGACATGGAAAAATGCAAACAACTCGCTGCATACTTTAACATACTCGATCCTTTGGGCGGTGGGGCGTATCCGCTCAATTATTTGATCGTTACCGACTCAGACCTGATCGTTCGCTGCAAGCTACCCATACGCATAGGCCAATTCTACGGTCCACACCAAAAGTTTGGCGTCAGTCTAGACCAGTTGAAGGGCTTAATCGACGAGTACTTGGACTTTTTCATGAAACACCACATCACGATCACATTTTAATGCATTATGGACACTATGGACTTATTGTAGAAGAGCTAGCCGCTGCTGCTCTAGCTCTTTATATTCGTTTCTTTGTTTCTCGATCTCTTCCTTAACTTTGGCTGTATATACATCCAACCGAGCAAGTTCATCAATCTCATTGGTTCTGAGATACTCCTGGTCCCTTTTGTTTGGATCGCTGTACTTGTAAGGCAATAAATTCAGAGGCTTTTGCGTCAAGGTCTCGAAAACAAGGTCTGTGGGTTCCTGAAATACAAGTTCGTCGAACAAGACCGAGTGAACTTCCCCGTTCTCTCGTTCTGGCGCTTGAGGATTGTACGGATGAAGTTTCAAGGCGTGGAATATTTGGAAGTTCTTTTCACTGATACCCAATTCCGACCCAGCATGGAAGTGTATCTTGATGATGATCTCAAACTCTCCCCACCCGGTCTCGGTCACTTGATAAGGCGGGCTTTCGACAGATCTGACTGGATTTTCATATGTTTCGTGTAGCTTGAACGTGACCTTCTTGATTAAAGGTGTGAGGTCGATGTTATCGAGCGCTGGCTTAAGAAAGACGGTCCATATGTGCGTGTGATCGGTTGGAGTTTTCTCTGTACGCTGCTCCGGAGCTAATCGTTTGGCGCTATTGCCATATAGAAATGGGACGGAGATGGAAACGTTCTTAATTCTCTTTGACATGGTGTTTCTATTGGGAAAATAGTGCGCAGTTCGCGACCTACATAAACGATAAGTCCCATGAATCCACGAACTGTATTGCACGCTTTATCCGGCAGGTTAAGTAGCTTGTAGTACAAGGTGGGTAGAACTAGTGATTAAGGCCTAAGACTCAACTGAACCAAAAGAGATTTCAAGATACTACCGAAGCTGGACCTACCAATACGATAAATTGAAATGCTGTGCTATGTATACCAAGTATGCAAATTGCGCTCATTGCGGCATCAACGGCTTCCAGTCAGACATTGTTTGACTGGGCTCACTGAGTTTAGGGGTCGTCGACGTAGCTCTCGCGGGAGGTGGTGTCGGTCTCGACTTGGCTTTGGGCTCCACAGAAGCAGATCTGGGAGGCTCAGAAACCTCAATCTTGACAGATGACAAGGCCTGAGGCTTAGTAGGTTTAAGAGGCTTCAATTCAACTGGTGCTGGTCTGATAGAAGGCTTCTCCGCAGAAACAGGCGATGTACTCTTTGGTGTTGCGGAACCACTGGGAGTCAAAGGTGCAGTGTTGAATCCAATGTTCATGACGTTTTTTGAGGGCGCCCTTGCCGGGACGGGCGGAACCACTCTTTGAGGTTGCTCAGAAGAGACGTGTGGAGAAGGGAACGTCTTCGGCCTGTTATCAGTTGCCGCTGTCTTAGATGAGTTATCAAGAGTCACTGCTTTGCGGCTGATTGGAGGAGGAGGAACTCTTCTTGGAAGTGTATTTGAAGAAACACTTTTCGCCCTTGATGGTAACGGAGGACCCGTGTCCATATCAAGAAGATTCAATTCTGAGAGTGCCTCCGAGGTGAAGGTCGAGCTTGCAGAAGAGACGGAATTGGCTGATGATTCACTTCCCCTGCTCAACTCGAGTAGGCTGTCTCCTTCTCCGTGCTCAGCTTTGTATGCTTTGTAATACTCGAAAGTCAACTTCTGCTTCTTTTGCTCGTCGACAAACTTGGCTTGGCATTTGAATGTCGAGAAGACTGGCTTGTGATCGCTGGCAAAAATGTCCATGACGGCGTTGTAATTGAGTTGTTTCATTTTTGACCCTCGGGTGCTTCTGTAGAGTACCCTGTCAGTCCAAGAGGGTACTCTTTGTTTCTCGGAGGTATCGTAATTGGAAGTACCTTTGTCGAACTTGTAAGTTGGGTAAAATTTGATGTCACCTTCGGTGAATCCGTGGAATGCACCCCCTTTGTCGTACATCTCGGATCTCAATTGGTCCATTTGGTACAATTCGTCAAATGCACCTCTCTCAACTAAGTATCGGCATCGATCATTGGGAACTTCGATACGGTAATTCAAGTCGCCGAGCCAAATGACATTGTCATGATCATCAATGGTATAATTTCTTGTGAATGTGAGGCCCAGCATAATGGCAACGTAGTCATTGTGTCTCTCAATGGTAGCAGTTATGCCTGCGGCCAAATGAGAAGTGACTAGCGCAAATGAGGTTGAGCCATAGTCAAAACGTACCGCACAGCCGCCCTTGTTCGCAGTGATACCACCAAGTCCCGTTTTCTTCGACGATCCAGAAACTTGAGTCACATTGTGAACCTGAGAATTCTTAACGAAAAAGAAAAGACTCATCGAGGCTATGGACTCAGTTCTCAAAAGAAGGTATTGCTCGTTTTGCGAGTCGAGTTCTTGCTGAAGCACCCTCGCCCAAAGAGCAGGTTTCGTTGAATCTGCAGCGAGAATTGAGCCCGCGTTCAACTCGATCAACTCTTGCAATCCAATTGCGTAAATATCAGGAAGTCCGCTCGTTGCATTTTCAGGCGGAAACAACCAGCTGGAAAGAGACACAATGGCATGTGGGTTGGCAGCGTTAACATTGTATGTTCCCGTGAAAATAGTCACGTCGCTGTAAGATGTATATGTCCCTTCGATTTGGCGCATTTTCTCAGTGACAAAATCACTGATGGGATCGAAAATTTGAACCGTCTTCGATAAGCGCCCATCTTTGCCTAGCAATAAATCAATGGTGGATTGCTTCTTCGAATCCACGAATGTGTTCTGGTATATTCTCGACACAGACTTCGTAACATCTGAAAGCGCACCTGCGAAGTTCATTTTGCCAGATCTAGTGAAGGAGGATTTCAACGCATTCGTTCCAGTGTAAATTTGGGAAATCGCGTCACCATTATCAGCCCAAAGAGTGTTGTGCTTTGCTATCACCTCTTCGGCCCTCACAGCATCGCGTGAGGTGCCTCCACTTGGAACCTGATTCTTCAAAATATGCTCAAGGATGCATTGACTGAGCACCTGTTCGATCAAGTTGGTTCTATCTAAGCAATCGAGACAGTTCACACGAAATACACCATCTTGGCGGGTCACAACTTCATCCTGCTCGACATCGAAGTCGTACCACCCAAAAAGCTCAAGAGAGTCGTACAACATGGGAAGAAGTTTCGAAGCACCTGCAAAGCCGCCACTCAGTGGCTTGGTCTCCGCATGAAAGTCAAAGTGACTGTACCTCAACTCTTCTCGGTGGTCCGAATTTGCGAGTAAGTCCGTATAACGACGCAGAACTTCCACCTCCAGCGGTTTCGTCTTGGAAAGCAAATTGATAATGTGGCACACACCATACTTCTTGCAGACTTCGGTGAAATGCTTGTCAAAACTTTGCTGAGTGGCACCACGCGACCTTGTCACTGTAATTTTCGGGTTGATCAACGCGGAGTCCTGCTCCCAAAACGCAGGCACAGACCCTCTAATTTGAGTAAACGCAAACACTTGCTTGCGAGAGAAGTTGGAGTAGATGAATTCTGTCTCCACAAAGTTAGCGACGTTGCCGTCGTCGTCGATTCCACGCGCGTTGAATCTGGTTCCTGCTCTCTTCCAGGACTGTTTCGAGATAAGCGTCAACGTGTCACCTCGTGTGCCAAGCATGGTTGTGCTGGCAAAGCCTCGGATAACCGTCGTTAAAAATCTGTTGCGATTGAGAATGTCCACCGCAAACTCGTCCAATTTGGACCGGAACTTGATCAACTCTTCCATTAAGTAGCTGTTCCACATATATTGCTCCTGATAGTGCTGCAAGTCAACTCTAGTGGTCGCTTCCGCTGCAGCGCTGTCTGCGACTGATTTAGCGAGCTTTTTCTTGTTGACGCCTCTGTTTTGCAAGACAGACGTCAAATCAAAGTCGTTGGAGTAATAGAACGAGCCGTTTGAGAGCAACTTCTTGAGCTCGAAGCACGGATGCACCACTCTTGGATTGATGTCGCCGTCCTCATCGGACGCAAGCTGAACACTCATGCCATTGGCGTCTAGGTTCACGAAATCCCACTCGTCCGAACCCAAGGAAATGAACTCCACTGCGTAGATCTTATCAACAGACTCGTAAGGCATCGGCCGAGCCACATTAGTCACAGCACCCGTAATCACAGCCAAGTAGTTCCGAGTTTGCACATTGATAAGACCCAAGCATCCGTGAACCTCCCTATTTATAAGGAGGCGGTATCCGCGTTCTTTCGTGGTTTGCGAGTTGGGCTCCAATTGAACAGCAACTTTATCGGGTGATTCTTCGCCTTGCTTTGCCCTCAACTGCCTGAAAGTAAGACTGTGTGTCGAAGACACCAAGGCAATAGTCCTCGGACCCTCACGCACGTAGACTTTCATTGTGAAACGAGAAGGTTAGCGGAGTTCAGAGGTTGGTGGTGAAATACACCTGTACATCTGACCATCACAAGACACGATATAACTTGCTCTGCTACTGGAATCGCACCTCACTTGCAACCTCGATCACTCTGATCGAATTGCATAACTCTTTAATTCGCCTTAGATTACAGTACATGGTCATTGTATACCAAAACCCTCCCGAGTTTGAGCTTCATGATTCTAATCTTTGAGGACTATGTTTCTAATGTTCATTTGACGGGTCTTACGAACTTGTTTTAAGATACTTCGAAGTGGCTCTCGTGTCATCTCTGAGCTGCGTTCTACTTGAGGCACTAGCTGCCACAACTAGCTAGACGTAGGCTACGGTAGTTCTCTCCTAGCAGAGTATATGTCTAAATGCTCACGTAGTCCAAAAGGGAATGTGAAGCAATTGCGCTTCAATTATTCAGTGCAACCCACGAGCAAAAGAAGACACTAACATCGTCTGTTTCTTCAATTGGGCTCTTGTGGCTATCTTATTGATTGGTGAATGGTATACACCCGTGCATCTCGATGTCAATTGAAGAAAAAAAAGTCGCTAAGCAACTAACCAACACCACAATGGCCACCAACTACCAGCTCACGTTGTCTGACGAATCCAAAGAAAGACTTTTGAAGGTCTTGGACTACTCCAGAACGATCGCCCACTACGGGTTCATTCCGTTCATCTTGTACTTGGGCTGGAAGTCTTCCCCTCAGAAGCCTTCATTGTTCAACTTGTTGAGCCCTTTCCCATCTGCTTAAGCTGTACATAGAAATGCAAATGACGACCACGAGTGAAACTGTAAACTGGAGAAAAGTTTCAGTAGGAGTAAAATCATGGCAATCTGATGTCATCTAGGGCAGTCTTAGCCTTCTCAGCCATTGGTGAGGAATCTGGAGTGTTTGTAGAAGTGATATTTCCTATCCATATTCGAACGGATAGACAGCACGTATATCGTAAGGCATCGTAATTCACGAATTCGACGACAATTTCATGCCTGTAGCTTTCAGAGCGGTCGTTCCTTCATCGATCCAAACCATCTTCGCATCATCTCATCTTCTCACATGTCTAATAGTCCGTCTCTGAGACAAATTGAGGTTGTTTCAGGTCTACTAGCGGGCTTCACGAATACGGTGGTCACCCATCCTTTGGATTTAATCAAGGTCAGACTTCAACTCACAAGGGCTTCGTCGTCTCAGCCCTTCGAACTACTACGTCTGGTCATCAATGACATCAAGCAAGACGCTCACAAAGCATACTCCTCCCAGACAGGGACGCGACGATCACCCTACTCCTACAATGTTCTCCAGCAATGTTACCGGGGAGTAGGACCCAATCTCGTGGGAAATGTGACTGCGTGGGGCCTTTACTTTGCCTTGTACGCCGACTTCAAGCAGTGGATGTCCAGCGATGGGAACACACCTTATTTTGCTGCTTCTACACTTGCTGGAATCACCACCTCTGTTGCTACCAACCCAATTTGGGTGCTCAAAACGAGAATTTTGAGCACCTCGAAGCAGCAACAAGACTCGTACCGCTCGTTGGCAGATGGCGTCAAGCAAATCGTCAGAAATGAAGGATTGGGCACGTTTTGGAAGGGGACCATACCGAGCCTCTTCCAGGTGTTGCAAGCGAGCCTCCAGTTCACCTTATACGACCACACGAAGAATTTCATCGGCCGCAGGAATAACACAGATACACTTCAGCCAATGCAATACATTTATGCATCGGTGTTCTCCAAAATAGTTAGCATGTCCCTATTGTATCCCTCCCAGGTGGTGCGGTCTCGGCTCCAGAGCTACAATTTCGAGAAAGAGCAGCGTACGATACTCAACACGATCAGAACGATACTCGATAAGGAGGGATACCGAGGCTTTTACCGAGGCTTGGGGGCCAATGTGCTCCGGGTGATGCCATCGACGTGCATCACCTTCTTGACTTACGAGACCACGAAGAAATATTTAACACCTTGATAGAATTCAATACCTTGATAGAAATGAACACCTTCAGAGAGTTCACGTTCTTTAATTACGAAGACGAAGTCATCATTAAAATTCTGATAGAGCATTATACGGTGAACTATGATAGATCGGCCGAGATTGTGACATCAACTAGACATCCATCTGACTTGTTACTAGAGGAGGATGGAAGAGGCGTTTATAAGAGACGAAGAGTAGAGAAAGAAAGGATCCGACCCTAATATATGTAGTTCAATGTATTACCTCGACACACATCATTTTATATGTTAAAGATCAGTGGCATCTCATTACAGTGTCAATATCAAAATACGCGACATCAGACGCGTACATCATGAGCGAAACAGAACATGAACCAAAACGGATCAAACTAGATCCAAAACCCATAATAGAGGCAAGCGCCTCACTCCCGACGCCACAGCCCTCGTTTGAAGGGAAGTCATGGCTCCCCAAGTCCATCACATCCATCGAAGATATGTATCTGTTTGACTCGTCCACATATCACTCCCCAATACCGATTGCGATCCTGGAAAACGCCACTCTTCCTGTCGTTTTGGGAGTCGACGAAGCTGGCCGTGGCCCTGTGTTGGGCCCCATGGTTTACGGCATCTCCTACTCCCTTGAAACCTACCAAGAGCATTTGAAGAAGAAGTACGGCTTTGCAGACTCCAAAACCTTAAAGGACTCCGTGAGACAGGATCTCTTCAAGATGATCGACGACGAGAGCCACGAGCTTCACCGCAATGTTGGGTGGGCGACGTGCACCATGACAGCAAAAGACATATCGAACGGCATGCTTCGGAGCGCCTTGGGCGCAGGCTCTTACAACTTGAACGAACAAGCGCACGATACCACCATCCAGCTCATTAAAGACGTCTTAGCCTCGGGCGTCAATGTGCAGAAGATCTTCGTGGACACTGTGGGTCCGCCCGTGTCGTACCAAGCCAAATTGAAGAAGTACTTCCCCGCGGTGGAAATTACGGTGACGAAGAAAGCCGACAGCATCTACCCAATTGTGAGTACCGCGTCTGTCGTGGCCAAGGTGACACGCGACTTGAACTTGGAGTGGTACAACGACCACTTCGCGCCTCTCCAGGGCCACAAGCTTGGCTCGGGCTATCCTTCGGACCCCAACACAAGCCGCTGGCTCAACGCCAACGTGGATAAAGTCTTTGGGTGGCTGCACGGCTTGATACGGTTTCTGTGGCAAACCGCCAAAGACGCCCTCGAGAAGAACGGCGCAGCTAAGGTTATCTACGAGGCCGAATGTGTCAAAGACAAAGGCTACGAAGATATTGGCGACGCTTTCGCCCCCAAAAGCACTCTGCTCATAGACGCGCTGTTCTATGGGCACGACGTGGATATGTAACGCAACATGCACAATAGATCAGGCACATGAACAAGCATCTACCCATCTGTCCTACCCCCGCTCTTACTCGACAAATCTCTGACATCCACTCTTGCTCGATCTTCTACTTCCATCTTTACTCGATTGATCCTAAAACTCTCGAGGAATCAGTACCCGATGAAGAATTGGGCACCTCGAACCTACCTCTCGCAAAAAAGCAATCTATACACAACGAAGCCAATTGTACTCTAAATGCCATCAGGCTCTACCGCAGAGAGCTCAAGAGCTGGATGACCAAAAGCTGTCCTCAGTGATGAAGAAAAGCAACAGATCGGCATCCATAGGTTCATGCCGTTTGGGTGCGAAAACCCGATCGCACGCCCCAAACCTGGCCCCTACTGAGGCCCCCATATCCAGCAACCCGAAGTAAGAATACCCAGCTTCGACTTCCTTTTCATTTCTCCCTTCTTCTTCGTGCCATTGACTCGGTGACGCTCCGAGTGGCTTCATGGCACCCTTCCCCAGCCCAAGCCTGCACGCCGGAGGTGCACCCCCGAGCCGGAAGACAACCATGCGATGTACGTCCTGTACACCTTCCAACAACTACTCTTCTTCCCATGTCTGCCTTGTTCGCTCACAGAGCCGCCTTCGCCGTCCGCGCCGCAGCGCCCGCCAGACAGTACCTCGCTTCGGCGTTCGCCGGCAGCGTGCGTTTCTACGCGTCCAAGTTCCCTCCTCACACCGTGATCGGCATGCCCGCGTTGTCCCCCACGATGACCCAGGGCAACATCGCGGCGTGGTCCAAGGCCGTCGGCGACGAGTTGGCGCCCGGCGAGGCCATTGCCGAGATTGAGACCGACAAGGCCACCATGGACTTCGAGTTCCAGGAGGAAGGCTTCCTCGCCAAGATCTTGTTGGACGCCGGTGCCCAGGACGTGCCTGTGGGCAAGCCCATCGCCGTGTACGTCGAGGAGTCCGGCGACGTGGCTGCTTTCGAGAACTTCACCGCCGAAGACGCCGGCGGAGCTGAGCCCAAGAAGGAGGAGCCCAAGAAGGAGGAGACGAAGGAGGAGCCCAAGGAGGAGAAGGCCGACAGCAAGCCTGCCAAGTCCGACAGCCCCGCGCCCAAGGCTTCCGGCTCGCCTGGCAGAGTGTTCGCCTCGCCTTTGGCTAAGACCATTGCTTTGGACAAGGGCATTGCGTTGAAGAACATCAAGGGCTCTGGCCCCAACGGCAGAATCGTTGCCAAGGACGTGGAGAACTACAAGGCCCCTGCCGCCGCCGCTCCCGCTGCTGCTGCCGCTCCTGCTGGCGCCACCTACGAGGACATCCCTATCACCGGCATGAGAAAGACCATCGCCTCCAGATTGTTGCAGTCCACCCAGCAGTCTCCTACGTACATCGTGCAGTCTCAGCTCCAAGTGTCCAAGTTGTTGAAGTTGCGCCAGGCGCTCAACGCTGCTGCCGACGACCGCTACAAGTTGTCCGTCAACGACTTGTTGATCAAGGCCATTGCGCTCGCGTCCGTGCGCGCTCCCGAGGTCAACTCCGCGTGGTTGGGCGACCAGGGCATCATCAGACAGTACTCCGTGGTTGACGTGTCTGTTGCCGTGGCCACCCCCACCGGCTTGATCACCCCCATCGTCAAGAACGCCCACTCCAAGGGTCTTGCTGCTATCTCCGCCGAGGTCAAGGACTTGGGCAAGCGCGCCAAGGCCGGCAAGTTGGCTCCCGAGGAATACCAGGGCGGCACCATCTGTATTTCCAACTTGGGCATGAACAACGCCGTCAACGCATTCACGTCCATCATCAACCCTCCCCAGTCCGCCATCATTGCCATCGGTACCGTCGACAAGAAGGCTGTGCCCTCGTCGGTGAACGAGCAGGGCTTCGTGTTCGAGGACGTGATCACCGTCACCGGTACTTTCGACCACAGAATCGTGGACGGCGCCAAGGGCGGTGAGTGGATCCGCGAGTTGAAGAAGATTGTTGAGAACCCATTGGAGTTCTTGCTCTAAAATCGTGCGTCGATACATATTCCATCGGCTGACTCCGGGCATATTCTATATTAATGTCAATGGTCTGTAAGGCGTGTAGTCCGAATCTCTCCAGTGTATTAAATCCTGGTGCCGCGAACTGTAAGCTAGGCAAATGCATCGTTGAATATATGCCTCACAGTGAGCAATTGATGTCTTCATGATCAGGCAAGACGCCGAAGGAAACGATGTTCTTTTTTTCTCCGACAGTCTTTATTTCTCCGACGATCTTTACTTCATTTCGTGTGGCCAAGCGTAAACCGTGCATTAATACAAGAAACTCTTCAGCGCATACGCGATATCAACTTTCCCCAAAACACATCTTGCTCCTTATCCATAGGAATATCTATTCTTTTCAATCTCACGCGATGAGTGAAGAGGTGATCTAGAGCAGATCTTCATCACCTGTTGCACCGGCCACCTTGGGTAGCTACCGTGCAGTACTGTTTAGTTGCAACAATACTACTTTCTTCATGATAGACACCATCTACATTGCCCGCCACGGGTTCCGCTCCAACTGGCTCCCGCCACCACACCCACCAAACCCTACAGGAGTTGACTCCGATCCGCCTTTGGCGCCTCACGGAGTTGACCAGGCCAAGGAACTCGCTCAGTATTTGGTATCTCTCCCCGAGGCAGAAAGACCCCAGTTTATCATTTCTTCGCCCTTCTACAGATGCTTGGAGACATCCAAACCCATCTCCGAGGCGCTTGGCATCAAGGTGGCAATCGACCCGGGTGTAGGCGAGTGGTTCAAGCCTACTAGAGACGTTATTCCAAAGCCACTTGGATACGACCGCCTAGCAGAATTCTTCCCAGACGTGATTGGCGGCCCCGACTTGTGGAACGGCTGTGATGTCACTCCCAGCTTGAGTGGAGAGGATGAAGAGGCCATCTTCTTGCGCAGTCAACGTTTCTGGAAAGCGTTTTTGCCAGCTTTTGAACTGCAGCACCCCAAGGTAACGAAGATTCTCTTTATCACCCACGCAGCCACAAAGATTGCTTTGGGTATGTCCTTATTGGGGCTGGACTCGTTGCACGACACCATTGAGGTGAACGGAGAAAGAACCAAATTGCGTTCGGGCGCTTGTTCGATTGACAAGTATGTTCTCGAGCAGCAATGGCAGATCAAAGAAAACGGGCTCACTAGCTTCTTGAAAGACGGTGAGGAGATGAACTGGAACTTTGACGTGAAGTTCGAGGCCGGCTCCGACGAAGACATTAAGGCCCGCGAGAAGAAGGAACACTCCAAGGTCGAGTACGAGGTACGTAGACAGAAAATTTAAACCAATTTCACTAACAGCAGGAGCTTTATTTCACAGTGGACGTTCCAATTGTGGCTCTGTCATTCTATGACGAGCTGGCTCGCGATGACTCTTCCTTGACCGAGCAGATGTTGATCAACCCCAACGCCAAGTTTCAGCTCACCGAGCTTGATCACCCGACCCCGCTCTTCAAGATCTCTAACAACTCCAGTGCGGCTGCAGATCCCGAGAGCATATCTTTCAGCAATTTGAGCGCGGTCGACGGCCAGATCTACAAAACAGAGTGGTCGAAGCTTCTCGGCACGGAATTGATTTTTGACGACTACGGCGAGTTGGTCGGAACTGTGCGCGAGCACTTGGTTGCAAATCTGTCGGTAAAGGTGAAAAGCAAGCCCACGGACATCAAAGAGGATGGAGACAATGGAGAAACCGAGAACGCTACCGCAGAGGTCGACTCTCGCACAGCGTTTTTAAAGAGAGCGATAGCCACGGCAAGAAAGAAGGAATAGACCGGATACAGGGGCCATACGAAATCTATTCAGTAGAAATTCAGTGAAATGGACGTACTAGCTTGGAACGATATCGAGAGCTTCTCGCACCATTCGTTCTGCATAAACGTTAATGTGGAGTTCGGCAGTTCAACTGGAGCTTCGAAAGCACACCTTCATTCTCGGATCCTCGTCACCTCGCCGAAGGGAGATTGTTGAAAAGAACCTTGGCATATCCCACTACTCTGTGGTGACAACCACCTTCGAAGAAAACCTCCCTAAATCAAACCTTTCGCATGCGCAGTATGTCTTCAACACCGCAGAGCACAAGATTCCCAGCATAGTGGAGCAGTTGGACCGCTCTCGGTCTTACGTTGTTATTGCTGCAGACACAATTGTGTCTTGTGCAGACGATGTCCTCGAAAAGCCAGAAACGAAAGAGAATCAGCTCACCATGCTCAAGCTGTACAGGCAACATGGAGTG
Source organism: Helenozyma rhizophorensis (assembly GCA_030573355.1). Classification (NCBI taxonomy): domain Eukaryota; kingdom Fungi; phylum Ascomycota; class Pichiomycetes; order Serinales; family Metschnikowiaceae; genus Helenozyma; species Helenozyma rhizophorensis. The sequence goes on from JAJMDD010000038.1 coordinate 38,040, forward strand.
CTCCGAGTGATAACTGCTGTGCACGTCTGCTTGGTCGAAGGAGGCGAAATTTCAAGAAACGAGAGTGGAACCGAAACTACAAGCTTGAACTTTGACACAAAGTTAACTGACGAAGAGTTGCAGTTCTACGTGGATAAAGAAGAGGGCCTTCAAGTGGCCGGTGGTTTCAAGTATCAAGAACTGGGATGCTTGCTTTTCAACGGAATTGATGGAGACTACTTCAATGTGGTCGGCTTGCCCGTGAAGAAAACGAGTCAGTTGATCGAGTCATTGATGAACTCATGTCTATAGCAACAGAGTCCATGCTATAGCCCTACCACCAAAGCTTAAAATCGTTGACTAAAGAATGAAAAGCGCTCACTTTGACATTTCGTAGTTAGGCCGCTGGTCCACATTTCAATCCTGTCTGCCTTCTACTTATCTCATACCTGGAGCTCTCTCCACGGTTGCCCTGCACACGCATTTTTTCTCGATGAGATGCCCAGTACTACTCTTCTCAACTAGAAAATGGCCAAAAAAAACACCAGAGCCAGGAAGGCTGAGCCAGTAGCCGATGACGTGATAGATACGGTTGTTGCATCTTCTTCCTCCGAAGATTTCTCCTCTGATGAGGAAGACATCCAGATGGAAGGTCTCGAAGAGAGAGCGCAGAAGGCTAACAGCGCAGGCCACACTGTGAATCTCAACAAAGAAAGCCAAGTCACCACCAAGAAGGGCGGCAAAAAGACCGGTACCATCTACATCGGAAGACTTCCTAAGCAATTCCAGGAGTACGAGTTGAAGAAATACTTTGCTCAGTTTGGCACCATCACGCGTTTGAGATTGTCTAGAAACAAGAATGGTGCTTCCAGACACTACGCCTTCATTGAGTTCAAAGACAAGCCCGTGGCCCAAATCGCAGCGGAGACAATGGACAACTATCTCTTATTTGGCCACATGTTGAAGGTTCATGTGATTGACGATCCTAAAGACAACTTGTTCACCAAGAACGGTATCACATCTTTTAAGGAGTTCAACTGGAGAGAAAGAGATGCCAAGAAGCACGGAGCTCCAAAGCCTTTGGACACGTGGAAGGAGTTGCAAGCGAAGTTCGAGGAATCAAAGAAGCAAAAATTCGCTGAGTTGAAGGAACTTGGCTTTAACTACGAGCTTGAGGCTTAGGCTTTGTACATTAATGCATGGAAAGAAAGGAATGTTGCGTATTTTATCATTTGTTCTGTAGCAGCAAATAGACATTCGTTCGAAGAACTAGAACTATACATTTCAGGATCAAACAGTTTTATAACTGGCCAACAGATAATAATGCCGACCACGAATATCGAACTGCCCATCCTAAATACTGAAAGAGCAGCTTATCTTGTTTCCGTCATCGGAAATATGAGCAACGCAGCTTCGCTCAGGCTCGGAAGCCCAAATGCTATGATTCAAGAACGACTTTAAAACATGTATTTTTTTTGTTTTTTATTTTCTGTTTTGGTGAGGAGTCAAGGATCTCTTGCCTTTTTCTTACCCGCTCCTCTCCTGGCCTTCTTGCGAGGCGGCGCTATCTTTCTGGCCAACGCCTGCTGCTGGAACCTCAGGTCTGCCACCGTCAATAACTGCGTGAGTCTTCTCACGAGTCCGGCGTGCATCAAGCCAGTAGTAGTTTGTCCTTCCTCCAAAAGTTCTAAGAGATGTTGGAAGGTGTGCTCCAAGCTGAGTCCACTAGCTCTGAGCTGAAGGTCACTAGAGTCAACGAACGACGAGACTCCGTTCGCCAAGTAAGCCTTCTCACTGTCCTGACCAGCAAGATGCAAGAAAGCATTGTACAGCTCCAAGAGCTGTGCCCTGTAGGCGACAATCTCAGAAACGCCGCTGGTCATTGTCGCAAGATCGTGTGAAAGCTCCGCCGTCAAAATTCCCAAGCTTTCGCTGGATCTTTGAACAGCTTGGCCGAGAAGGCCAACTTCACTGAGGCACTCTTGAACCTTCTTCTTGAGGGCAACAACGATTCTTGGCTCGACTGCCGCCGTGAGTGCATCTGCAATATCCAAGCACCCTTGGCTCAAGGCACCACCGGTATCAAGAGCAGCCGCCAACTCATTCGCACCGCTCAAGCAGCGAGTAGCGAACAGAGTGATCATCTCAGTGTTCTTGCCAACAAACTCGTTGGCCAAGTAGGCGAACATGGTGCGAAACCTCGATTGCAAGTTCTCTTCCATTCCGGTAGTAGGGTTCTTTCCATCACGGCACAAACGCTCGAACTCGGCTGGAAAATCCAAAGAGAAGTCTTCATTCTTCTCTGTCTCATTGATGTCCACCACCGAGTTTCCAAAAGAGTGAGAACAGGCCGCACCACAAACAAGCATCTGAATTTCAACCAACACTGCTTGGAAGTCGGGAATTGCCAATTTGGTCTCGGCCACGATGGACAAGACCTCGTCCCTCTTAGGCAAGGCAGTAGTGATGAGACTAAAAGGGCAATCGACCGAAGACACAACAACGTCTTGAGTGTGAGGTTGCTCAACAGCGGCTTCAATGAAAGGCTCTTCACCAATCACATCTAACACCAGATCAAGCTCACACGTCTCAACCGTCGGTGTGTGTTGAGGAGGAATCTCGCCCTCAAAGTCCAAGCACACGAAGGGCTCGGGAGCATCCCACCAGCATACTTCAAAATTGGGTGGCAAATATGCTGAGCATACTTCAAAAGTGAGTGACAAAGGAGTATCATCAAGCTTTTCTGGAGCGCTAGCAGCAGCGAGAGCTGGCGGCTGGATCAAGTCATTAGTTGCAACAACTTGCTCAACAGGCGCGCTCGTCTCCAAAATTTCAGACTCCGCAGTCACCTCGGTGAGAAGTCCATCGTTTGCCGCTTCCAAGTCTTCAGCGGCGGCGGGGCTCACCTCCGTAATCTTTGCGGCCACCACCGAAGATGATTTAGGTAAGAGCGTAAGGTCCCTGCACGAAGAAATCATTGCCGCATTGGCAACAATGGGTGCAAAATCCGCACCTGAAGGAAGCCGTGCACGCAGCGACAGGATAAGCTTGAATGATCTCTCTTCAAAGTAAGTTTGGAGTATCCTGCTTTTGCTAAAGTAAGTCGCATATCTCATCATGAGCTTGAAGTGGTGGTACTGGGAGAGTTGGCCGACGGTGTTCTCGACTCTAGGTGGAGCCTGTTCAATAACCGGAGAGGCGGGTAAAGACGGAGTCAAAAGCAAATCTTTCGGACCAAAGAATTCAGAAGAAGGAATTGTCGTGGAAGGAGCCGACAACTTGCCTGCGTGATCACAGTCCAACAGCTCAATGCTCTCGAAGCTGGGTCTCTTTGCCAGAAAGACAGGAGACGAAGTCGAGGTGGAACTGTCCTCCAACGAGCCTGCTCCAAGGCCCTGGCGGTAGCTCTCTAAAAGAAGGGGGCCCTGCGCCCGGTCGCAGAGATCCACACATGCGACGGGCATAGGCAAGTCCTTGCCTTGCTTCCACTCCTTCAAGGCAAGCTTGACTTTGGCCCTGCGCACGGACCTGGAGAGGTGAGCAAACTGTTGGTTTGCCGCCTGCTTCACCTTCTCCCTCTTGGCGCTCTTCAACTTTCTGCCCATCTTCTTGGGCTTGACACCTTGCAACAATGATCTCCCCTTAGGGGGACCCACGGGTCGGGGAGGCTGCTCTTGCTTCACAAAGGGAAGGCACGAGTAAACATAAGTCGCCAAGCTCTGAAGCTTGCTAGCTATGTTCGAAAGACTCATGAGAAGTAGTAGAGAAGAAAATGGGGCGAGGTGGGCGGACGTTAATTTATACCCAAACCCAGCATACTTCAAAAGTCTACAGAAGATAACAGTCACACCAACCAGCAGCAAACTGAAAAGAAAGCTGGTGCAAACAAGAGCTTCTTCTTGCAAACCCAGCGAAGAAGGGGATTGTCAGCCTCCAGAAATCCTTTTGTGCCTACGTTCGTCGTGGTGAGGCAGAAGACATACATTACAACACATAGCCAACTATTGGACCGGCGAGGAATGTTGGATCCCTTGTAGCGAAGCCACTAAGAGGGACAATTGATGTCATAGCCTTTATTAATGAAGCCATGGCGTTTAACGAAGGATGGTGGAGCGAAAGGCACGCCTGTAGGTCACGTAGCCTCGTACACCAGACATGGAATCATCACAGATAGGATGGTCCACTCTAACTTTGCTTTGGCATACACAACGCTCTCATCTCAGAACTGTCAGTCTCCATTGATCAAAGTTCCGTTCTCCTCTTGCTCCACGATGACTGTGGTTGCAAAATCGCACTTGCACAACTACGGTACTATAGACAAGGTTTGGCCCCGGAGCTACTTTACTCGTTTCGGCGGTGCTAATCCGATCCAACCATATATTCCGGTCTCGTTTAGTTCTCACTTCTTTCTCTTTTTCTAGAGCAGATTCTATTAAATGGCGTCTTTCGTTCTCTTCCCACGTGACAGCTGAGCTCTGGTCTTAGAGCAGCGAAATCAAAAGGTCACATGATCTTAACATTGCTAACTACCATGCCACCCAAGAAGAAATCGGTGCCAGCGAAGTATGAGTTTCCTCAGAACTTCTATGCATTAGCCTCGAATTTTGCTGGTCTGTTTTACAAGCCGGTTCCAGAGAGTCTAGTAGACGACCAAATCATTATCGTTGATAACTTTTTCAGTTCAGCTGTCTGCGACGAACTAATAGCGAGCTTTACGTCAAATCTAACGCTAGAAACAACACCACTTATTAAAAGTAGGGAATACGCAGCGCGGTTCAACGACCGACAGTCAATCACCTCGTATGAGGCTGCAGATGCTCTTTGGAGTTACTTAAGGCAAGTGCTCTTTCAAGATCGCGGGTTCGAAGACGAGGAACTAAGTCAGATTCAAGAAATATTTGGGAAAGCAAAGAGTCTCAACCCTCAATTGCGCATATATCGCTATCTCAAAGGTCACCACTTCGGCAAACACTACGATGAGTCCGTCACTTGTCCGCTCGCTCACGATCCAAAGAAAAGCGGAAAAACGAGGTGGACATTGCTTATTTATTTAACTGGAGGAGATGAGTTCGAGGGCGGCGGTACAATCTTTTATCCGGATGGTCGAGGTCTGTCCCCGCTCAATGTGCATCCTAAGAAGGGCATGGCATTGCTCCACAAACATGGTGATGACTGTTTGAGGCATGAAGCCGAGCTCGTCAAGAGTGGCGTCAAATGGGTCTTGAGGTCTGATGTGACTTACTAACTCTTTCACGGAAAAAGTCCTCAATCGACTTCAAGATGTAATTGACTTCATGGGAAGGCGATAAGCAGTCCCGGACCCACTTACTGAGTTTGTCTCGAATATTCACGTCTTCGTATCTCCTGTCGATAAGAATAATCTGAGCGTAATCATTTGCATGGCGAATGCTTCTGCCCACACTCTGATTGACCGCTCTCATGCATAAGTTCTCATAGAACTGCTTTGCCGCGTCATTAGCAACAGCAGCAGAGGCCCCCTTCGTCTTGTTCGCTTCAATGATAAAGTTCTTCTTGGCAATAAGTTCTGCTGAGAAGACATTCGGGAAAGGTAGTCCCACCACAACTACACCACGAGCAAGGTCATCTGAGAAATTGATCCCTTCGGACATTTTGCCTCCAACCACAGAAAATAATGCTGCACCACCACTCTTACGAATCTCTTCACTGTATGCCAGTAATGTTGATTCGATATTCAGAGAACCTTTGGGCTCGTGAAAAATGCACTTAATCTTCTGCAATTGCGAAAGAATTCCGTAATTAGTCCATACTGCCATTACTTTCTCCAAGTACTTGTAGCTGGGGAAGAAAATAACTAAACCCCTTGGAATCTTCAAAAATAATTGACAAAGCAAGGCTCCCAATTTTTGGAGGAGATCCGGGTCATCTCGTTTGTCGAACCGAAAATCGAATTGTGTTCCTTGAAAGTTGCCGAATGAATAGACTTTGAGATTTTCTTTGGGGATGAGATGTCCGCAGCTGAATATTTTGATCTTCTCTTTGGGTACATCGGGGAAGAGATACGACGTATAATCATCAAACGGTTCCATGGTTCCACCACACAAGATCACACATTTTGCTTTCTCAACGATTTCTGTGAAGACTGGACTAGGGTCAAGTAAAAGATACCTCAATGCTTTTGCTTCCAGGGTTTTTTCTAAAACAAATTGGCCCTCGTTGGATGGATTGCACAAGCACTGTAGGAATTGAATAATTTTGAATAAAATTGGACTGGAACTCGAGCGTTTTATGTGAGGTTCCTCCTCTTCATCAAGATGATCCATGTAACTTTCGATTTTGTAAGCAATTTTCGATTTGGTCAAGAACTTATTAAGCCGGTGAACATTGATCATATCACCCGTATTGCCCTGGAAGAGATCGAGTGTGTTCACAACGTCCCCGGATTTGGTTTTGTTCGCTGTCTCCGAGTTAAAATAATTGACAAGCACCGAGCACAATTTTATGAGCTTCATGATGTTGATACGATTTCCACTGTTGAGACGTTTGCTGAATTTGCTCAAGTACTTTCGCAAACCTGTCATTGCCATGGTCAATTCCACCATCGTTATAGACACAGAGTTCACTGCGGTGATTGTATCCGCTAGATTATGGGCCTCATCGATTACAACGATGGCATTATCCACTGCAACTTTCATGACTTCTCGACTTACTCGCAGGAGGAGAAGTTGATATGGGAGCGCCAAGATCTCCGCCCGGCTGGTGCTGTTCCTCACAGAATAGTATGGACATATACCGATCAGATGACCCAAATTGCTCAAGCCCTCGATGTCTGAAATAGTGGCAAAGCTGTGATCAGAAAAGGTTTGCACTTTATCGGCAAGTGAATCGTCACTTGGCTTTGGGTAGTATGTGCAGCCGCTAGCTTTATCCTTTTGAAGGTCAACACAAGCGTCATTCATTGCATCAGCGCTCCCCAACTTCCTTACCTTCTCATTTATGCAAAGCTGTACTCTTGATCCCAAGGGTACAAATTTTATTCTCTCTGGGATCTCACCTAAGGAAGATGGAAAGTTGGTTAGTCGTAGTTGGTGAGCGAACTGCGTGAGCTGTGAATGAGTCCGCGAGGCGAATATAATCTTGTGGGCGCAGTCTTCGCCAACTTCAAGTTCACTCTCTTGTCCAGAAACACGAGCCTGAAGGTATTTTATCTCGTCCGCAAGTCTGCTCGACTCTTGTTCCACCAGTGCTACTTCGGAGTCACTGTAATAATCAAGAGGCACAAACTCGTCGTCGTTGCCCGATTCCACTTTCTGCCGTTTTTGCTTTACTCTTTCTGATTTGAGTTCTGTCACGACGCCTCGGTCAGCCAATTTTTGTAACTTCTTCTCGAAATCAATGGCTTTGCCAAGTGTTTGCGAGATTACAGACTTATTATAGGCCTGCGTCACCCATTCAGGTTCATCATCAGAGCTTGAGCTATCCTCTGCAATCTGATTTCGAAGAGAATTCCGCTTGTAGTCTCGGAGCCACGACATCGTGGAGCATATTATAGAGAGGGTTTTACCTGTTCCAGTTGGGCTCTCGAATAGCCCTATTTTGTACCCTTTATCGATTGTGTCGTAAATCTCATCCATCAATTGGACCTGTATTCCATACGGCTCGTATGGGTGGCTATAAGGCCGCATAATGTGAACTACGCGATGAGGTATTTCAGTTAGACTGGGGTAAGCGCGCGTAATTCATCATATAAACTATTAATCTAAGTACCTGAAAAACCAGTATTTCTAAACATGTTTGATCTGCTAACGTTGCTCACAAGTGGCACTCTCTCACCATCTTTTTGAACTCTATTATGTTCTCCTCGTTGGTACAGAGTCCACCGCAGACAACGACAACGATGATATCATCTTTGTGGAGGTCAGGCAAGGACTTCTTCAACAGGTGTAGCTGATTGTAGACGAGAGAAAGCGCTGCACCACATGCTGGTTCGACTGCCTTGCCGAAGTCGCTGAAGTACGCAAGTGAGCCTCTCACGGCGTCAAAGTCATCAATCGTCGTCAAGTGACTCTTGTTCTGCCCGTGAAGAAAGTTATTCAAGGTCTGGTCGGAGACAAAGGAGCATGCAAGAGATGTGGCTAACGACTTCACGCTGTCTAGCGTGACCACCGACCCAGATTCGACTGCTCTGCCGAGAGTTGGGGCTTCTGTGGTCTCGACCAATAGGCAGTCAGCCAGTGAGTTATGCTGCCTTAGTCCTTGCACAATTCCATTGTAGAGACCTCCTCCACCCACGGAGCACACCATTCCCTTAAGCTTGTCTTTGTCCTCGCCCAACTCTTCGAAGACTTCGTCCATAATCTCGGCATGGCCCTCCCAGATCAAAGGGTTGTCGTAGGGATGACAATATATGGTGTGAACAGTGTCATTGCACTGCTCCATGAGAAACTTGGCTTGGGCACTGGCATCATTGATGGTCTTGCCTGAGAGAACAACTATGGCTCCAAATTCTTGTAGCTTGTCTACAACGTGAGGCACAGTGCAAGTTGGCACGACGACTGTGCATTTCACATTGTAGAATTTGGACGAGTAAGCGGCCGCCAACCCGGCGTTGCCTCCACTGGATGCAAAAACGTGAATATCATGCTTGCCCTTGTCTTTCGCAGCCCGAATGGATTGCTGCACCAAGTATCCAATACCTCTGAGCTTGAAGCTACCTGAGGGCTGCTCAAGCTCATTCTTGAAGTAGACTTTGCAGGGCAATTGGGCGGAAGAGGCCAAGGATCCCGTGACATCCACGAGTGTGGTTTTCACCGAGGGCCTCTTAGAAAGTGCCGAGGGCAGTTGTGTCGCAATAGTGTGCTCCATCTCTGCTCAGGTTTATCCGGATTCACCCATGGCTTTATACTTTATAAATAGCCAGGAAAGTTGTGGAGTCACATAGTCAAGGAAGCGTGGAGTCATGCCGGAAATGCAATTCCGGGAGCTGGCCTCGGAATTGCAATTCCAGAGCGATGCCCCAGCTCAAACGGCTCCTTCGGCCCTACGAACAATAGTTTTCAAAGATCTTATGCAGACACGAATCTACGATCTGCCCACACTATTTTCTCTCACTTGCGCTTCTGTATCTCACTTGCGCTTCAGTAGCAATTGGCATGTTCCGCGATATATCTGCAGTAGTAGTTGATCTATCGCAACCACATGGGTTCACCTATCTTCATCTCGAATCCTCCTCCGGGATTCTCAGTGGCTGCAATTATTCGGGGATGTCAATTGGCCTTTCTAGGTGCATACCGCTCCTTACAGAATCCACGGCTTTTCAAGTCGGTGTATTACCAGCAAGCGCTTTTTGCCATTCTATACTCGATTCTCATTCAGTTGCTACTTTGGAGTCCGATAGTCGTACTATTGATTTTCTCCCGCTTCGTGAGACTATTCGTCACTCTGGATGTATTGGATAGATGTGCTAGGGCCTTGACAAGTTTCCAGTTCAATGTCTTGAACGTGAGCGTCTTCTTGGTGAGCGTTTCGCGTTACTTCACTAAGGACCTTGACAATATGTTCTTGTCGAGTTTGGAGTTCATTGACAACTTGTATGTGTCCAAGCATCCTGAGAAGAAAGGACACCAGTTTCACCCGAATTTGGTGGCATTGAGCACCGAAGACAAGGAGCTCCGAGCAGCAACATCCACGCCTCCGGCCAGTTTGAGCGGCTTGAAGGCGAAATACACTTCTTCGCAAGACTTTGCAGCATTCATAAAGAGGCATGTGGTGAGAACCGCCTACAACATTGCAATTTTCCTAGTGGGTAAATTGCCTGTGGTTGGTTCTGTCGTACTTGGCTTGATCTCTTTCCTGAACTTGAACGACAAGATTGGCACAGTACGGTCTATTGCAATCTTCGCTATATTCCAGTTGATTCCAAAACATTATTCTGTACTATTCTTAACCACCTTTTGGGGATCGAGGAGCATGGTATATGATTTACTTATACCTTACTTCACACGAGTTCGCTTTACAAACAGAGAAAAGGAAACATGGATCAAGTCAAGAGAGGGCCTTCTATTTGGATTTGGTCTTTGCTTCTATATTCTAGTGAAGCAATTTCCGTGGGTGGGACTACTCACAGTTGGTTTTGCCGAAACCTCTGCAGCCTACCTCATTACTAAAGTGACTGACCCACCACCAAGTCAATCGAGCAAATTAATCGAGTGGAACTCATCTCAATTAGTATGGAATAAGGAGAAAGAACAAACCATTCTATCGGGAGGCTTCGTCGATGGAGACGACGGGTTCGTTCCCATCCCAGGATCCTTCATATTTGCTAAGCATAATTAACTTATCTTCAGACGCCGGCTTTGATGCTGAACTTCCTGTTGCCCGTGTATATACAGTAGTTGAGCGTGTTGGTTAGCACTCTGGCCAAACGGGAGTCAACTTCGGTTGCGTCAAAATAGTTATGTGACTCTAGCTCGTCGCACCCATTCAGAAGGCTCAAAATTGGCAAGAACGTTAGGTCACATCTGGGCCATTTGTGTTCTGTCGTTGAGGTAGCATATTTGAGAAAGTCAACATCTGGTACGCTATCTTGTGAAACGAGGAACAGCTCTGTGCATAAATCTGTCGAAATGGTACATGTGGTGGTTTCTGAAAGGTCTTTCACGTTGATTTTAACGTCATCGCCAAGTAATAAGCGGTAGGAATGCAAGATAAATGTGTCAGTCGATGAAGTATATCCTGAAAGTCCGTTTTGCTCAAAGTAAGACAACACAATCGAAGCCAAATGTTGGCGTATAAATAATGCAATTGTGTCTTGCTCTTTAGCTAGAGATAAGAGCTCCTTATCTAACTCCGATGAAGATGCCGCCCCAGAAAGTGCTCTCAATGTGTTCTCAAGTGCGATGTTGAAGGTGTATCTGAGCTGGAGCTCTTTGATAGCTTCACTATCGCGGAAATTCAGCATGAGAAGTTTTTCAAGAGAATCGCCCGATCGAAGCACGGGAGTATGCTCTAAACGCTTTGGAGATCCTTCGAAGCGAGTAGCTTTTAGCCGTCCTACTGCATCAAGAAATCCCGATACAGACATCTCGTCTCCCTCAGTGGTACTCTTCGGAACCAAGGGTATAAGGGCTCTATTTTTGATAATGAATGAGTGTAATTGCGAAATTGAAGTGCTTCTAATCTCATCAGGATCCGAACGAAGATTCAGAAAGTCAGCAACATCTTGGAGTGAAATAAAAGCCAAATGGAACTCCATTTTCGATCTGATTACATTGCTAACCACATTTTTTGGCGACAAGCAGTATGCCACCGCAAGAACTCCACTCTCTTCGAAAGACAGGAACCCAACGCAGGTGAAGTTGAACTCGATTGAATCGTTGAGATAGGGTTGGAACACCTTCGAGGGAGCCTTGCTCTGTTCTTTTCCTGCTATGAGTTGTTGCCTGAATAGTACTTTGGAGACAAATGACAGCCATCCTCCTGAGTCCTTGTTAACTGTCAACTTTTTAGTGGAATACTCAAAGTAAGCGGACATAAATTGCCCTGTTTCATGCCCAATAAGAATGGTACACCTATCAGAATTGCTCAAGACTTCCAAGCTGGCTATGACCGCATGGCTTGGAAGGACGTATGAGTTCACGTAATCATCAAAGTCGTAGATGGACAATGCTGTAGTGTCCGTGGTAATCAAATATCCATTCGAAACCTTCAAGTGAGATACAACGTATCTGCCACTTTTCTTGACGAGCTTGGGAGGAGCAAATATACCAGACAGTTCAACAAGGCACCCGCATATCGAGTTGTCGTTGAGAAGGTAGTAAAACTGTTTACCGTCGTCAGACCATACCATTTTCACAACTGATCCACCCGATTCGAGCCTTTGTAGTAATGGAAGTCCATTCGTGAGCTTATGCGTTGTTATAGAGCCAGAATCGTGTGCTAAGGTGAGAAGTGGCACACCCTCTGAGCTGCGACCAAACAGGAAGTCAGTCACTTTGAGCTCTTCGAATTGGCTTCTGGAGAGTATTATATCCCCATCCGAAGTGAGTTGCTCTTGTTCCAAACGCATGTGGTCTAGTAGGCAAGTGAAGCTGCGCATATGAACGGTGTAGCTGCTTGCATCAATGGAGTCACGCTTCAAGACCAACACCTCTCCCGTATTTAGTAACACTCCGAGATAACAATCGCGATTGCTGGCGATAGCAGCCGACCATTGGTGCTTGACAATCATTGGCTCGGCAATCCGTCCAAAATGAAATCGACTTTCTCCATCTTGTATTAGAATTTTGGAGAAAATCTGGAGTCCAAGCGACTCTAAGTTCTCGATGTGGAACACTGTCCGCACATCGTACAAGGCCGAGTGATTCAAAGCGAGATTGCTGAGATTGTCAGTGCCTTGGTTAAGGCTGCCCAAGCATTGATGTATAATGGGTAATCTTGGTTCGATGATTGTCAAATGGTCTGTGTTGTTGATTGCAATTTGGTTGTTTTGCGATGATTGCACGGGTTCCAATATACCTGTGGCCACAGTGGCACGCAGCATATTGATCGACTTGATCATGGCGGTCAATTCAAAGTAACAAGTACAAAAATCGATGTTCAATACTCGAGGTCCAACGAGATTCGAAATGTAAACAAAAAGATAATGAAAGGTGCGAGGTTCGAACTCGCGCGGACAACAGTCCAAAAGATCTTAAGTCTTCCGCCTTAGACCACTCGGCCAACCTTCCTATAATCAATGTCGAAAGAATTTTGATAAACAAACTAACTGTAAGTTCCTTTCCCTTATTCGTGGACTGTCCTCGAGATACATACGCCCTATGACGTCCTAGATTCAGAAATATCATAGTCGCACTGAATGCAGTGCTTACTAATGTCTTTTAACCGGTTTCCCATATATTACAAGTATTCTATAAAAGTTTTCATGACGCATTCGTGCAACCCAAAATGAGCTTTTAGGATGATGTCTTTTCTTTTTTCGGTCTTCCTCGTTTGGCCACCTTCGTAGTCCCCGGATCTGGCGAAGATACAGATTTGCTCCGGCTTTTGGAGCCATTCACTCGAACTCCTTTAATGGTAACTCCTGTTAGCTCGATTGGAAATTTTCTTGGACGGCCCCGACGGTCCTTCAGTTCGAGCAATTGTTTTAAATCTTGATCGTTCAGCAAATCAAACTTCATTCCATTGCTCTTTGGCCCATTCTTGCCTTTAGTTTTGGCTTCTGACTCCTTAAGAAGCTTGTTGAGTCTCTTGAAGTTTTCATGTGAGGAATCGATGTAGTTATTGGTGGTCGGATCCAAAATCAACTTCTTTGGTCTGCCTCTCTTTTTTTTGGTTCCATCCTCATGAGCTCCCTCAGCGTGCTTGACATTGGCTTGAGGCGTTGGTTCGACCTGAGTCGCATCGCTAGGCTGTGGAGTGCCATTTTCATGCTTTTCTATCTGTGGACGGTGTTGCAATACGTTAACAAGCTGACTTGAAGGCATCTCATTCAGCTGTGAATCAACTTGCAAGCCAATTTGATCCAGGCCGTTTGAGTTCGTGCGAATGCAAGTGTCCATACTTCCAGCCTGGAAGCTTAGCAGGCTTGCTCTTCGTTGAGTCTGTAAGCACGGTGGGTTTAGGCGACTCAAATTCATTGGGGCACCCTTGGTTCCAATCTCTGCCAATGTTGACTGATTGACTCCACTGGGGAACGGAAGACTCGCCACACCCTGAGAAGGTAATTGGGAATCGAAGATATCGCCATATTTCGACTGCTGGTAATGTATTTGTGGTTGCTGCTGATATTGCTGGTAGTTGATCGTATTTTGGTAGTGGTCGAGGCTCTGCTGAGACAGCTGAGGCTGGTTGGGCAACTGGTGGTACTGAGAGGGCTGGAAATATTGCACTTGATGATGACGCTGACTTTGAGATTGGTGAAAGAGTTGCGGTAGCAGATGGAAGTGGGGCTGAACCTCGTTGGAATTTTGAGGAATCTGATCTTGCTGTTGGTGCTGAGCTGCAAGCTGGTCAGGAAGTATAGGTTGTATAAAATGATTGTATTGACTTTGAAGTGGTGCTGGCTGCTGAAATAATTGGTTCGTGCTGCTCTGAGAAGGTAGTGAAAGCGGAGAAGGCGTTACCATTCGATTTGTTGAAGTAAGTCTTGAAGATACCGACTGAAGTGGAGGCGATGGGGTACTCAAACTGAAGCCTGGACCACTCAGATTAGTCACAGGAAAATGCTTACCCACATGGAGAGGGTAAATCCTTTTGTTTTCTTGTGTAGCTTCCGTGTAGCTATTTTGTGTTGGTGGTTTGATGCCGTTGTAGTTACAATATGGCGCGGTCATGTTCTGTGGTAGCCATGAGAAGAACGAAAGGAGTGGATTTATTACGAACACACAGACGATCAGAGACGATCACTTTCAGGGGAAAATAGTGGTTTCGTGGTATAAATGTGGAACGAATGGACGCAAGAATGCCTAACCCGGTCTGAGATGAGTTGGGTGCAAGTTCAAAATGGCAAAAAAAAAAAGGTGTACCCCGTCCTGCATAGCATCAGAGATGCATCGGGGAAGACTTGGAGTCATTAAGGGCAAAGAGGATGTAGAAGTCGAAACGAGGCCATGAATACGGAAAAGCGTAAGTGGATCAACCTTTAACCAATTCGCTCGATTAGACTTATCTAGTGCACTGTACTCATCTCAGTGGAATGATGATACGTGCCTCTGCATGAACACGATGAGCTGCCTAAAATGGACAGGTGGGTGAGATCTACTGCGAAGCGACCCAATGGTGCAAGTATACGAATTCTTGCAATGACCAGATGCGGTAGTGTGCGTGACTTCGAATTAAACTCCTCTACTGGCTGCAAGCCTTGACTGATGCGGTACGTTGTGTGCGTGTCTTCGTTTACTTACCCTCCTCTATTGGCTGTGGATGATCAACTGCTTCGAGGGGATCTGGCTGAGCAACGAGTCCTGGAAGTAGTCGACAAACTCCTTGGAGTCGGTCAACTTGGCGTCGTACACCACCTTGAAGCTCACAACAGCGGACACCGAGCCCTCTACCTCGATGAATGGCTGAGGCTGTGCGGAGAGGCCCAAAATCTCGTCAAAGGCGTCCGTTGCGGGCGCAGCTGCGGGCGTGTCGCCAATGTACGCGTACTCCACATCCAGCACCTCGAATCTGCTCTTGGTGACAGGGGCCACGAGCAAGTCGTCGAAGATGTCGTCCTCGTAGAGCGAGGACGCCACAGGCGACCTCGCGTAGCCGGGGAAGCGAGCGCTGTAGGTCTGTCTCTTGGCGCTCTCTAGCGCACGCTCGAACGCATACTGGAACTTGGCCTTGGACACGCCCTCGCCCAACTCAGAGGTGAACTCGATGGACAAGACGTTGGTGGGTTTGGGCTTCTCGGCCGGTGCGGCCTTCTTGGCCTCCTCCTTGGGCGCAGGGGCGGCGATCTTGATGTTGGACAAGTCCAAATGCTCCTTGCTGCTGATGTACTCGGCGATCTTGGCCACCGCGGACAGGTCGATCTCGCCCAAGTACGCAAGCACGTCGCCCTTCAAGATTCTGCCCTTGGGGCCCGACGCGGGCACCTTTTCGTACGCCTCGTCGGCGGAGATGCCATTTCTGTGCAACAACAACTCGACCGCGGGCATCAACTTCTGGTCGGGGTTGGCCTTGCCGACTCGCAGCGAGTCGCTCGTCTTCTTGGGGGCCTCCTTCTTGGGTTCGGCCTTCTTGGGCTCGGCCTTCTCCTGCTTTGGCTCCTCCTTTGGCTCCTCCTTGGGCGCCTCCTTGGACTCCGCGGCCAAGTCGGGCTTCTCCAAGCTGGCCAAGTCGTCGCCGGGCTCGGCCATCAACGCAATGGGCTGGCCCACCGGGATGCCGCTGGCGCCGTCTTGCACCAAGATCTCCCACATGATGCCGTCGTCCTGCGCCTCCACATCGATGGTGGCCTTGTCGGTCTCAACTTCTAGCAACACATCGCCGGCCGCGAACTCGTCTCCAGCCTTGAACTTCCAGGCCACCACCCCGCCCTCTGTCATTGTGGGCGACATGGCAGGCATCTTGAACACCTGGGCACCGAGCACCACCGGGCGAGTCGAAAACGCTCTGGCGGCGGTTGTTCTGGCGAGGCACTTGAACATGTTGGAATAGTTAGTAGTACGGTATGTTCGGACTCGCACCACCGACGGGCGCGAACCCTCCGAAGCGAGACACTTCTTGCAACCAAGCGAACAAAGCTGGACACAGAACCAGAGGGCAAGAGTAGAATGGCATGGATGGTAAAGGTGTAAGCTACCGTGTCTTGTAGTTGAGATCCATAATGGCTAGGATCAGACATCTCACCTGGTCGGCTTTCCGGCTCTCAAACTGGATTAGGCTAATCATGTCGGCCTTGGCCAAGAGTCCATTTGCATCCACGGTATCCATAGGTGTCTACCTTGGACCTAGATGGACACGTTTGTGGATCGCAATGTGTCCTCTGGTGCTGGTGCTGAGGTGGATAGAGACCCCAACGCAGAGACGTAAAGACGAACATTATAATGTCAGTATAACCTGGAAAGGTGCTGGTCCGCATGAACTACAACCACGCTAAAAGGCGTAGGCCTAGTGCTCTTCACCCTTACATTCCCCGGCCATTGCGTCTGCCTTACGTCTTCCTTACGTCTGACTTCACACTCGCCTAAATTGCCCGCTTCTGAATCACGAGAGTGCAAACCATCTCAACTTCGAAGTTAACAGCTACGTCGCCACATTGTTACCGCGTGTTGTTTGGTCTTCTGGGCCCATTCGCGTGCGGCGTCACGTCTCCAGTCGACCGAGTCGCACCCGGTTTTCTCCCGGGCACACAGCCGTGCACGTTTTTTGTTCCATCTCCAAAACTGCAACTCCAGACTACTCCACGAACCTCCACAAACCCCCATTTTCGTCCAGATTTACCCCTTTTGTGAACGGAGAAACTGTCATACTGATACCCGTCAATCCACATTATTATGACTCTGGGCCTTCGGCAAATCGGCGCTGCCGTTCGCAAGTACATGAAGTTCATAGGCCCAGGCTTGATGGTGTCTGTGGCCTACATGGATCCGGGAAACTACTCGACCGCCGTGGCGGCTGGCTCTGCCTACCAGTACAAGCTTCTTTTTTCCATCTTCCTTTCCAACTGTCTTGCGATTTTTCTTCAGGTACTTCTGGCCAAGCTTGGCGCCGTCACCGGGCTTGATTTGGCAGCAAACTGCAGAGAAAACTTGCCCCACCGCCTCAACATTGCCATCTACGTGTTGGCTGAGATCGCCATCATCGCCACGGACTTGGCCGAGGTGGTGGGCACCGCTATTGCATTGAACATCTTGTTCAACATCCCGCTAATGTTTGGC
The DNA here is from genome assembly GCA_030573355.1 of Helenozyma rhizophorensis. NCBI lineage: Eukaryota > Fungi > Ascomycota > Pichiomycetes > Serinales > Metschnikowiaceae > Helenozyma > Helenozyma rhizophorensis. Next base: position 55,370 of record JAJMDD010000038.1, read on the forward strand.
GTCGTCATCACCGTGGTGGACGTTTTGATCGTTCTCATGGCCTATAGACCTAACGGGTCTCTTCTTTTCATCCGCATATTTGAACTCTTTGTCTCGCTCCTAGTGGCCGCTACGGTGGTGTGCTTCGGAGTGGAGCTTTTCCAGGTGTCCAAGGACCCCAACTTTTCTGCTATTGAGGTGCTCAAGGGCTTTTTGCCCAACGAGAAGGTCATAGATACTAGCGAGCGCAAGGGCGGCAACGGCTTGTTTCTCAGTTTGGCCATTTTGGGTGCTACTGTGATGCCCCACTCTCTCTACTTAGGCTCCGGCCTCGTGCAGGCCCGCCTCAAGGACTACGACATCAAGCACGGCTACTACGACGCGGTCAAGCCTGCTCAGCCTGCGCAAGAGCCAGATGAAACGATCCAAAGCGACTTTTCCAGTGACGAGTACGCCCGTTCTGTGGGCGCCGTGGCTGAGGAGGAAACATACCGCCCGTCGATCCACGCCATCAATGACACAATGACATACACGATTGTTGAGCTTGTGATCTCGCTCTTCACCGTCGCGCTCTTTGTCAACGCGACTATTCTCATTGTTGCAGGAGCCACAGTGGGGTCCTCCTCGTTCCAAAGAGACAACGCATCTTACTTCAAAAGAGACGACGACGACGACTCGGACGATGAGTCCGATGACGAAGGAAACGAAGGAAACGGGGGTGACTTGTTTACAATTTACCACTTGTTGTCGACGCACCTCTCGCCCACCGCGGGTTTCGTTTTCGCCTTGGCGCTTCTCTGCTCCGGCCAGAGTGCTGGTGTGGTGTGCACCTTGGCCGGTCAAATGGTCCTGGAGGGCTTTTTGCTGTGGAGCTTCCCGCCCGTGGTGAGAAGACTCGTGACACGTGGATTGGCGATTGCGCCATGCTTATTCGTGGTGTCCGTTTCTGGGCGTGAGGGTCTCGCCAGCACGTTGAATGCATCGCAGGTCGTGCTTTCGATCTTGCTTCCTGTTGTGACTGCACCGTTGATTTGGTTCACTTGCTCCAAGAAGATCATGAAGGTGCCGCTCCTCGTGCGTGATGGCGACGAGGACGCTGACACGATCTTCGATCTCGAGGACAGCGTCGACAACGCTTCCGGGCCCACATTGTACGACCAGAGAAAGCCACCTTCGCGCTTCAACTCCACGGAGCCTGCCATTCGCCTTCAAGACTTGCGAAATGCTCATCCGTGTGCGGGTTGGGAGGACGAGACAGACGATGAGAGCCACGAGCAGCAGAACTTGATTCTGCAACAGCGCAGTCGTGCCCATTCGCTCTCGCCATTAGCGGGCCCTGTGATCTCTGAGAGCACGCTCCCACTGGAATTGCCGGACCAGCTCTTCCGCGTCAAGGGCCATTCGGACATGAGCAACGGGCCTGTCATGACCGTGCTCGCGGTTTTGGTGTGGGGCTTCGTGACCTGCCTTAACCTCTTCTTGTTGGGAAGCATGCTTCTCGGCTACGACGTACCTTTGTAGTCTTATAGACGCAGCATGCCGGAGTCACAGTAGCCACGTACAAAGCAGGGGCATGAGCACTTACTGAACTGCTCACCCATTCAATGTCCCCCACTTCTATCTCAATTCTGTTTGTTCGATCTCTAATTCTGTTCGCTCTATCTCCACAGAACATTGGTTTTTAGTATCGGTGGGTGCAAAGTTTCTGGCCTGCACATCCTTGAAAAAACCGAGAGGTCAACTCGACAGGATGGACTCTTTTATCGAATCAGTCTCCGACTTACTAGAAGCGTCTCCATCGTGTACGGTGTCAATCACCTACTCGAACACTGCTAAGAAATCAAAAAGAGAGGGAACTCCCAAGGCCACGAATGTTGTGAAGTTCAAAGTACACGACACCACCCTCAACAAGAGCATCAAATACTCCACCAACAAAGGCAAGGATGTGTCCCGCTTCTTGACGTATCTCGGCCCAAGGGGGTTGACGCAGAAGAGAAGTGCCGAGGAAGCAAGTGAGCCGGCGAAGAAGCAGAAGCTCAGTGTTGGAGCTGCCAGCATCATGAGTAATACGCCGTTTGAGGAGCCAGAACAGCCGGAGGTTGTCGAGCTGGAGGCTGCTGGCACGCCGGCTCCGGAAGAGGTTGTGCCTGCTTCCACGTCATCGAAAAAGAAGAAGAAGAAGGGAAAGAAGAAGTGATCATAAGCATATAATGGATAGTGAAGCGTCAGCTTGGCATGACGAATGACCGATACAATAGCCTCTCGTAAATACCACACTGGTGTCTGCCACTAACGCTACCATAGCACTACACGATTCGCAGAGACGCATTGAATTAGAGACGAACAGCAGATGGATTATACAGTCGAACAGTAGCGCAACTCAACGAAACAAGCCCTTCAAACGCGTGATTAAGCCATCGCGCCTGCCCTTCTTAGGCAGGTCGACATCCACAGGGTACGCGCCCGGAACCTTCAGAGTTTCCTCAGGTAGAGGACGCCCAGTAAAAGAGCTATTGCGAGAGTTAGGCCCAATAGTGGTAACTTCAGAGTCGGTGGTTTGGGGCTGCTTGGCAGCGACTCCAGAGGAGTTTGTTGGGGTGAGATCTTCGGGGGCGTTGCGACGCCTCGGGTTGCGATTACTCGGAGGATCCCCCTCCTGAGAAACGTGCTCGAAGGCAGAGTCCGTCGAGGGGAGCGACACCGCGGCGTACGACGAGTCCGACGTCAGCACCTGCGTGATCTTCTCGTGGTCCGGTTCGTCCACACTGGCAGACTCCTCAAAGTCGGCAGTCTTTGGCGCGTCTGTGGTGGCTGCAACGGCGACGGGCTCCTCGGCGAGCTCCTCGGTGAACTCCTCAACAGCAATCAACTCGTCGGCATCGACGTAGTTGTTGGGGTTGCCGTGCTCGTCGTGCTCAAGCTTGTAGTTGGAGTCCGTGGTCCACTCGCCGTTGACGACGAACTTGAACACCAACCTCTCGCGCGTGGGCACCTTCAACAACACCTCAAAGGGCTCGGAGTCCGCGTCCTTGGTGAGAACGCCGTCCGACTGCGACCAGTTGTCGAAATTTCCGGTAACCACAACAGAGTTGATCTTAGGATCAGCGGGCCTGGTGTTAATACATGAGCAACAAGGGCATGTCAGTGAAGCGGTCTGGTTGGCGGCGGCGGAACCGGACTATGATGAGCAATGTTGAGCAATGTTGCGTATGTTGTTATGAATACTCATCTCGCGGTTATCAGCACCGGGTACTGATCTGACTATATTTGTGGCATACAGACCCTGCCTGATCTGCCTGGCGTGCTTGCAGCCACTAAAAAACGCGATACGTACCACGTAAACTTGTAAGTGTAGTAAGTCATGGCTATAGCTAGAAGAAAAGGGATGTATTTAAGGAGACCGATTAGATGTAGTCCGGAAGTGTATGCCTCGCGATAGTCCCTTTCATGCACGGAATTTGTTGAGCGCAGACTCTGTTGCGCCATGCTTATCAGCTCCTCACACAATGCAATTATTAGATCATATCTGCGTGTCTCCCGCTGCTCGATCAGGAAGATAGCTAATTGGCTTTCCAGTGCATTTTCCTCTCATATCTTCCATCTCAATCGTTGCTTTGTTTTGATTTGCTTTTTTTTCTTTTTTTTTTTTTTTTTTTGTTTTTCGCCGGGCGATCTGACGCCGACGCCCACTGCGGCGCACGGAGTACATGGGGTATACGAGCGATCCCTGGCGCTGCGGCGGTTCCTGCGTGTAGCCTTTGCTATTGCTGCCTAAGACCATATTCGCAACAACTTAGCCTTAGACCGCAGCTTCTGATATGTTTTACACGCATAGTCTTTTCTATGCTTGTGATCGTTCGCATAAGCTGCGTCTCACTGCCGCCACAATTGTGCCTCATCGCGCGTACTTATAGCTCACCACTTCTTCGCCTCTAAGCCTTCGGGCGGAGTGGTGTCAAACGTCTTACTTTTCGCCTCGTCCCAGTTCGTGGTGAGAACAGTTCCGTTGGACTCCACGTACGACTTCATCATCGCACGCCGGGTGTCTTCGTCCACGTCCTTGTACAATTTGGCAAAGAAGTCTACTGATTCTTCCTCGTCGTCCTTGACATTGAAGTTCGACCAATCGACTGCTTTTTTGGCCGAGGAGGGGTACGCCAACCCACCGGACGAGGCCTGTGCCGGTGCAGAGTCGCTGGTCCCGTCCCCTTCTAACGATGCCCATTTGCCTGGTGTCTGCTTGCTGAGCGTCACTTCCACCTTCGTGGCGTATACTCTGTAGGAAGACTTGGAGGGCTCAATTGGGCCATACAATGGCTCCAAGTTGTAGTGGTATTCTGAACTGTCCGCGCTGGGGAACGAGAGGGCCACCAGTCGGGCACCGAACTCGGCGCTCACCTGCTCGTTCTTCACGTTCTTGGCGTAGATGGTCACAATCACACGCTCATTGTCCTGGTACCAGTCGTCGCGGATCTTGACTTTCAATGGTGCCTGCTTGTTGATGGTCTCGAAGGACGTGGGCTTGTCCTCCACCTTCTCCGCTTTTCCTGGTTGCGGCTCCTTTGTATCCGCAGTCTTTTCTGTTTTGCTCTTTTCAACGTCTCTAGAGGCCTTGGAGAGCCAGATTTCAAGTGCTGGCTCCGGCGACTGGTATTCCTTCGCCTTGCGGAAGTTCACTAGGGCTCCGTCGAAATCCTTCTCCGCATAGTTGGTGAGCCCGAGTTTGAAGTGGCACGTGGCAATATCCGCACGCTTGCCACGCTTCTCCGCCACTGCGAATGCCTTGCTGATGTCAGCTTTGGCCTGGTCGTAGTTGCAAAGTTTGACGTAGGTCTGGGCACGCTTTATAAGCGCCGTGAAGGTTTCGGGGTTCTCCTTGAGCGCTTGTGTGTATTTGGAAATAGCGCCGAGAAAGTCCTTTTGTGCTGCTGCTTCGTCGCCGTGTTTTATGAGCAATTCGATCGCCATGTCAGTGTATGATTTGAGTAAGTTGGAAACTCATTTTGCATCAAAGCGCGCTTTTTCCACCATATTCCAATCTGCAATACTCATTACTGAGAAACTGATGATCGTCAGTGCACTAACTGATTCTGGGACTTTCTTCGAAAATTTGAAAAAGCATGTTTCAGCACGGCACCGACCAGTTATCGAGAAACTACTACAATTGAGGTTCAATAACATAATTCGTATAATCTATGACATTATCTATAACAAAACATTCAAACAATTGGTTCGTAGTCTCACCAAACGTGGTGCAAGAACTCCTGAAGTTTCGTGGCAGGCTTCTCGACTGACTTGCGCTCGACATTGGGCAAGGACAACCAGATGACGAGCACCATGGAATATGTGGCTATGAAGATGGGCAATACAACATACGTGCCTGAGCTCTGGGCAAGCAACCCGGTAAGAAGGGGCACCACTGCGCCGCCACTCGAGCCAAAGGCCGTGATGATGGTCAAGCTCACCACCTGGATCTTTCTAGGAAGCAAGAATGGTATGTTCGTGACCATCAATGGATACACTGGCCCGATACACACGCCCGCAAGCGAGACAAACGCACTCAGCACGATGTTGTTGGTGGTCACCCAGGCGAGGGTCACGCATAGAATGGTGCAAAGCACAATCACGATGATGCCTCTTCTCACGCCAAGGAACTTGTGCAAGGGACGGGTGAGGAGGAAACGGCCCATGGTCAAGCCACCAAAGAAGCCACTCAGCACGTAACCGTACGAGGTGCTGGCCTTCCGGAAGTCGATCAAGTACGACACGATCCAGCCTCCCATGGCCACCTCGGAGCCCTGGTAGCAGAAGACGAACATCGAGATCAACCAGGTGATGCGGCTCTTCAACGCGAGGCGCATGTTGCTCGCCGGTTCGGTAGTGCTCTCAGGTGGAGCTACTGGATTGACGCCCAACTCCTGGAGCCCAATGCCTTGCTCAGTTTCCAGAGGGGTTGGCGCAGGGGTGGTGGGGCGAGAGTCGTCCATGAGGTGGGTGGTCTCCTCATCGTGGTCCCACGGCTTCAAGTCCTCGTCGGAGCCTTTGAAAGCGAAAGTAGTGTTCACGAAGTTGATGATCATCAACGCCAACATAATCAAGTACACGTAGTTCCACTTGATGTCTTTCTCTACCATGGCCGTGGCTATCAAGGGAGAGACGGTAGCGCCAGCGCCATACCCGCCGTGGAAAAGCGCCAAGTACAGCGAATTTTTATCCAATTTCGACAAGAAGACATTGGCCTGGGCAAGCACAATCGCCAAGCCCATGCCTCCGAAAAAGAATCCGGTAACAATCACCGGGAAAGGGCCACCGCTGGACACGAAGGCAAACATCACAATGGATGAAATGCACCCCACGGGGATGGATTTGGCTTTTCCAAGCCATTGCTGGATCATATGTGCGAACAGAGCCACAAGGATGTAGCCCGCAGCGTTGGACATCCAGATCAACGAGACAATCGAGTATGAAATGCCGTAATGCTTTTCGATTGTTGGCAACAACGCACCGGGAGCAGCGTCAGTGAATCCTCCACAGAAAGACCACATGAAGAGAGCGATGATCCGCCAGGTGTTCTTCTCAGGGTAATGCCTCGTCATGATCCTCCTTTCGCTCTTTTGCTGGGAGATTTGAGGAGTCAAGTAAACTGGGGTGTTGCTTATAGACTGGTCGGTCTCTGGCCGGATAGAGAACTTTATCAAGTTTGTGATATCATCGTTGGAGGGTCTTGTGAGTGCCACGGGGCGGATGATTTTGACATTGCCAACGACTATCTCTCCAGAATCTTCTGGGTCCCTAATGACCACACGAGCTGGCTTGGGAGTGATGGGCATTGGATGTAACTGCTCCGAAGCAGAGGTGATAGTTTAAATACTGCGGTTACTAAGCAAAAATAGAAAAATTACTGAATTATTCCGAACTATACTCTAATCGTCACGAACGTTGATCGCGCAGAGCGCGCTAACTTACCAAATCAGGCACTCTTTTCGGAGAACTTCAAAGTTATGCACAGGTGCGATGACTAACGTAGCCGGCCGTTTCATTGGCTCTCGATTGTTGTGGATGCGGAGAGCATGATTTGGTTATTGTCTAAACGAGGCGATGTCGCAGATCGGAGAAGTTGCAGCTCGGCTTCCAGCAAACAAGCAAGCGAAGCTAATGGACAGCATGATAAGAGAGTCAATGAATTGACAGACAGTCACTACACGATGGAGCACACGCGGAAAGCAATGTAGCAAAAGCAAACATGCTCATCTTAAGGTGCTATGTGCCCATCTCAAGTTACTTTTCGGGAAGTGACCACCATGCATCCGTGGTGCCCATTATTCAGCTTTCATTCAGTCGTAGTCATTACTAATTGTCCCCCGCAGCCTTCACAAGATCCAAGAACTTCAGCTTGGAAATCTCGTTCACCAACTCATCCTTTTGGGCGCTGCCAATTTTGTCCTGGCCAATCTGGCGGCTGGTCCCAACTTGCGTGGCAAGAATTGCATTGAAGAGCTTCACAACACCCTTCTGGGCCACTTTTTTCAACTTCCTTTCTCCCTCTAGCGCGGCTCTTGCTTTTTCCGGCTCGTCGGCAGTTGGTAAAAGGTTCTTCACTCTATGCTTGTCGTACAAGTCCTTTTTCTCGGCGAGGATCATGCGCTTGGCTTTCGCCTCCAACTTGTCGGACTCTAGCTTTTTGAGGGTGGTTTTGTTTCTGACCAAGATGGGGTCTTTCTTGTCGTACGCTTTGAGCTTGGACCCAAGAATGGCGTTGAAAGCATTGGCAAACAGCTCCTTGCCATCGTCGGTCTGCTTTTTCTTCTTGCGCAAGGGGAAGCTGTCATCCTCGTCGTTTTCGCTTCCGCTTTCGTCGCTGCTGCTTGCCGCATCATCTTCTTGGCCCACGTCAAACTCGTCGTCGAGGTCAGAGTCGCTCAAAGCGGAAGCGTTCTCGTTCTCTGAATCATTTGAAACTTCTTCTTGTACTTTTGTGGGTTGGGCTTTCTGCGGTGCCACTTTTTGCTTCTTCGTTACTGAACCCATGGTGTAGGCTCTATGTCATCGCATCTCATCAGATACTGAGCGACGATATGCAGTCCTCAACGTAGAAGCAGCTGGTACTGACGATCAAAACTTCAAGCTGTCCGGTCAGTTTCGTAACCTAACGGTGTAACACGTTGAAGGGTTTCCCTCTTCAATCACGAGCACCATACTCTCTTCTTGACCGAAGCGCATGTGAGCTTCACACCTACCGACCACACTACGATATTGGAAGGCCGAGTTTAAGAAGAAGAGCTAAGCGAGTAAATGCAAAGAAAAGCTTACTTTCCAATTCATTCACCTGGTCGCAAGCGTGAATGCTCAATTTACAGTAAGAGGTTGGTGTAGATCATTGCCGCTTTCAAAGACTCCACATGTTCCCCAATTGGAACACTCGCTTATTCATGATTAGAATCTAAGTATAAGCGATCTTCATACATACGCCGATCAGTCGTCGTGAGATGAATACGATCGGACAGTCTTCATTTCCAGCTTGGATGAGATGATATCTGACCGCGCATCGTAATGTTATTGTTTCGGATTGAATGCACGCACCTCTAGAGTCTTCATGAGAGTTTCAGATACGACAGACCACGATCGATATAAGCGGGTGTCAAGCTTCGGCCAGGAATCTCCTTCCAAAAAGGTCAAGATAGTTGAACGTTACTCAGTGGGGGGCTTTGCGGAGTCGAGCGCTTTCAGGCGTCAACGCGACCTAACTGCTCAAATCGAGAAGAACAGACAGAAATTGTCCCATTTGATACTGGAGATATCGAACTCCCAAACAAAGAAATCTGCCCAAGAGGTCGAAAACTGGAAACTTGAGGATGAGCTAGGCGAATTGAAGAAGGAACTCAATCGATCTAAGGCTAACATAGCACACCTACACGTCTACGAAGAAGATTCCTTGCAAACGTTGACAGAAGTACGCGACCTCAAAAGAAAGGAGATTGAGGTTGCTCACCAGGAGAAGCTAGTCAAAATGAAGGACTCTGTATCTTCACAGGTTCTGAAAGCCATCTCAGAAGCTAAACTGAAGGTGCTCGAGGAAAAGAAGCTGCTCGAAGCAGAAGTGGCGGAATTGTCGTCCAAAATAGCTTCTCATTCAACAGAGATGAACCGCAACCTAATTAAACTAAAGGAAGATCACCACAAACGGCTTCTTCTGCTTCGCGAAAGCATGGAAGCGATGGAAAGCGAATTACTCGTCGATACCGAAGCTTTGAAAGAAGACATAAAATCTAAACAAGCGGAGTCAGAACGACTCAAGAAGCATCTTGCAGAGGACATCATGCCTCTGGAATCGCATTTGCAAAAGCAGCTCGATTCACTCAATAAAGAACACGCACACAAGAAGCGGGAGCTTGAAGAATACCAGGAGAGCGTTGTACTCGCTCGTACAGAGACTGAATCTATAAAAAATTCATTCTCTGGTAAGCTGGACCAGGTAGCTTACTATGACGACACCGCACAAGCTTTGAAATGCGAGTTTCCTCTAATGGAGGAGCAAAGGCGGAAATTGTTCAACAGACTACAAGAGCTTAAAGGGAACATTAGAGTTTTCTGTCGCATAAGGCCTTCGCTTGCCTCAGACGAACCGTTGATCAAGTTTGCAACTCCTGCGCTCGGTGATATCAATCATAATGGCAAGCAGGATCTCACGCTTGAGTCGAGACAGCCAAGTCCCGCACATACAAGTGGTGCTCTCCGCTCGACACTTCATGAGTTCCAATTTGATAAAATATTTGGCCCGGAGTCCGACAACAAGGTCATTTTTCAAGAAATTTCTCAGCTCGTGCAGTCATCTCTCGATGGATATAATGTCTGTGTTTTTGCTTACGGCCAAACCGGGTCAGGTAAAACATGGACTATGTCCCACAAAGACGACGGCGTGATTCCCCTATCAGTTGCAAAAATTTTCGACCTGACAGCTGACCTACGCGCCCAAGGCTGGAGGTTTACCTTGGAAGGTCAATTCGTTGAAATATATAACGAACAAATCATTGACCTTCTTGGATCTCCACAAACGACTTCGAAATTTGAAATCAAGCATGATGACGTTGCAATGACTACTTCTATTGCGAATTGTACTACCGTTAGCTTAGAATCGCCGGAGAAAGCAATGAAGATACTTGAAACTGCCACGAATAGGCGTGCAACAGCTGCAACAATGTCTAATGATAGATCTTCTCGTTCCCATTGCGTTTTCATGTTGAAATTGTGCGGCGAGAACTTCAAATCGGGTGAAGTCAGAAACGGGTGTCTTAATTTGATTGATTTAGCTGGCTCTGAGAGACTTACTGCATCGCAGGCGAAAGGCGAAAGACTCAAGGAAACTCAAGCTATCAACAAGTCACTCTCTTGCTTGGGCGATGTCATACATGGTTTAGCTCAACGACAGACGACAGGACTGTCCAATCATATCCCGTACAGAAACTCCAAGCTTACTTTCCTTCTTAAACATAGCTTGGGTGGTGACTCCAAAACATTGATGTTTGTCAACGTGTCGCCCTACGTCAAAAATCATAACGAAACCATAAGCTCGCTCCGATTTGCTACGAAAGTCAACGGAACAAAGCTCAAATAATGAATGCAATTCTATATACATATGCTTAGGTTTCGCCCGACGTTAATAAGTTTGAATCAGGCATGTAATTGGACGCAGTTTTGAGTAAACCAGACATTTTGAGCCGTTCCCAATCTTCTTTATGATTCTCGATTGCCCATTTAGCAACAAGCTCTTGCTTCTTTGGATCAAGACAGTAGTTATGCATCGAGAGAAGTAAGTCAGATGAAAATTCAATGTTGTAATCATCAATACTGCTGATGATTGCAAAAGCTTCATCAACAAACCCATGGTACACATGTGCAATGACATACTGCTTGTAGACTGCGTAATTTGGAAACACACCAAACTGGGAAAGGTTGTTCCAGAACTTATTCACATACAGCATATCGCTGTAGGTATAAGTCTTAATCATAATTTGTGCGGTTTCTTCATTGATGCCCCCCGATTGCTTTGCATTGGAGGAGATGGAAAGAAATAAGTCTCTGACTTTGCCAACATTTTGCAAATTCGAGTATGCGTTAAGAATGCAATTTTGTAAATTAATATCCTGGCTGTTGATGTTGACGTCCATTTTCAAAAATTCGTGAACCTCGATAACGCCTTCCTCATAAAGTCTGTCGCCAAATACTTGAAGCAAGTAGATGTACATTTCTCTCAGGGGTGGAGGATTGGTGTAAGTCGAGCCGTGGCGCTCACTGAGCATCTTGATCAGTCTAATGATGATCAAGGCCGCATTCAACCTATCGACATTGCAGAAAAACTCCAAAGCAGGCATATATGACTCGTAGGGTACATGAAAGTACTTGTGCAACTCGCCATAGAGAACCCAATTAGTCTCGTAAGTTTCTTCAGACTTGTAATGAAGGACAAAGTTGTGTAGCGTATCGAATAGTTGCCTGTAGGTAGAAGCATGAGGGGCAACAACGTTGATCCTTTGAGATGCATCTTTGTCAATCTTGGGAAGTTCCCTCTTAAGCATCTCTATGACATCTCCAACAAATTCTTCTTGCAACATCTTCGTGGCCATGGCATTCAATGCTTCTGCATTGCATGGGAAGGTCATATGCTGCCTGATGCTTCTGAACTTGGGAAAAATGGCTTCCATGTTGGATCCGTCTCTTGCAATGAGAATAATCAAATTATTCAAAGTGAGCCCGACAGCAGGGTCCAAACTTTGATCCCACTGAACGGTACCATAACCGAGACTTTGCTGAAATATTTTCCAAGCGTAGTCAGCATCTCCTGATGCCACTGCTCTATCGATCATGGATTTGAAAGCGTTTAAGGAAGGCTCAAAAACCTTTTGCTGTGCAAAGGTTGCGTTCAAATGAACCAAGAATTCACTTGGCTGGACAAAGCCAGAGGCCATCGCTGCCTGAACAATATTATAGTATAGATCGATTTCGCTATCATTCAAATAAGGGAGGTAAATGTTTCTTACCTTTTCGAACAAGAAATCATTTGGTTGATATCTGGAGTCCAGGAAACATTCTATCAAGGATGCACGTAGTCTGAGACCGGAAGAATATTTTATGTCGTCAGCGGTGATAATGCCACATATAATTTTTGTCATGGGTGAAAACTGTTCCTCCTTCGCCAGTTCTAGGAGGAGTGTCTCAGCTAAAGACTCATCTGACAAATTTTGCCTGAATAATACCTCTTTCAAAGTCTGAAATTTGTTGTCGGAGCAAGCACTAGAGATATGGGTTAGTATCTTGCCAATGCTTTCGATGTCTTCTTCATTAGCGGCAACTGAGTTCAAGTCTGATTTGAAGCTTAGCATCTTCAAGTTTGTCTCTGTATCGACTTTAAAAAGAGTCTGTTTGATAGTCTCCGACACAATCATTTGGATTCGGTGGACATTTCGCTCCATATCTAGATACTCATGAGTTTTCGGGGAATTTTCAGCAAACAACAGTTCCACGTGGTCTATCAAGGCGTTGCAGAAGCTGCTGTCGACAAGAAAAGCATCTCTGATGTTGTTACCTACCAGAAGAAGTGCTTCAAACTTCGAGAGATCAAGCTCTTTGCGTGATTGGTAGTGGTCGAGTAACTTCTTTGTGAAGTCCAGTGGAAGTGACGACTTTCTATTCTTCGCCACATACTCCAAGGAGGACGATAGCGTGGCAAACTTCATCATTGTGCCTAAAAGGACGACTTTAACGAGTACATTTACGGGAACTGCGTCAGAGGACAATGTGAACAACTGAGCAAGCTTAGCCATGAAGGGAGGAACACCTGGGTCCTTTGAATCAATGAGCGATTCAAAAGATCTGTTGAAAATGAGATAAAGTTCCTCAGTGGTCAAGACGCTGGTGCCTTTCTCATTTTCTCGAAGAAACTGAACTATCGTAGCATTGATGACAGAAAACACCTCTGGATTCTCCTTTAGATTCGGAACCTCGTTGACAAGCTCTAAAAGCTTTGTTCGTAGAACATTAGATCGTAGTTTTTTGGGGATTTCCGTTGACTTCAAGTAATGCCGTAAGCCACTAACGAAGTTGGCTTCTTTGTTGTTTGGAGAGTTCTCGATTATGAACGTCTTCTGCTTCAGTTTGTTCCGCTGTTTGGTCGGTAGCCAGGCATAACATCTGAGAAGTTGTGGCCGATTTGAGGATAGAACTCTCCTTCTCAAGGGCCCACTCAGTAGCGTCCTCCACATGTTACTGTAAGGTGAAATTTAGATGCGCATTCAGATGTAGGAAAACCTACTTCCATCACCACCGAAAGTCCACTTTGATGAGCAGCATTTGCGTAATTAAAAAAAATTCCAATCAATCCGAATACTTCTTAATCGTCTATATACAACTACCTATCTTCTTCGTAGTCTGGCAAGTGCTTCTGGAGTCTTTTGATGGCCCAGTTCTTGCCTATAAAATTTACCTCAGGATCGCTGAGACCTTCCGTCCTTGTGTACTCCTTCCAGAATTTGGGGTCTCTGAACTTCAAAGACTCCGGGTTGAACATGCCCAACCTCTCTCTGATACCTAGGACCTGGCCACGTAAGTATGCGGCGAGTTCAGATCGGAGATATTGTGCTTTCTTTCCCTCTTTTAATTCTTGGGACAAGTCATTGGGTTTATCCTTGTCGGAGTACTTCTTGCACAAGTTTCTCCACTCTGCTCTGTACATTTCAATCTTCTCATCGCTTACAGCATCGCCAATGTGCACATGGATCTCTGCACCCACGTTTTGTGGCAACCAACGCTTGAGTCCCTCGTCTGCTGCGTCTTCGGGGGCTATTTTCTCAAATCCGTAGGCAAAAATGGGCACCACCACAGGCGCCTTTGTGCTCTCCAATATCAACCGTGAAACACCCCACTTGAAGTAGCGCATGGAGTTGTTGTCTGGTTCTTTGAGCTGCAACACAAACCCCTCGGGAAAGACGTGGAACCATGATGTCTTTGACCTTATAAATGGCGATTTTGACATGAGCACATTCGTGGATTCTGCGGAAGGCTTGACTAACTTTGCTACATCCGACACCTTTTCGGGCACGACCGTGTTGTTGATCTCCTGGATGAGCGTAGGCTTGTCGGACGGGCTGACCCATGGTGCAAACTCCAAGTCCAAGGTACCATCAGGACTGAGGATCCTGATGGCAGCATCCAAAGACCCCTGGAAAGGACCCTCTCCAAACCTTTTGGTGCCGAGGATCTTACCCAAGTTGAAGAAGGCAGACAACGTCGGCGTAGAGAAGCAGATGTTGTGAGCTCCGAAACCCCAGCGAATGGTGTCCACGTCTCGGTGATACCTCCAGGGCAACATAGCGTAAAATGTTGGGTCGTCCACAACTGACATGTGGTTCATCACCGTGAGAAGCGACCTGTTCTCGGAACGTGCCCTGGCCAAAGCTGCATCGAGCTTTTCTATATTGTGGATTTCTGGCTTATATAGGATGTTGAGCAACAACTTAGAGCTGAGAATCATTCCCAAACACGTAGCATGCGAGGCAAAGTTCCACCAAGGCGCATCCCTCGGATAGTCCGAGAGAAAGTCCTCGCCACGCTTCAATACGTCTGGGTAAGACATAGAGAGGGTATTTTTTAAAGATGACTAGCGTTTTTTTTTCTGGAGTAATTCGCACCCAAAAAACGTGGAGAACATGAGGCAGGACCATGCTATTCTTTGAATATCCAAACCTAATGATCTGTAAGTTGTGTGAACTTTGTAACGATATTGGATCACTACATGCTCGAGAGTGTCACATGTTGCTATGAAGAACCGAACGTTTTCGGGTCCAATCTGGTATCACCGTGAGGGTCGAAAGATGACATGTGCAACACAAACCGTAGTTTGCTTGTGGTCGTCAATCGAGGGGATGAGTCAAGTGTGTTTGTCAGGAAATCGTAGAAGTCGTGGGTTTGAATAGCAACATCAGTAAGCTTTTGCAATGCCGTCGCTTCTAGGTAGTCGTCGTAGGACCTGTTGTCTGCTACTAACTCGTCTTGAGTTCGATCTTCCCGTTCATATCCCCAGCGATCTCTTTTATCTTTGAAAGAAGCTCTAGATGATCGGAACCAACCGCATTATTGTAGGCGAAGCAACATGGGTCCAAAATTTGAGCTCGAAAGGTTTCGACCATAGTCGATCTGAGTTGCTGTTCGGTGGCCACTTTTCGAGTGTACATGTTAGAGCACGGGAAAAGAATAACTTGGTTTCCGTGTGAGGTTGGTGTTGTAGATTTACAGGATATTCTGTTTGGTCACAAACGCTCGCTCTTTATGGCTATCCATTGTGACTTGGACCCAAATGATTTCGTCTTGACAAACGATATTGATCCCTTTGCTTTCAAAGCAAAGAAGACAGAAGAGCGCCGCAAAGAGTTATTGCAGATATTTCTGTCGAGCATTGTCGGTGGTCTTGATTGTATCGAGGACACAACATTGATCCAGCTTATTCTCACCTACAATGTGGTCTTCGAAGACAAGGACATGATGCTTATCTTGCGCTTAGACACAGGTGATATACACCACAGACGGTTGTATAATAGTCTTCTTTACGCTCTGCAGCAAGTAGCTGTGATATTGAAGAGCCGAGTCACTGCAGTCAGTCTTCGCCAGATGCCAATGACCGACTTGCGGCGAATAAGCTACAGAGTGGCAGATGGGTTTGAACAGCTCTACTATGTGCCCGTAAGAGAAGACTCCTTGGATGTTAGTACAGCCTTATCCTACTCGTGGAGAGACAGGTACAACAGCATGTGGCCCATTATCAGCTTGCTCAATCGGGAGTATCAGGCTCTCTGAGTTTCTGAACAACGTATGGTAGTCCATAGAAAAGAAAGAATCCGGCATTTTGCTTCTCGATTCAGTACTATTGGCGAGCTCTCTTCGCAATCGCGTCACGAATGTAACAAACGACTCTTGCTCTTTGGATTTGGGACGATAGTACTTGGGCACTTTGGGGCTCTCTCCGAATCTGCTCTCCAGAGACTCTGTCAATGTCTGCAGAGTAAAGGAGGCAAAGTCGGTAGGGTTGATCTGGACGAATATGCCGAGTTGATAGGCAGTTATGTCCTGGAAGTTTTTGCAGCTGACGTTGCACCTGTACTCATCGTAGTCGATACCTTGAGCTTTGAGCCTTGAAAGAAGTTTAATCTTGCTATTGATCAACTTGACGTCTTCCTCGGAAATCATAGAAAGCTGACGTGGTCGTATCATTGAAATATTGTCCAGTGAGAATCCGAGGTGTATAGGCGGCGCAACATACTACAAAAGTTTAGTGCTCAGGCATACTTTATTTTTTGTCAATCACTTTCGTACACAAGAAACAGGCAGTGCAATATGGTTCTCTAGCGTTCAATATGTTTGTTTATATTGTGGATTTTTGCATCCATTCTATCAAGTTTTCGTACGCTATCTCGCAGCCAGTCCATCTACAGGAGCTCATCTCTTCGCACCAAAAATTTCAGTTAGTACCACTACTCTATTATGGCGAGAATTAAAAGGAAGGGAAAGACCGGAGCGGCCAAAAACTTTATTACCAGAACCCAAGCGGTGAACAAGTTGCAAGTTTCCTTGGCTGACTTCCGCCGTCTCTGCATTTTTAAAGGTATTTATCCCAGAGAGCCCAAGAATAAGAAGAAAGCTAACAAGGGTTCCACTGCCCCCACAACATTCTACTATGCCAAGGACATCCAGTATTTGGTCCATGAGCCTGTGTTGGCCAAGTTCAGGCAGCAGAAGACGTTCTACAAGAAGTTGCAGAGAGCTTTGGGAAGAAGCGAGATTTCTGAGGCTGACAGACTAGAGAAGAAGCGCCCCAAGTACACGTTGGACCACATTGTCAAAGAAAGATATCCTTCATTCTTGGAAGCGTTGAGAGATCTTGATGATCCTTTGAACATGTTGTTCTTGTTTGCCAACATGCCTGCCACCAGCAGTGTCAGCCACAGAGTCACCAAGGAAGCCGAGAAGTTGACGAACCAATGGCTCGCGTACGTCGCCAAGGAGAGATTGATTAAGAAGGTCTTTGTTTCCATCAAGGGTGTGTACTATCAGGCCAATGTCAAGGGCCAGGAAGTTAGATGGTTGGTGCCATTTAAGTTCCCTCAAAACATCCCCTCTGACATTGACTTCAGAATCATGTTGACGTTCTTGGAGTTTTACTCCACCTTGTTGCACTTCGTGTTGTTCAAATTGTACAGTGACTCAGACTTGGTTTACCCCCCACCCATCGACACAGACAAGTTGAAGGGAGTTGGTGGATTGTCATCGTACGTGTTGAAGTCTAAGGACCAGGGTGTCGGTTCGTTGCTTCCCGGCGAAAAGAACGAGGACGCGCCTGCCCCCGTTGCTGCAGAGACGAAATTGTCCAGTGCTGAGATCCAGAAAGCCAAGGACGCCGACGCCCAAGAGCAAGAAGAGGTTGTGCAAGAGGACAACGTCGAGGAGGTTGAGTTGGACGAGTTTTCGTCAGCAAACAAGAATCCCGGAGACTTGTTGGCGCAGCCATCTAAGTTTTCCTCTTCCACTGCTGTGTTGTTCTCCAAGTTCACTTTCTTCGTTGGTCGTGAGGTGCCATTAGACATCTTGGAGCTTTGCATTTTGTCTTGTGGAGGCAAGATCGTTTCCGAGATTGCATTGGATGACTTGAAGCTCAACCAGCCAGAGGCGTACAACAAGTTGAACTTGTCCAGCATAACTCACCAAATCGTGGACAGACCCAAGGTACTCAACAAGGTATCTGGCCGTACGTACGTGCAGCCACAGTGGGTGTTCGATTCCATCAACAAGGCTGAGTTGGTTCCTGTGAGCGACTACGCTCCTGGTGAGACCTTGCCTCCACACATGTCTCCATGGGGTGACTCTGGTGCCTACAACCCAGACGCTCCTGTAGAGGAAGCGGAGGGCGATGCCAGCGAATCCGAAGAAGAAGTTATCGAGGGTGAGGAGCTTCCGGATGTGGAGGATGAAGAAGAGGAAGACGAGGACCTTAAGGTGCAGAAAGAGTTGGAGTTGGAGGCAGCTGGTGTTAAATTCTCCGAGACCAAGTCTGAGTCCAAGCCCAAGGCCAAGAAGGCGAAGAAGAAGACCGAGGAGGAAGAGGAGAAGGACTTGAAGAAGATTATGATGACCAACAAGCAGAAGAAGTTGTACAACAAGATGCAATACGGCATTGAGAAGAAGGAGAGCCGGGTGGAGGCGTTGGCCAAGAAGAAGAAGCATATCGAGAAGGCCAAGAAGCAGTTGAACAAGGTGAAGAAGTAATACAGGACTTAGGCATAAAGCAATCTAGTAGCGTTGTAGACCGAGTTGCACTATGGCAACCATGGCGAGTAGTACCTGCATAAACCTCAATATCAAGCTCAACCCAACTACTCCACTCTCCATGCCACAAATCACCCCAATACGTGGCTTTACGAATACACCAGTGACAAAGTCGATATGTATAGTCGTGACATTGAGTGCTCTACTAGTGCTGGTTCTTCTGTTGAAGCCCTACCTCAAGTTAGCGGTGGATCCCTTGCTCGTGGAGTATGCACAGTACTGGCGAGTTGCCACGTTCCAGCTCTCTGTGGTCAATGAGTCAGACTACATGCTTTCAATGGTGTTGTGGTTTCATTTCAAAACGTTGGAACGCTTCTTCGGATCGCGGAAGTACCTTTCCCTAGTGGTGCTTTTTGCGCTTTACAATGCAGTTGCCACTGTTCTAGTGCTCTGCTTGGGCCAGCTTCTAATCATAAGCATCTTTGCGGCGACCCGCTTTCTCATCCACAGAAATCCATTCGAGCTTGCCTACTTTGACACAGTGCTCAACTCTGTGATTCCGGGCCCATTGGGAATTCTCTCCCTGTTGTACGTCTGCTACGGCACCTATATCCCAGTGTCGTACCACTTCAAGATTCTTTTGCGTAAGCTGTCGACCGAGTCCTCGAACTATACGCTAAACCTCACCAATCAGTTCCAGGTCCACATCATTTACATCTTGCTTGTATTGAACAACGGGTTCGGCTCAATCATTGCATGTCTTGTGGGGCTGTTGATCGGTCGACTCTACACGCTCAATCTTTTGGCTGGCTCCAAAAATTGGGTCTTGCCGTCCATTTTATTCAGGTTGTTCGTCAGTCCACGAAAATTGCAGAGGTCGACATTCAGGTCCTTCACGAGGAGCCTAGAAGGCTATCGTCGTATTCCAGCCACCGTTGTCGAATCCGTGTCGGAGACTGCTGCCGAAGAAGAAAGTCAGCAGGACCGGCCGGAGGAGGAAGACGCTGAGGTTGCTATCGACGACATTCGCAATCTTGACGAAAACGCAGCAAATCGGTCCGCTACCCCGGTGAGGCCGTTGGGCAGGCAGTTTTTGGACACTTTCCGCACGTAGCGTCCATTCGAACTTAACATTGACCTTGGCATATAGACGTGCAGACCTAGCATTACTCAAACTGTCCCTCGGACTCACCAATCTATTAATGAAATATTATTTTTCAGAGCTTGATGACAAACGTTCTGGCCCGTAGCACCCGTAGCATCACGCCTTATATTTTCAAGTTCTTAGTGCCTTCTTCAGCCGCACGCAACGTCTTCCTTCTTTCGACATCCCAGTTATACAACCTGGCCGTGTTGACCTCCATTGTGGTGATGTTCTGTCTCAAGAAATCCAAGTCTTCCTTCACACTATTTAACAGGGCCGTGTTGTTTTCCAATCTCTTATTCAAGAGATCAACGGCCTCATCTAGAGGGTACTCCAACATCACCTCTGCTCCAAGCCACAAGTACACAGACTCCAAATTCTCAAGTTCAATCTCAGCCTTGGTGTACAATGTGCTGTCCAACTCGTAGTTCGTCTCGAGAGTTTGGTCTTCCAGGCTTTCCTTTCTCTCTCTTATGTGCTTGATCACCGCCAAGTTCTTTTCGATGTCGGGGATCTTCACATTTAAATCGCCCAACTGCTGTTGTTTCGACAATTCCATGTATTTGTATTGCTGCAATCTGTCCTGAAAAGCCTTCATGACTCCTTCGAACTCCAGGTCTGGGTTCTTGACGATGCTCTCGACCTTCTCGATGAAAGGCGCTTCAGGGATGCCCCTAGGATTCGTGTTCTTGGGTCTGGCATTAGTCTTTGTTCACTTTCGTGTCGATCGAATGATTTGTACTTACTTAAGGAAATCAGCCATGGTGTGGAGATATGTGAGTTTGACTTGAAGAACAAAAGTCGCGATCTGACTTCGCAGTAGCAGAATTGGCCCCACTTAACATTAACTGATTGAATAGAGCGACGAGAAAAAAGAAAAGCATTAAACTTCGAGCTGGCTCTAGCGACGAGCTGGTCTTTGAGTATGCGCCCATATGATTACGCTCTTCCATCGATAGATACGCTAGATATCCCCGAACTACATTAGAGATTGCTCTGGCTCCGCTCTGCAGGGTTCACCATCCTTCCGGACCCATATTAAGTTCACTTGCTGTCGTTGTAATTATTTCACATTGATAACTGACACACTCTATAGTACACTAAACCCCGACCCGCAAAATATTCTGGCGCTGGTGCCGGAAACGAATTACCTCGTGACGCTCCATGATATGTAGCGCCTTGTCCAAAGCCTCTGGGGTTGCCTTTCCGCTTTCAACAATCTCACGACGAAGGGTCTTGTAGGCGGTGGACCATCCGATGGGCAACCGGCGCCGCAACTCGTGCTCCACAATCTTTATCTGCTCAGCAAACTTGCCCGTAGACATCAAGCTTCCGCTCTGAATGCCTTGGTCAACGGCGTTCATCGTCGACGACGTGAACAAACGAATTGCTTCATCGACATGGTCCGCAGACGCAATAGGCGAAAGCGTGAGCTTGGCCAACGATTCAGTGATACGAATGATAGCCTCGAGCTGTCTCACTGTGATAGGGATGGAGGAACGCTCGTTCATGTCTGCCTCGTTGACTTGAAGACGTCTTCTGATGGCGACAAAGTGCGACAGCAATTTCTCCGACGCCTCTGGGGTCAACCTGGGAGCGCAACGTGCCTTCGCGTACTGAATGTAACGCTTCATAGTTTCGATTGGAAATTCGCCCTCCTGGTCGTCGGCATTAGGGTTACCTGTGTGGATGTTCATAACGTGCTGGGCAATCGAACGATCACGAGATTCGTTGTGGTCGTCCTTCACAATGAAAATCATGTCGAAACGGGAGAGAATGGTTGTCTGGAAATCGATGTTTTCGCCAGGACTCTTCAAGTCGTCGTAGCGTCCAAAAATGGGGTTTGCGGCCGCCAAAACCGAGGTACGGGAGTTAAGCACCGTAGTGATACCGGCCTTAGCAATAGAAATTGTCTGTTGCTCCATTGCCTCGTGGATAGCCACACGGTCTTCGTCTCTCATCTTGTCGAACTCATCGATACAGACCACACCTCCGTCTGCGAGGACCATCGCACCGCCTTCGAGGTAGAAGTCGCGCGTCTGGTTGTCTCGCTGCACCGAAGCAGTCAAACCTGCCGCAGAAGAACCTTTGCCCGAGGTGTAAACAGCAATCGGCGAGATCTTTTCCACGAATTTCAACAACTGCGACTTTGCCGTACCGGGGTCACCCAACAACAACACATTGATGTCACCACGCAAACGCATGCCGTCAGGAAGGATCTTCTTCGACCCGCCCATCAACAAGCACGTGATGGCCTTTTTGATGTCGTCGTTACCGTAGATGGAAGGAGCGATCGACTTGGAAAACACCTCGTACAAGTCGGGAAGACGCGACATACGCAAAAACTCCTCCTCCTCCTGCTCGGTGAACGTAAGGCCCTGTGCAGCTGTGTCCACATCGGTCTGAATACCCAAAACCTTGAGGTAAGGGTTTCTGATAGCCACGGTGTTGACCAGCGCGCTAGCTCTTTGCTTCGACTGGAAAATAGAGTACGTGCCCACCAATGTCACCCTGGTGCCCGGCACCACCTGATTGGTCAAGTGGCGGTCCACATGGATCAAAATGTGTCTCGGCATTTCACCCACAGGCACCGCGTCGGGAGTCTCTTGCAACTTAAGTGTTTGCTGGTCGATAAAGATCGACTTGTCGTGCACCACAACGTATGGGTCGGGTGGGCACTTCTGCTGAGAGTGAGACTCATCGTGGTTGTGGTTGGCCAAGCACTTGGGAGGAAAGTTGATTGGCCCAAACCCGGAAGGAACCTTGATCTTCATGGTGTGCTTACAGTTTCTGCAAAGCAACAGCACAGTGGTGGCTCTGGACGAGGGCACGGAAGCAGAAATGATGATTCCGCTCACACGCACAATCTTCGAGATGTGGTCGGAATCAAGGTTTCTGATGGAGATGGTGCTGGCATTCGAGTAGAGAATAAGCTGGCACACGGGAAAGTCTTTGGGAACCTCCTCCGTGGAAAGATACGCAATTCTTTTTGCAATGTCAGTGATGGCGTTCTCGAAGAGAGGCACCATCTCGCCCGGCTCGTCGGAGAGCTTTTTGTTGAGTTCTTCATTGAAACCAATCAAGTGCTCTGAGTTGACTTTGAGGAAGTAGTTCCGGATCAACAAGTTCTCGCGTAACTGGTCTCTGTAGATGAACTGGTTGTTGAGGCGAAACTCCAAAATGAAATTGCGGAAAGCTTTGGTGATCTCATTGAACGAGTTGTCCTGCGGCTCTTCGCCGGCTAACACTTGCGCCCCGTAGACGTCTGCCCTTTCGTAAGACATCAGAAGTTTAACGATGAAGTTCGCACTTTGCTGAAAAGGGTAGAATAAGTGGACGCGTTCGTACTGCACCCAATGCAGCCGCCCTGGCTGCAAGGTCTACCTGGCTGCTCGAAAACCTGAACTACTTGAGTGAAACCTGAACAACTTGAGTACTTCAGCGGGCGGAGGCTGACACTGAATTAGATTTGGTGGTGCAATGAGAAGCAACGGTCGTCCTAAGAAAGTCTGTTTAAGTTTTGGTTTATCCTTTCCCGGACTGCAAGAAGACGTTTGTAAGAGGATGGAGATTGCTTTGGAAGCTTTCTCGCCGCCATGAGTTTCGAGTAGCGACGTGCAAAGTCCTGAATTCCTTGATAATTGACATTGCTGATTCGGTCACGTGAGAGAGAAGAGAGTAATGTGCAGACTATCATCACGGCTTACAAGATCTGGTACAACTTCTTCACACTATATGCTTGGAAGGCTCGTTGCTGTTACCCGAACCCGGCCAAGATCCAACCTATGGCCGTCCCTTGTTGGTAGAAACGGCTTCGCATGTCGGAATTTCCGTGTCCAGCCTTTTCTTCGGACAAATCTGCAGAGCCCTGCTGATCTACGGGAGTCTGTCGATTCACAGCACCTGACGGAACAAAAAAAAACCGTCGAGCAGCTGAAACTCAACAAGCAGCAGCGATCTTTTCTTGCAAAGGACAAAGATGAGCTTCGACTTCAAGATTACCATCCTTGGACTGACTTCGAGAACGAAGCTAGAAAGAACCCCAGGATGCCTGCCTCGGAAGGCAAACACGAGGCAACATGGAAGCAATGGCTGAGGAATGTTCAAGTGCCTCCGCCAGAAAAGAAAGCTCGCAATTGGGGGACAAAGATGAAAGCGCTACCGCCTCGGCCGTTGTGGCTCATCAAAGAAGAAGAGATTGAGGAGAAGTTCTTGGCCGGTGGAAGAGGCGCAGGAGGGCAAAAGATCAACAAATCAAGCACAAAGGTGCAGCTTAAGCATAAACCCACAGGCATCGTTGTGACTTGCCAGTACTCGCGGCTGCAATTCAAAAACAGAAGACGAGCACGCGAGATTCTTGCGGAGCAGCTTGAGGAAATTGAAGACCCCAAGAATTGCAGGTTGGCGGCGGCGAGAGAGAGGAAATTGAAGCGCAAACTTAACGCAAGTAAGAAGCGTGCCAAAAAAATGAAGAAGATCGAAGCAATGAGAGATGGTATCAACAAGAAGCTCGATGACAGCGTCGTGGATGATGACTCAATTGCGAGAGAAGAACTTGAGGATGAAAACTTGGTTGATCCAGTGAAGTTTGCAGATCCCGTCAAAAAGCCCACGAAGGACGAGATGGAAGAAGAGCAGTTGCACGCGCAACTTTTGGAGGAACTACAGTATGAAAAGAACCGTGGGGATTAGTGGAGCAGCTGTATATAGTTGAGGCAAGAACATAGATTGCCTTGTCATGTCCCACGTTGTGCCCCGTAGAGCCATTTGTCATCGTGATACGAGCGGAGGGTGACTTCTCATCCTTGTGACCCTAGGTCTGCTTAAATTTCTTCAAGTCCTCGACTAGTTTCATTGCTTCCTGCCAATTCTTGTATAGGACTTTGTTCTCGTCTCTCAACTGCTCAATTGTGGTCAGAGCTTCGCTGCCTTGGGCCTTATATGATCCAGCATTGGCGACGATGTCTACCAAACCTGCAACGTAATGATAGTTTTTGTAGATGCTCGACAATAGCGGTTTGGAGACAAAATCAAAGGGATCAATCTCGGCGGCCGACTTTGATTCAATTCGTTCCATATCGATGATGTCAGACGGGTTGGTCAAAGATGCGACAGAAATCATATTATGGTTCAGGAAGGACAAGTGGGCGTTGAACTTTTTGAAGTAGTCGTTCATCTCGTTGACAAAGTTGGCGTACTTGCTGTTCTCTTTGATCAAGTTTTCTATGAGCTCTGAGAGTTGTGTTGCAATGCCCTCATATTCTTGATTGAGAACCGATGCCAATGCTTTTTCATCCACACGCACCTCTGATACAGCACTGTTGTTTGTCAGTGGTTTATTGTAGTGCACCAAAGAAGGGTTGATTTCTGGTGCTGCACCATGTGTTGGGACAACTACCTCAGCGGGCTTCCCATATGTGATCGAAGTCGACAAGTTTCTCGAGTCGAGTAGTTTATCCTTGAGCTGTGACACCTCCAAAGCCTTCTTCCTGATCTCAACGTCATACTTGGTTTGCAACTCTGTGGTCCAGCCCTTAAGGCGTGCAACCTCTTTTGCTTGAACCCTGTTAGTTTTGGTCAATTCTCGAACCGTTGTTTCTAGAATTTTCTGGTCCCTCTGCTGCTCTTTGTCTAGCTTGCTTTCATACTTGTCCACTTGCAGTTCCAAACCTTGGATCTTGCGTCGAAGCTCTGCAATTGTGTCTTCTTTCTGACTTAGAGCCTTGTTGAACGTCTTATGCTGAGCGTGGTGTCTGTCTATCGTCTGAGATAATGAATATATGATATTGATGACGTTTTTGTCGTTGTTATATAGATTCTCTGCGATTTGTAGCTTTTCAAGTTCGTCCTTATGTGGTTGATCGGCAATGAGCTCCTTCCAATCGATGACAGGAAACTTCAATTTTTGTGTGATGTATCCCTTCGACATGAGGGTAGTATTTATTAAATCGGAGGCATTTTCAATAGCCTCCACATTGAGGTAGCCAGACATCAGCAGTTGAGATAGTTTGTTTTGATCCTACATACACCAGGGCAGATAACGTGTAGCGATGACAATGCCAACGGGTAGCGAAAGTCTACATGTTACTTCGAATAGCAGAGAAGATGTGATTACGCTCTCCTCGATTTGTACCTACAATCTGCCAAGAATAATTGTTTTATTGATGAGATTTTGAGCAATCTAGTCACTTCTAGCCTTGCAGTTCAAAACGTGGGATCTATCGCCGTAACTTCGTGATTTGCAATCAGTGGTGTTCTTCCTCCTCCTCGAAAACGAACCAGTCCTCCTCGGCGGCTGGAGCACTTCCCGAAGCTGGGGCAGACTCGGTCTCCACTGGGGCAGACTCGTAAGATGCAATGGCGTCGGCACTGACCTCGTCGGAAGGAATAGCTGGCTTGCTAGGCAACTGGAACTTCTGGACGCTGTCGGCAGCGTTGGCGCTAACGGGCGAAGGCTTGAACTGCTTGATCTGCTGGATGTACAAGTCCGCAACCAAATTGTTTCTCTTTGGGGTCACAGAGAACAATCTTCTGGAAGACAAAGCGCGCTGGCTGTTAGTATATGAAGTAATGGGTGGGCCGCTTCAGAAATAGTGCTGTGTTGGAAGACTATGTGTAAGACTTTGCTCGTACACAATTTTCAGTTCGGACGAGGCAGTCGAAGGAGATGGACAGATGCAACTCGGTACTTGGACATCATATGAGCGTACCTGGATGACAAAGGAGTAGCTGAAGCTTGTGGGTTTTGCCACGAATAATACCTGTATCAGCCCGGTAGGTGGGGTTGGAGATTCGATTTCGATCATATAATCTTGATGGAAGGTGGGCACAGCGTATGGAGGGATAGAATTAATCTGACGGCACCGGCGGCAAGAAGCGGGAGCGTTCGCAATTACATACAATCGATTGCTTGAACATGTCTGACTGTTTTGGCGAGGTGAGAACTTTGAGAAGTTGTATAGGAATCTTCACCGAGTTTCGGGTACGTGTGCGCACCAACATGGAGTCGCACTCTACGATTTCTATTGGACAGCCCGAGACCAGCGGTCACGTGCACATCAAGGTCAAGTTGAGCGGTGGGAGGGCCTAACGAAGCCCCGAGGGCCGTAGCGAGCCACGGAAGCTCTCGGGAATGCTGCGCTGCTAGAGCGAATAAAGTCAATTTAAGTTTCGGAGTTGATTGGTGCACTCAATGGGTTGAGGTGAATCGATGCCGAATTACAGTAAGCTCTCTACACGTTGAAGGTTAGGTATCCATTGTGAGCGAAAATTCGCGAGAGAGTTGGCGAGAGGAGTTCAGAGAACAGTTCAGAGAAGAGTCGGGAGAAGAGTCGGAGGAAGAGTCGGAGGAAGAGGTGAGTGTGCTCCATCACCATAAAGCGACGTACTGCACGCTTACACTGCTACATCTTCAGACATCAAGCACAGCTCAGGTCACCATGCCCAAGTATTACTGCGACTACTGCAAGTCGTACCTCACGCACGACAAGATGAGCGTGAGAAAGTCACACTTGTCCGGTAAAAACCACATCCGGTACTACTGTGCGTACTATGAAGAGAAGGCCAAGCAGCTCGGAATCTGGGATGAGCACGACAGCAAATACGAGATCGACTACGAGTATTTGAAGAGCCCGGCACCTGACCCGCAGAAATTCGCCAAGAAGATGCAGCGCGAGAAGGAGAAGTTGCTTGTGAAGCGCAATGAAGAGGACGAGAAGTTCTGCCTACCGCCTCCACCAACGTTGGCCAACATGCCTCCACCGCCACCGTCGGTGTTGAGAAGAACCGACGAGTACAGTCACCTGATCGCCGTGCACACGGCGCGGCACGCGAGCAACATTTAGGCATTGAGCATTGGGAACATACATGTACACATAGTGAAGGTAAAGTAAAGGGGTACAGATGTAAGGTAGATAGTTCATTACTACAAACCACAAACGCGGCGGCTCTATGCAGCGAAGGCGATTACAAGTCAGCATCGTCTTCATCAGGCAAAGGCAAGGCCGTGGCCTGCTCCATTTCCTGCTGGTATTTTTGCATCAAGTCGGCGTCAACCTCAACCTCGGGAGGAGCCAAGGCAGGGGAGGCAACAAACTCCAACTGGGGGTTGCCGACCAACTTTCTGGCCAACCAGAGGAAGGGCTTCTCGAAGTTGTAGTTGGACTTGGCGGAGATGTCGTAGTACTGCAAGTTCTTCTTTCTGTGGAAGGTGATGGTTCTGGCCTTCACCTTGCGCTCCTTCACGTCGACCTTGTTGCCGCACAAGACAATGGGCACGTTCTCGCACACTCTGACCAAGTCTCTGTGCCAGTTGGGCACGTTCTTGTAGGTGATTCTCGAGGTGACGTCGAACATGATGATACCGCACTGGCCGTTGATGTAGTAGCCGTCTCTCAAGCCGCCAAACTTCTCCTGGCCGGCGGTGTCCCACACGTCGAACTTCAACTCACCGTAGTTGGTGTGGAAGCCCAATGGGTGCACCTCGACACCCATGGTGGCCTCGTACTTCTTCTCGAACTCACCGGTCAAGTGCCTCTTGACGAAGGTGGTTTTACCGGTACCGCCGTCGCCGACGAGAACCAACTTGAAGGTGGGAACTTCCTGGGTAGCCATTTTTTCCGAGCAGTCTGATTGATTGATGGATCAAAGGTGTAGAAAAAAAAACAACGCAAGCGGGAGGAAAAACGGGTGCGATGACCTGCAGGTGCGCCGCCGGACAATTCCAGAATCGCAACTTTGCAACAAGGGGCCACTCAATACTGAGGCAACGCTCGATAAATCTAGGGCGGGTCTAGAGCCGGCCCAGAGCCGATCTAGAGCCGGTCTAGAGTCGATCTAGAGCCGAGGTGTGAATGCGGAAATGAAGGATGAGGTGGATTGTGAGGTGATGGTGAGGTAAATGTAAAATGAGGACAGGTTAAAAATGACGTGAAGATATGTTGAAGTGTGTAAATTGGAAGTGATGTTGAATAGGTGAGGTGAGGTGAGTGAAGGTGAGGAATTGCGCTGTGCGCGACTGAGGTTTATCTCTGGCTGAATTGACTGGTGGACTGACGTCAGTGATAGTGGGAGAGTGAAGGAGAGCAAGGTGCGTGAAGAAAAACAAGAAAGGCTAATGCAGCGAAAGAGAATGGAGAGGCTAGCGCGGTGCCGGTCGATCACCAAGGAAGTGGAACACGAGCCCTATTTCCTCAATTAGACGAGACGATCGGCGGTGCACAGTGGGTGGCCATACCAGGTAACCTGCCCAAAGCGCACGCCAAACAGGCAACCCAAAGCACACCAACACCAAACCATACACCAAAGCATGCACCAAGCAACACCAAGCAACACCAAGCAACACCAATGCAACACCAATGCAACCAAGCGAAACAAATAGCCAGAACATGTCTGGTGCCATCTAAGCGCATCGGCCCAGACTGCCAAGTGACTCCACTCGACACGGCTCTACTGCTTAGAGACAGGGCCCAGAGGCACTAGAGACAGGCCATGAGAAGGGAGACGGTGACACGGCACGAGCCTGTGCACTCCTGTGCGGACATCTTTCGCGAAGCACTCCGAATATCTGCCCCGAGTGCGGCCCCCCAGTGCACCGCGGCCTCCCCCCACCACCAAAAGAAGTGTAAAGATCAACGTAGACTCTGCAACGTGACATCACCCCGCTGCCGAGAGGGGCGGCAAGCGACGCCCGGCCCGCCGCGTCTCGCTTGCCCGTGGCCATTGTGCCGCCCTTTGTCTCGCAGCAACAATGCGCCCTCCGACGTTGGCCAAGTGGCCCTACGCGGCCTCCTCTCGCCCCACCGCACCGCACCCCTGCACCAGCGCACACCTGACGCCGCAGAAGCTTCGCCGCTCATCGCCCTGCGCAGGGCGTGGGGCCGCCCGACCCCCAACCGCGAAAATGCGCGCCGGCATACGGGCGCGCCTACACCTGAGATTTCTTGTCTTGTATTCAACTGGAATTACTGCGTCTTCCGCGCCTTGTACCAGCGCGACCCACACCTTCTCTCCGGCCCCTCACCTGCCTGCTGTCCTATTGTCCGCAGATCTCAGTGCCACGTCCGGTCGACTATACTCGTCTGTTTCTGGCGCGTCCCTCGCTTGGCTCCACCTCGTCACTCCGCTCCACCCACGTCGCAATCCGTTTCCAGCGTGAGCTTCTTCTGACCGTGGCGCCCTTTTCCCCTGCGTCTGCCGTGCCCGCTCAGCTCCCTCGCTTTTTCCGCCCGTGAACCTCGTCTCGTGAGCCCCGGGTTCCTTGACGTTTCCTTTCTTGCACGTTTCTTTGCAGGTTCCACCCAACAGGCTTCCTTCCCGTCCGCCTGCCATGTACTCGGGCTACGGCCACCCCCAGATGGCCCTACAGCAGCAGCCGTACTACGTGTACCAGGGCCAGATGCCCCTCACGCCCATGGACTTCTCCTACTCCCAGCTGATGTTGCCTGGCAACCTTCTCTCGGCCTCGCCCTCGCCGTACGTCAACCGCCAGACGTTCGTGCCCCTGGCGCCGCCCTCGCCGCTGTACTACCCGCGCATCCAGCCGTTCTACCCGCAAAACGGCTACCTGAAGCCCCTGTTGCCCTACCTCACCCAGCCCACCACCAACACCAGCTTGGACCAGCTCAACTTGTCCCGCACGGTGATCCTCAAGAACTTGGCCGCAGACTTGCTGCTCAGCGAGCTCTTGAACGAGGTGGACTACGGGCCCATCGAATACTGTAAGATGTTCGAAGTCCCCGCACCGGACCATTTCAAGGACGTCCAGACGCTCAAGACCTGCTACATCTCGTTCGTCAACACCCAGATCTCCGTCTCCTTCCACTACAAGTACGGCAAGAACAGCTACAACTTGCGCCTCTTCCGTGAGCGCTTGAAGAACTCAAAGTACTTGAAGATCACCTTGAACGAGCCTGCGGCGCCCTCCGCATACTCCACGGGCTCCAACAACCTCTCCAAGCAGGATTT
This sequence comes from Helenozyma rhizophorensis, assembly GCA_030573355.1. Lineage (NCBI taxonomy): Eukaryota > Fungi > Ascomycota > Pichiomycetes > Serinales > Metschnikowiaceae > Helenozyma > Helenozyma rhizophorensis. The sequence continues at coordinate 85,764 of JAJMDD010000038.1, forward strand.
CATCAAGCTCAAGACCCTCAACTACATCCTCGAGTTCAACGCGACGCGCGCGGTGATGGTCAAGTTCAAGGTTGCTTCGATGGACCTGGTGCCCACCGTCACGGACGAGTTCCGTGCAAAGTGCAGCAAGACCGGTGAAGTTGAGGATTTCAAGACCTCCATCAAAGACGACTTGAACGAAGTCAAATATCTTGTGCACTTCACCTCCATCGACTCCGCTATCAAGTTGTACGAATTCCACTTGAAGCGTATTCAGATCGACCATCTGAATCTGCTCGACCTCGAGGGCGGCGAGGTGATTGATATCATGTGTGTTGCAGTCAACTTCCACCGAGATCGCTGCGACCGCACGGAGATCAACAAGACTCGTCAACAAAACCCCAAGTCCAGTTTGGCCAACGGCGCGTCTTCGGCATCTTCCTCGGTTGCATCTTCTCCGCCTACATCTCGTAGAGGGCTCAGCACGTTAATTCCACCAGTGCCCGAAGCATACGACTTGCCCGACTCTGAGAACCTGCCTTTGCAACTGCCTACGGATGGCTCACCCTCAATTGTGCCCGAATCTGACAACACAATCGAGCCATATGAAGTCGAGCAAGAATCAAACCAGGAAACGCTGGCTGGTGCAGTGTTCGAACCGAGCGAAGGGCAGAAAGTGTACCAGACCTCGTTGGAGTCATCCTCGTCAAACGAATTGAACTCACTCTCGTCAAACATTGCAAGCGATCCTACAGAACCTACACACAACCGTTCGAAGCCAAACCTCCCATCTGAAGCATACATGTACCCTCAAATGACACCATACCCGGTCTCCAATCAGAGCGCAAATAGTTCGATTGCCAATTTGACTTCCTACCAGTTCAACCCGGATCCCTTCAATGTGGGGAATAGAACACTTTATTTGGGTAACTTGCACCCCAACACAACCGTTGAAGAAATTGCTAACAACGTGAGGGCAGGTGGTTTGGTGGAGTCATTCAAGTTTTACCGCCTCAAGCGAATGTGCTTCGTCACTTTCGTCGACCCAGCCGTTGCATTGAAGTTTTACTTGAACCACCAGGTGCTACATCAATTGATTGTACATGGGCATGACGTCTTTGTCAGTTGGGGTAAAAACCATTCTGGCCCATTACACAGAGACATTGCATTGGCTGTTACCGCAGGTGCTTCCAGGAACGTTTATATCGGAATCAAGCTGAAGGACATTGATAACCCTCCCACTGTGAGGCTACCCACGGAGGCAGTGTTGCGAGAAGACTTTTCCAGGTTTGGTGAGATGGAGCAAATCAATTTCTATCACAACAAAGACTGCGGTTTCATGAATTTCATGAATATCTCTGATGCCATCAAAGTTGTGGAGTGTTTTGACTCCTGCGATGTCGAAAAAATCAGCGACATTGTTGGTGACAATGGTGAGTTTTACGAGAAGTATCTGCAATTCAAAATCAGTTTTGGCAAAGACAGATGCGGAAACCCACCTAAGTTTAGCTTCAAAAAGAAGAACGCTAGCTTCGACTTTTACAAAGAAAAAGAACTTTCACAAAGCCCCAAGCAAAGGAGCAAGGACATTCTCGTGGAAGAAAAAGAAAAGGCTGCCCCCATGAGTAAGGAAGCGGCTATGGTTTTCGGAATAAGTACCGAATCTTCTCCGGAACCCTTAGAGAGCAGCAGCGACAATGGAACGGAGGCCCCACACCCGGAGGAATATTTGGCTGAAAGCACCACTCTAGAGGTTGAACCTAAAGAGACTGAGACTTCGGAGGGAGAGGAGAAGGAGGTGCTCGCTCAGGATAAACCAGTGGCGTCCTCAGAGAGCGTCAAGGATGGAAACGAATCGGAGAAGGCTGCAGATGAAGCAAGCGAGGTGGAAGACGATGACGACGAAGATAATATTTCCATCATTATTGACGCCGATACCTCACCTTCTAAATCGCATGCTGCGAGAAGAACAAGAAGAAAACCTCAGAAGATTTATCATAACAAGTTCGATCTGACTGACGGTTTCAACTTGTCTTACAGCTCCAGAAATTCCTCAAATGTGTCAGCTAATTCAAGCTTCGCCAATCATGGTAACTTTCATCCGGCCAATTACAGCCCAGCTCCTCAACATATATATTACCATCAGACACCTCCAATGCCCCCTATGATGGGTTCCAGCGGCTACTACAATGGAAATCAGAAATATCAGCACATGGTTCAGCCTTCATATGGGGCGGGTTCTGGTGTGGCGCCCCAGTTTGCGTTTTCAGGATCGCAAGTGATGGCCCAATATTTGGCGAAATCACAGCATGACAATTTTGTCTACGCTTCCAGCATTCTCAATAATGACGTTAGCAGTGAAGAATTGCGTGACTACAGAAGAGCAACGAGGCGCACGCACAGGAAGTGATTGTGATGAGTCTGAACTCATGTCGGGGTTGGTCAGTTTTGGGAAAATAAAATTAAAAGCAGGAACTTTAACCCTTATGCAATGGCAAATTGCGTTTATGGACAGGGTGATATAAATAACTAAGACAGTCTCTATTGGTTCAAGCAGCAGTAGACACAAGTGTGCCGTAGGTACCCAAGATGGCTCCGGTAATACCAACTGCAACACCCAAGTACGACATAACGCGCAGGGTGGTGGTGAGCTCATCAGCGTTGAGCTTCAAATTAAACAATAAAGGCAAGGTGACGCAGATAGTGAAGCAGATCGCACTACCAAAGAAAGCAATCACCTTACCGAAGGAAGTGAATATCAATGAAGAAATGAATAGGAAGGCAAGTAGTGCAACTCTTGAAGCAAACTTTTGGAATGTCATGTTGTGCAAACGTTTGCCATTTTTGTAAGTGACCACCGTTTCTTTGTTCATGTTGAAGTGGTTCTCGTAAACCGAAATAATCGGTCTCACCATCAAGGCTAGTTTCGAGACCGGGAGAATACCCAACAAGAGACTGAAAACACTCTTCACCCACAGTGGATACCCCGTACTTTTCATGACATTTTTAGTTAACAGATCGTGGCAGTCTTGTCCAAACATGAAATAGCCAATGGTTGCAATGGACAAGTCCAAGGCCAACGTTGTTGAAAATGTGATATTACAACAACGGGAGAACTTGGCCGGGTGACGCATATCTCTGTATAATTCAGGAAAGACAGGGTGCCCTCCCCAAGGACACATAAAGATACCCAAACTGAAGAATACATTCTTCCACGAACTTGGCCACAAGGAAGTTGCAGCAGGCTGCAAAAGCGAACCTGGGGACTCCTTGGATACCAACCCGCATATAGCAATGAGCGACATTATCCCCACAGTGCAGAGGATTCCAACCAAACTCACTGACGATATGACAGAAAGCGGCAAGAACGACATGCAGAGGGTGACAACCACAAGTATGAATTTGAACACACTCGGATTGACACTGGGGAATAAGATTGCAAAGGAATCAGAAAAGAGAAGCACCAAGGAGATTGACGCCCCAAGAAGATCCAAGGTGAATGTGAACGTCGCAAATGCTTGAAATTTAGAACCCCCAAACAAGTAAGCAATATCACCATACGTGTAGATGTGCAGGTGGCTGCGCAAGATGCGGCCCAAAATGTTGGCCGTTCTGCTGGTGATCCAGGCACACAAGATAAGGAGAGTCACGCCCACCACCCAGCCGGATAGCTTGAGTCCAAAGGAGAGTGAGAGCATCGCAATACCCATGAGCGTATTGATAGAGTTGAAGATGGTTTGAGGGGCAGTCGATGACCCCAAAAGGAGCAGGCCTGCCTCTGTGCTTAGCCTGCGACTTCCTCTGCTGTAGCTGCGGTTGAGCGGGGTTCGTTCAGTTTCCCCCTCAGGAAAGGCGAACGAGTCGATATGGTCATAGCCCCTCTGGGGTAAAGCAGGAGTTTCAGAAGGTGATCCGTCGAACTGAATGACGCTTTCCGTATCAGGAGTTGATGTACAGGGCGAGAGGTTGTCGTTGAAACTCCTATCATTTGTAAGGGAGGTAGCGATATACGATTGGGCTCTTTTGTAGGACGATGCAAAATTGCTCAACGAATTGGCGCCTCCAATATCCAAGAAGGAAGTCCTTCTCGACTTTGGAATATCAGAAGGGGATGACATGACGGTACATGCGGTTGCAAGGTGGGAACTGTGCTGTATTGGCGAGAACTGGTGACGAGATTTCGGTGCCGGCAGACAAATTTTTCTCGCTATCGCGCTTCGTTCTTCTGCAGGTTGTGCGTCACTTCATGCAAGGAAGCATCCTACTTATACGAGAATCTACTATAGCAAGTGTGTGAGTCATTCGTGATCTTAGACATCAGTGGAGGAAAGCACCACTGGCTACTTAGGAGATCCCCTGTACCGGTCTTATACCGAGCGGGTGAACAACATCGAGACCTAGGATCGCGTATCTCGATTCGCGTATCTTAACGGCTTAGATTGGGGCAAGGGCACATTAGGGTTTCGGCTGGACTCACGCCCTTGCTCTGACACTTGAGAAAACCTTCAGGTGCTTTGTGTATGCTCAGCAGTTGCTCTGAGCTGTTTGATATCTAAGTCTCTACGGCGGCCAGATTACACTAAAACCTCTCACATCTCTTCATGCAGCTATCTAAATCATCGCCATCTAGGTGCCTGAAATGCAAGTGGATTGATGGCAACAAAGGGAGCATAATTCGGGAACCTACTCTACTTTCCTTTTAAATCAGCTGCATGACTATGTGCAACCCTGGCAACTTCTGCAAAGGTTCCCTTTTGACATGTCTGAGAGTGGCAACTATAGAACAAAGAGACGGCATACTTGCACGTCAAAATGCATCTTAGGTCCGAGGGGTCTGGCCACAAGGGACTAGATCAAATATTCGGATCCTCGGGCTGATATCGGAAGTAGGCGCTTGCGTTTCGGGGTAATTATTTTGGGGCTAAAGAGAGCTATTCGCTTTTTGAGTGACATTTACGAAAATTCTGTGTGGCTGTACTTTCAGGATCTTCTCGATAACGATTCAAATATAAGGGGAGATCCACTTGTTGCTCTTTTGATCGTCGATCCGATTTTACACAATGCCCAATTTCTCCTTTGAAAATATGTCTCTTCCTCAGTCGCTTGGGGAGCCCATTACTCGCCTCTCTTTAGAATACGCAGCCATTCCCAAGTTGGGACCCACCACCCCAACTCGCTACATGAACGTCAACGATGCTGCCCTTTACCCTAATCCACTCGATGAAACTCCACGTGAAGATTATCTTGGCGTAGATCGTCTTGGTAATCACTTCACCTACCAGCCCTATCAAGCTCAGCTAGACGTCAGCCCTCCTCAGTCAGTGACTTGCTCATTCACTGGGAACCTGCCCCACCTGACTCAGTCGCCTGTTGGAACTAACCCATTTTCCTTTGACAGCACTCGAAGCAATGGTTATCGAAACTTTTCCCTTACTGCATTCCCAGATAGTGCTTCCCAGCACTCGCCTGAGAGATTGAAAATCACTAAACCGCGAGTGACTACCTTGTACTGGGAGCTGCAGAAAACTACGTGCTACCAGGTAAAAGCGCAAGGTGTTGTTGTTTCAAGACGGGCGAGTGATAACTATGTCAATGGAACCAAGCTCCTCAATGTTACTGGCATGTCGAGGGGAAAGAGAGATGGAACTTTGAAGACGGAAAAAGGCAGGATTGTTGTACGCAACGGACCCATGAACTTGAAGGGCGTCTGGATCCCCTTCAACAGGGCGGCAGAGATTGCAAGGAATGAAGGTGTGGACGGGTTGTTGTACCCCTTGTTTTCTAGAGATATCAGACTGCTTTTCAATGAGAAGGAGCGAGAGGTCAATCAAAATTCTGGGTGCGAAAGCGAGTCGCAGCACGAGCAATAAATGGGGGAACAGGGCGGGCTTCTCTGGACACGTTTGAATGGCTTTTCTATGCGCAAGCAGCGTGGGACTTTATTCAATGGGAATTTCTATATTTAATAATCGTTTATTGATTGTGCAAGTTGTGGCTGATTCAGCAAAGTTTTGCCAAACTTCGCACATTTTCGGACCGTTTGCAATAGTTGCACATATTAAGACAAAACGACAAGCGCTGATAACTTTTCTGAGACGCTAAGCAACCAAACACGTCACTAAAACCAGTCTAGATCATTACAGTGCACCTCAAGTCAAGATGATCAAAAAATAGAAATAGAATTGAAATGTACTAGCACTTCCCGATTTACTCAGTCGCCGAGTCCGAACTTCTGGACTCGACAATCTTCTCTGTGTCTGAGGTTTCCAAATCTGCCTTCCCCCTGATGGTAGCCAATTTGAGCTTATTTTCCGCACCAAATACAAACACCGGGTGGAACGGAATGAAGATGACACCGGCAATGGCAATCATCAAAGCGTCAAGAGTCATGACGAACTCTTCATGCGTGATCAAGTACCCATCAAATCCCTGCTTCAACTCGATCACTCTGTAAATACACCGGATATAAATGACAAGAACCGCCACGCTGATAGCCAATGGGTAATAGGGTACAAGCTTCCGTTTCCGGATGGAGGCGAACTTGCCATTGTAAAACGGCTCTAATTGCTCCTCTTGGTAAGCACGCGCGGAGCGCACGCCCAATAGAAGCTTGAGATAGTTGAGTGGGGTTCTCTTTTTGTATTTGAAGTCGCCCGTCACCTTCTTGGAGTCTTTGAAATAGACGCGTGAAAGGAACTCGAACCAGAACACAACAAAAATGCTCATTGCTATCACTTGGAACAAAATACCACCAAACATGGTCCATGTGCCTGGAGCAGTATCCTCCTGGTTCTCGCTTGCCACCGAAGCCATTCCTCCGCCCGTTCCCTGAACGACTAACGAAAGCACGTCGCAAAAGACAAAGAAGTACGAGTACCAAAGCGGCTTCAACACGGAATAATGTCGACCATGAACAATGACGTTCTGAGCAAACAAGAAGTAGATGCCGCCCATGATGAACGCAGGCGAGATGGTCAACGTAACATACTGGAGCAAATACGTGTTGATGTCTCTGTTGTCGCTGAACCCAAGCACTCTGCCCAAAAAGCCCATGAACTGAAGTGCAAAGCCCGAGATGAAAGTGACGTTGTACCAGTGGTAGCGCGACTTCCACAACATTGCGATGTTGAACAAGAAGATTAGCGTGAACACCACGAGAAAGAAGATATTGGCGCCGTGGTTGAGATTGTAGCCATATAAGTTCTGGTCCATGGCGAGCTCCTTCAAGTTGTAATTGGCCTCGAAGAGCGCCTCCGTCGCTTCAGCAAGAACCGACGAGTCGGTTGCCGTCGCCAAAACATTCTGTGCGCTGATCACAGTCAATGACGCCTCGGCACCTCGAATCACCTCCGAGAGCGAGTAGAGGTCCAAGTTGTAAGTGGCTGTCTCGGCACTCGCGAGAGCCTGGACCAACGTCTTGGACAAGCCGGAAAGGTGGGTGGCATCGATGGAGGTGAAGGTTGTTGGAGTCGAGGTGGGGTACCCATGAGTCGGGCTCCAGCTCAAAGCGGCACTCAAAGCGGAGGCCATGAATAGATGTTACTATAGAGGTAGATGCTCCAGATAGAGCACAAGATGAGGTTATATAGGGCTGCTGTTGATGCACCTGCAGCAACTCATGCATGCTGCGCAGTAACACCGACGGGAAAGACGCGCAAGCCGGTTAATTCCGTGTGGAGCATCACAACGCGGAGTAACCATCAGGGCTGTGCGAGAGGAGACGGCTTCCACACGGCTTTTACCCATTGATTACGAGACTCTTGCATAATCGTAAATTGGGGGCTCTCGAGTTCGCAATTTGCCATCTTTCGACTCGTAGCACTCGGAGAGTTTCCGCACTTCGTTGCACCCACTCAGCTCGGAGTATGCAGAATAAGTGCGATCGATCGCCGTCTCAACGATACGGGACCGATTCTCAAGGCTTGAGGATTCGGCTTAGTCAGCGCACTTCAAGGTTTGGAGCCTAGTGGGACCGTTCGGCTGTGGTACGATTCGGCTGTGGCGCGAACGGCGCTAGCGCGCAAGGCCTATCACCGTGAACTTTGACTTCACATAAGCGACTAATTTCTGTAAGGTGTGCATGGCCACCTACTTGATCAAGGTTGCGGTCTTGGCTATGCACCCTGCGTAAGGTACGATCTACACCGCCATTACTACTCAATGGTTGGCGAAACCGCGCCTCTGTTTTCGCCGCGCCTCTGTTTTCGCAAAGGCCGATATTATTATTGTTCGATTATTTTCGCCCTGCACCAATCCTCGGACCTTCATGCCATGCAGCACCTAGTCCCTGGCATCTACGGTGCTAACGTTTACAGTGGCTTAGCCTTTCGTGACACCATAATGGCTTGGCGCCTCGTAAGCTCTCGTCCATTGTTTTCCGGTCTGGCCAGACACAATTAGAACGTTGCCTATTCTTCAGTGCCGCTTGAGATCTTGTTAAGAGCCCGGTTGGTCAGAAGAACGATTGTAAGCAGCTAAATTTAGGAACGGAGGGGCCATCGACGGCTACAAGCGTTTCGGGGTCGAGATGAAATTCGTATGGGGCTACAAGCGTTTCCGCGAGATGCAATTCTCATGGGGCTACGAGCATTTCCGGGTCGTGATGCATTTCTTATGTAGCGATATTGGTGCGGATGTTGTCCTCGTACTCGATTTCGACATGTGGTCTTCTTCTCTTCTCGGGCTTCGCTTGCGGAGCACGACGCTTGCCGTCCTTCTCGTCCGCAGACTCCTCCTCGTCGTCGTCGCTCTCGCTCTCGCTGGCGCTCGAGTCGCCCAACCACTTCTCAAGATCCTCCATGTCGACCAACTCGTCTTCGGCGTCATCCTCCACGTACTCCACTTCACCGAAATCGTCCTCGTCTCCGGACTCCAAAACGACGTCGTCGTCTTCGTCGAACTCCTCTTCCTCCTCGACCTCGTCCACCTTGCCCAACACCTTCTTCCAAATCTTTTCGTCCACATTGAGCGGCTGCTCACCGTACGCTCCACTCTTCAAACGGTCCAACAACTCTTTCTCGATGGCCTTCTCGATTCTTGCCGCCACCAACGCCTTTCTCTCGCGGTTCTCCTCTCTGCGCTTCACCTTGGGCTTCACGCCCACGTAGTGCCTCTCCTCCTCACGCATCGCTAGTCTTCTTTCCGTGATGGCAACCTGCGTCAACCGAGTCAACCGCTGCTTGCACTTGTGAATTTGAAACTTTTGCCAATATTGCAAATGGTGGTCGATCTGCTCCATGGCCTTGGTGTAGTTCTTCAGCAACTTCACCCTTTCCCATAGCTTGGCGGGCATGTGTGCTCTTTCCGCCGTCTTCATGTAGAGGAACAATTTGCCCTCGACGTTCTTGACGGTGGCATATCTGGAGTTGGCCAACGGACACGACATGCGGTCACACAAGCCGGTGACATTGTATTCGTTTCTGCAAAAGTCCTGGCCCTTGCCTGGCTTGATCTTGAACGAGCAAAAGTTGTGATTGATGACGTCCCAAATGACTTCGTCGGACGACATGATGCTAAAGTGATATGCTAGTGATGAAAATTAGGAGACGTTGTGTCTGAAGAAATGAACTTGGAACCAATGATTACTGCGGTAAACTAAAAAAAAAAAGGAGCAGAGATGAGCCGCGTGTGCAGGACACTTCTCCATTCCATCCCAACGGCACCCTTGTAGCCATTAGCTCTCGGCCGTTCGTCAATCCATAATACAGGATTAGCACTCACGGAGCCAAATTGCTCAAAAGTCGCTTAAACGTGGCTCAAACGTGTGACATTCGTCGAGATATGATGTATGCTAGTAGACCGACCTGGCGAAGCGTTTCAATGAGTGTATCGACCAGCTCGGGCGATGTCTAGAAGGAATGAACCCTGAGTCAGCTCAATTCCTTAAAGAAATCGGCTTCCGAGGCACAGCAGGCTTGATTTTGACCACCTTGGGCCCAATGACGCCAATCTCGGGCTTGATCTCATTCGCCTTACGTGAAAACGACATGAGCGTGACAATCACCTGGTACGGGTCTTTGCTCTCGAATAAGTCTACCGTTTGGAAGATTTCGTCGTGTGCTACGCCGACGATCTCGCATAGCTTGAGAAAGAACAGGATGTTCTCCATCTGCACGAACGGCATTTTGGAGCTTTTGCACTTTCTCGTGGGCGACTGCGGTAGCTGGAGAAGGTCTCCGATCTTGCAGAGAAAGATTCCATCCTTTAGAATCTCCACCAAGTCGCATCCCCGCCGGTGATACTCGTCGCGCTCGCTTTGGGGCACTTTCAACGTATCAAAAACCCAATCTGTGACCTCTTTTTCCGACCTTTTGTACTTGGCATCGCGAGAAAGGTGTAGATCCTGGTCGAGATTCGTAGAAGCGGCCTGGTCCAAGTGTGTGGGGGTCTTTCGAGTGTAGTAACTCATGTTGGTAGGTCACTATCGCACTACTGCATAGCCCACCCATATCTCCAGGCCGAAAGCCGGACAAGTCACCGTGAAATAACCATTCTAGTAATCTCCGGTCAGCGAATCCAGCCTACTCGCTTGTGCAAGTGTATGCTTTTCTTGAAAATCTACTCCACTCACCGCACGGGCCTACGCTGGGCCTAGTATCTATCCATTTTGCATTCTATGTGCTTTGCCTGCACTACACTTGTAGCCAAAAAAATCAATATAGAGGTACTCAGCACCATTAGTTGTGCAACTTCTTTTCGTAGGAGTGCAAGCCGTGCACGCCACCCTCCAACTGGGCCGAGGCGGTTCTAAACTCGAAGCGCACATCGCCCGAACGCACAGAAGCACGCAACTCGTCCGCAGACTGGACACCAATGTCCTGCAACGAGTGCTGCAAGCCGTTGTACAAGTATGGGATGAACTTGGTCACAGAGCCCTTGTCCACGACAGCACCAGAGACACCCTGCGCAACCAACACCTTGTCAGCCTCCGAGAAATAACGCGAGGTGGAAGCGTTGGCGTTGGTGCTGGTCTGCTGCATGGCGTCGATGGAACCCATACCACGGTAAACCTTCAATCTCTTGCCGTCGCGGTAGAAGTAGTCGCCTGGAGTCTCAGAGGTACCGGCCAACAAGCCGCCCATCATCACACACGAGGCACCCAAAGCCAACGCCTTGGCAATGTGGCCGATGTTACCAATACCACCGTCGGCGATACATGGCACACCAAACTGGGCAGCAAACTCGCACACGTTGTACACCGCAGTGCCCTGGGGTCTGCCGCAGGCCATGACCTCCTGGGTGATGCAGATGGAGCCGGAACCCATACCGATTCTCAAGCCGTCTGCACCGGCCTCAATCAACAACGCAGCCTGCTCTCTGGTGACGACGTTACCGGCAATCACCTGCAACTCGGGGTGGGCCTCCTTGATCCACTTGAGCATGTCAAGTTGGAAGGTGGACGAGCCGTTGGACGAGTCCAACACCACAACGTCCAAACCGGCAGCCACCAACTTGTTCAATCTCTCTCTGTCGGCAGGGAGAGTGCCCACGGCCGCACCACACAACAACTGCTTGGAGTGGAACGACTTGGACGCGTCGGGGAAGCTCTGGTTCTTCTGCAAGTCGGTCAACGAGATCAACGACACCAAGTTTCCGTTGGAGTCTACAATGGGCAACTTGCCCTTCTTGGACGATCTCAACAAAGAGTTGCCCTCGGTCAAGGTGATGCCCTCGGTGCCAGTAATCAAGTCGGTGGTCATGACCTCGGAAACCTTGGTCGAGTCATCCTCGAGGAACTGCACGTCACGCGAGGTGACAATGCCCACAAGCTTGCCATCAGTCTTTCCGTTTTCTGCAAAGTTAGTATCAGTTTGGCCATCAGTAAAAAAGTTGTCCTCAACATCGTTTGATGTTATTCGGTAGAACGAAAGTTATTTATGAATGTTGTTCTTCATAGGCCGCAAAACATACCTGTAACTGGGAACGACGAGAAGCCGATGCGCACCTTCATCTCCTTAATTTCACCAACAGTCACGTCTGGCGACACCACGATGGGCTCAGAGATGAAACCGTTTTCGTATTTCTTCACTTTTCTGACCATCTCCGCCTGCTCCTCCGCAGTACAGTTGTGCTGAATGATACCGATACCTCCCAACAAGGCCATGTGGATGGCCATGTTCTCTTCGGTGACAGTGTCCATAGGAGACGACACGAAAGGAGACTTCAAGGAGATCTTCTTGGTCAACTTGGACTCCAAGCTCACCGCGCTAGAGGGGAACTGGATCAAGCCAGGCAAGATCAAAAAGTCGTTGTAGGTCAACCCACCAAAGTTGGCGGAGTCGATCAACGTCTTGATGTCCAAGCCATCCTTCTTGGGGTATGTGGATAAGTGAGCGGTAGCAGTAGAGCAGTCCAAAACCATTGTATATGCGATGGGGCGGGAATAGCCAGAAAAGAAAAAGAAAACGAAAAATTCGCTGGAAATGGCCTGTATTTATAAGCTGTGCGATGCGCAAAAATTTCAGAATAACTAAGCAGGCAACGGAGGATGCGCAAAGCATTGAACTTCGCCAGCATTTGAAGCTGATGGTGTGGAGCACAGTTGCCATTGTGCGGTTGACTTCATTGCCTGACTTCCCCTTGCTTTCAGGGGAGTGCTGCGTCCAAAGTACGCTGCCTCGGCCCTGCCGCGGCCCAACAGCCACATCTGCATATACCACCGTAGATCTGACTCCACCCTCCTCATTTGCAGCCGATAACAACGGCCGCGGCCCGCAACGGAATCACCTGCGGAAAACGCGCTACATGTGCTTTGTCTGTTGTTCATTAGCGTCAACTATAAACAGGACATATTGATGCGGGGGGCCCCGTGAACAGCCTCGTGCTCTTTTCTGAGGAAACAACCTCGTACCAAACTAAGTGGATGTTGGCTCCGCATTGCTGACGGTTGCTTCCTGCTTGTACTGCTTCACATACTCCTCAATCTTCTTCCATCCTTCCCTCCGGTTGGCCTCCCTCATCTTCTGCTCCTCCACAGACTGGTGGTACAACATAGTGCAGTGATCGTACAAGATCGGGTTGTGGTCCATGAACACTTTCAACGCCCCGAACGTAAGCTGGTGGATGCTCTTGTTCCAATTTGATGTGGCCAGGTTGTGGGGAGGAATGTTGCTGAATTCGTCCATGTCCATATTCTGCTGGGGGGACGAGAAGGAATCGTAGTACTCTTCGTCCGTCATGTCGTGAATCATATTCGTGTCTTCTATTGGCCCGCTTTGCGCGGGCTCGTTGCCGTTGCCGTCGAAGCCGTTGTTCAAGATCAATCCATTGTCAATCATGTTTCCATTCGCGTCTGTGATCGAGTTGGGGTTGTCAATGAGCTTTTGCTGGAGCCGGCCATTCGCAGTGCCCGGCTGGGTCGCGTTTGTGAGCTCGTACAAGGAGGCGAATATGATGGGGAGAACCACTTCTGCGTTCTCGGTAACCAACGTCAAAAAGTACTCATTTTGCCAGAAACACAATACTTTTTCACTAACCTGGAAGTGAGACGACGTGATGCACTTCAGCAACTGCGCAAACAACGGTATCTGGATCTTGACAAACTCGTTGGGCTCCATCACCTCGAAAATATCTTCAATCTCGTTCAAGAACATCACCTCCTTGGGCGAGTTAATCTTGGGCCAGTAGCGCAACAATCCCATAATCACATCCTCAGTCAACGAGGGGTCCTTTTCCAAGAACTGCACGATACAGTAGGCCAACTGCGGGTGGTACAAGGATAAGGACTTGACCTTGTGCAATGGAAGCAACACTCTAATCAAGAAAATCTTGTGCTCTTCCTTCAAAGGCAAAGCAAAACCATTGATGATCGAGCCCAAGATCTCCAAGAGCTCACCGATACCATTGAAGCGCTCCGTCTCGTAGACGAACTGCAAGAACACATTGCTGATGGACTTGCGGATAAAAGACCTCAAGCTCAAGAACTTGCCGTACACTCTATGCAAGGTGGTCTTCAAGCAGTCTCTCTCGCGCGGGTCCTCGCTGTCAAACAACTCCAAAATCTTCAACACAAACTCGTGGTCGATGTACTGCTTGGCCACCTGGTGGTGGAAGTCGGGGCTCTCGACAAAGCGCAAGAAGAACTCGTAGATCGACTGCATGTGCGGCCAGGCGAGCTCGGACACGGGCTCGTCCTCGTCGGGATCGAAGAGGTCGCCGACAGGGTTGACCGGCGGCGGGATGGGCCGGAAGAGGTTCTTCTTGAACATGGTGATGACGTGGCGGTACATTTCCTCCGTGTAGTTGAAGCGGTTGCTGACGATGAACTGGATCAACTCTTGTAGCGTGATGCGCTTGATCTCCTTGCCGCGGATGTCGTTGGTGGGGTCGTTGAAGTCGAAGATGATGTTGCACTGGTCGACCTTCTGGATAAACAAGGAGATCTGCTCCTCGGGCGCCACCTCGTCGAAGTTGGGGAGCTTGACAATGTCGCGGTGCTCGGAGGTGGTGGGCTCGAAGCGCGACAGCGAGTGCCGCTTGGGAGACACGATCAAGTCAATGTCGAACGTCTCTTTGTTGGGCAACGCGATGTTGGGGTTCAACGGCGTCAGGTGGCCGTGCTGCGAGTGCGTGGCCAAGCGGCCGTCGAGGGGGATGCCCGAGTTGCCGAAGCTGTTGTGTGTGGGCGAGCTGGGCGTGGGGGTGACCGGCGTGGTGTTGGAGAGCGACTGCACGGGCTCGTTGATGACGATTTTGGGCGACTCCGGCGCCGCGG